>BLKR01000673.1:0-431552 GCA_011170035.1 Teleogryllus occipitalis | reverse complement strand
ATAATAGAAGAGGTTGAAATTTATGAAACGAGGCGATAACCAAGGTTTTTAAATTATGACCAACTGAATACGTTTTTTAGTAGTTTATTGTGTTTTATAATGCAGGACTTTCCTACAAAAATTTTATAAATTAGAAATACTTTTCCTTTGAAAGCACTAACTCTACAACTCGTTCATTGATGTGTCTGGTCATAATGCCCAAAAGTGGGTAGTACTAACGTCATTGGGCAGATTTTGAGTTGGGCAGATCGAGTTACTGTTGAAGATTGTAAACCAAGGCGGTTATGTGTGATATCGGCGATATATGGTTGAATATTTTTCTTAATAGGTTAAAAAATCTACATTTTTCCAGAAAGCGGTGCCACCCAGTTTAAAATGCGCCATACTTAGCAACAACTCATTTGTTTTATTGTTCTTACAAGACGCTGGCCGTTAAAGAGGAATTTAATCGAGTTTGGTGTAGTTAAGTCGCATTAACAAAACAGTATTTCGTATGCACGTTCATATATGATGTAAAGCACGGCAGACCGGCTTAGGTCCCACATTAGCTACACAGCTAGGTCGAATGCAGCCCCTGTCTAGAGAAGAATTCTAGCAGCTGGCTGCTCTGATGCATAGTTTTTCGTGGTTTGTTCGAATACCGGAGCAGAACCCTAACCAACACGCCTTGGGCCGTGCGCAAACTTTCCGTCTCTCTCCTTCCCTGTCTTATCCTCACACCTAACACACACTTCCACGTAGTACGTGTATTGCACTACCACACATTTCGGGAACTTAGAACTTGTCCCGGCTGTGGCGGTGCCCCGCTGGTGGAATATTCCTGATTGGGGAAAACCCCGCTAGCGGACGTGAAGGTTGGCGCCGGATCTCGACAAGCTGGGAAATATCACATCCAAATCCGACAATACATGTACTACACTTACTACACATGCACTACACTTACGTAGCTAATGACCTTAGAGCTGACGTGCCTGGATACACTAATCGTTCTAAACCAAGAGAACTCGTAAATGTGAGGGTGCTTGCAATCACTCTCATAAATATTTTTACGATATAAGAGCCATTTTATAAATTCTGAAAAAACGTGTTTATATTGCGCTATATTTCAGTACCAATGTAATTTCGTGGTTTTAATGAACAATTAAAATGGCATGGTTTTAATGATGAAACAAAGCATCACGACTTTACGGTGATATTGAATGAAATAGTTTTCTCAGAATTTATAAAATGTCACTTATACCGTTCTGGTTTTCACCCATTCAATTGCATTCGGCTATTCCGCATTGTATGGCACGACGCTCACGACTATGGTTGCCAACAATATTCATGTAAAATGGAGGCCACTCGATAAAAAAAAAGAAACAAACCCGGCATCAACACATTTCTTTTTACAAATATTAAATTTAGACTAACAACACCTCTATTTCTTTCTTCCCTCCATTTACGATTCAAGTTAAAAGATTCGTTCACAAAATGCAGGTGAGGATGCATTGTGGATGCAGGTGGACATCTGCGTGTGTCAGCGTTCACAAAAAGGATTTTCATGTTTTCTAACCTAAAATGAACAATAAACGATACAACGTAGCACAAGTTAGACACGTGATAAAATAAATGACAACAAATGTTAAAAATGTAGTAAAAGGAGGACATTTAAATTACAAAGGAGGACGAGAGGGTGATTGACGTCAATGGAGGACTGTCCTCCCAAATAAAGGACGATTTGCAATCCTAGTCAGGGGCCTCGCGGCAGCACGCGCCGCAGCGGCGAATGGCACGCGGCGCATCCTGCGCGGCTGTCATTACGCGCGCGTCCTGCGGCGGTGGCGCGGAAACGCACGCGCGTGCGCGTGCGTGCGGGCGGGCTTGCGAGCGAGCGAGGCTGACCGGCTCCGGCCTTCCGGTCGCCCCACGCGTTTCCGCAATTCCGGCATTGCCACCGACGCCACGCCTAGGGTTGCCAACCGTCCTTCACTTAGAGGGACAGTCCTCCACTACCGTCAATTGTCCTTTTGTCCTCCTTTGTATTTTAAATATCCTCCATTTACTAAATTTTTAACATTTGTTGTCATTTATTTTATCACACCACTAACTTCTGCTACATTGTATCGTTTATTGTTTAATTGAAATAAAAATATGTATATCCTTTTTCTGGACGCTGAGACACGCATGCATGATAGTGTGTGTCTAGCGAGTAAAATAGAAAAGAGACGCTCAGACTATTTTCATCTGCATTTTGTGAACGAATCTTTTCACTCGGATCGCAAATGGAGAGAAGAAAGAAATAGAGATGATTTTCGCCTAAATTAAATATTCATAAAAAAAATGTGTAGATGCGTTTTTTTGGACTTGTCGTTTGTCTTACCTTTTACCTGAACCTTGTTGGCAACCCTAGGCACGCCACAGAAGAGGCAGCTGCCGGCAATCGATACGCTCACGTGTTTTAAATTACGCCGTTACGCGGTTGTTGTCTATAATCAGCAGAATCCCTTCTCTTCGTATTGCTCTCGTTTTTCCAGTGTAAAACGTAGGTATTCTTCAATATAAAAAATCAATACCGTTTTGTTTCTTGGTTGATGCGTGCTTTACTCAGAATCAAAGTTTGGGAGGGGGAGGTATTTGCGTATATGCCCTTCCTTTTCCTGGGCAGTTGATCACAGAAATCATTAACCATTGCTTTCCATTACATTCGTGATGGAAAGAATGGCAATGAGCGTTGAATGATAATAAAAGATGAATAATTATGAACAGAAAGTTGATTCAGATTTGGTACGAGAAGGTATAAAAATCTATGCAGCAACATTGACCGGGAATCCCTAGCGTTCCATCTGCGACAGTAACGGATTTTCAATACAAGGTACACACGAAGCTAGGTCAAAATCAGTCGCTGTCTGAACTACAATTCTAGCGACGCGTTGTTCGGATCTGTGTTTTTTCTTGCATTCTCCGATCAATACCAGGGAAGTGCCGGAGCTCTGCCCTAACAACAGGCCAAGAACTGCGCGCTATCTTACCGTACTCTTGTGACTCATCCTCTCCCCTTATATACGCTTGGTGCGGCTTGGCGCGGCGTGGCGCGCGGCGTGGCACGTAGCGTGGCGCGTAGCGTGGCGCGGCGTGGCGCAAGGCGTTGCGTGGCGCGTTGCGTGGCGCGTTGCGTGGCGCGGCGCGTGGCGCGGCGCGTGGCGCGGCGCGTGGCGCGGCGTGGCGTGGCGCGTGGCTTGGCGCGTGGAGCGGCGCGTGGAGCGGCGCGTGGCGTGGCGTGGCGCGTGACGTGGCGCGTTGCGTGGCGCGGCGCGTGGCGCGGCGCGTGGCGCGGCGCGTGGCGCGGCATGGCGTGGCGTGGTGCGTGGCGTGGCGCGTGGAGTGGCGCGTGACGTGGCGCGTGGCGTGGCGTGGCGTGGCGCGTGGCGTGGCGCGTGGCGTGGCGTGGCGCGTGGCGTGGCGCGAGGCGTCGCGTGGCGTGGCGCGTGACGTGGCGCGTTGCGTGGCGCGTGGCGTGCGCGTGGCGCGGCGCGTGGCACGGCGTGGCGTGGCGTGGCGGCGCGTGGCGTGGCGTGGCGCGTGGAGCGGTGCATGGCGTGGCGTGTGGCGTGGCGCGTGGCGTGGCGCGTGACGTGGCGCGTGACGTGGCGCGTGGCGTGGCGCGTGGCGTGGCGCAGCGCGTGGCGCGGCGCGTGGAGTGGCGCGGCGCGTGGCGCGGCACGTGTCGCGGCGTGGCGTGGCGCGTGGCGTGGCGCGTGGAGCGGCGCGTGGCGTGGCCCGTGGCGTGGCCCGTTGCGTGGCCCGTTGCGTGGCCCGTGGCGTGGCCCGTGGCGTGGCCCGTGGCGTGGCCCGTGGCGTGGCCCGTGGCGTGGCGTGGCCCGGTACCGCTCCCATCGGTACATCACTCCAGTTGGAGCAAGCTCGAAGCTAAATGACAATGTAGTGCAGCTGCAGGTGTTTGTAAGGAAAGACGGGAGGAGGAGCACAAGGGTGTGCAAGGAAAATCGTAAACGCACCACAGCCCGTTTGTTAGGGTTCTATTGAAGCAATATTTTATTTTAAAGACATATCATTTTTCATTGTGACTGCATTATATTAATATTTACTACATAATATATACAGCGCATTATATATACAGCGCATTTCTTATGTAGTAAATATTAATATAATGCAGTGACAATGAAAAATGTTCTGTCTTAAAATCAAAGACCAAAAATATAGTTTATTGAAGAAGCAGAGACAAAAAAAAATTAATGTTAGAGCAATCGCCAATGCTCGTTGAAGGAATCGTGGCCACATTGGCTAAACCACATCAGAGCAGCAGCTGTGTCTAGACCGTTTAGCTGTCACTACGACGCCGAGTGCCATGACAAATATACAGATGTCTTGGTTAATCACCATCCTGAAATGTCAGCAACACAGGCCTTTTCTATCTAAATCAGACACATATACTCTTATAGAGCTCAGGCCTCCAACCGTCTAGCACGAGCAGTTTGATGGCCTTGTAAACAGTTTTAGGCGCCTCCGAGGTCTACCGTTAACATTTTGATTTTCGTGGTATCGATTTTGATAAATTAATAAATTTATTAACGAATAATGTATTTGTGAATTCATTTGAAATGGCATTATTCATTTTCTATCTCTTTATACCTCAAACCTACCGATTTCCTCGCATCAATATTTGAATTTCACAACGAATCTTTTTCTTTTTGGGTCAAATGTAGGCCGATGTTTCTTTGTAATGTAGTAGTGAGTTACATTATATTATACTAAGACTTAAAATACTATAAATAATATTTCCAAGTGCGTAAAATAAACCTTAAAGAGTAGTCATTTCCTCTAATTTTTTTTCAGTTTGTTTTCGAAAACAATCTATTAAAGTTTTTGCATAATAATATCTAACAAACGAATCAATAAAATGCAAATAAATATAAGTAATCGGATCACATGAAACAAAAAAATGACATAAGAAAATGAACGCGAGAGAACGCTAAAACTAACTTCCATTTACGTTTGTAGTGATTGAAATACCTTTTGTCACAAGAGAACAATGGCATCATTCACTTCCATTTAGTGCAGCAGAGAAGCTGTTTGACAGCAACTGCTATGCAGCAACTGGGCATCTGCATTGTGCCACATTGGCTTTGTGGCTGACGCCACCGCACAGGTGTCAGGGACGGATAAAGCGCGTGGTGTGCGGTGGTATGGGAACCTTCCGACGAATTCAAAGGACACTCACGTAATGAGAATCTGAGAATGCAGTGCTTAATCTATGTAGAATGTCATGCGGTGGTGCTCCCATGTATTGATGGTGGAATGTTCCCGTGTATTGATTCTCGAATTCTCTAATAGAACCTAGCACCTCACATTCCGTTCCCTGGTGTGCAACCGTGTACCGACTACCTCTCGTGTTGTACATTTCGCATGATTGCACAGAGCTAAAGGGGGAATGAAGGTTATCAAGTGTAAGCATGTAGGTATGGTGTACGTATTGGTTAGCAGCAGTGGTGGCTCGTGCTTAGGTTGCACGGTTGCGTAAACCATTAAAAATGAAAAAGATCTCATGTCTTAGAAATATACATTTTCCTTTTAATAGCATTCAACATTCACAATATTGCAACAAAATCGATGTATATGAAATCATTTTGAAACCAAAGAGCGTGCAACTGGCGCTCTCTCTGTTGTATAGTGCCTTGCCAGGATTTGCACCACGCTTTTGGCTATATTACTGGGTTTACTACACTTCTATTTGGCCTTTTGTTATTCTCAGCGTTCACATGAAGATTGCAAATTCATTCAAGGATGCTTTATGCTCATGTAAACATACCATTTAAAGGACTGTAACTACTAATTGTGATTGTCAACATTAAACAGATTTCAACATTTTGTACGATACAATTTTAATTTGCATAATCAACCTAATAGCACATTCCATATTCCGCAAAACATTTTTCTGGAAAATTATTTATGCAGAAGATTATAACTTAGTATTTTATAGAATGAAGCAATTCAATTTGACGTAAGTTTTCTCTGGATTACTTTAAAACGTTCACAATAAAAAGCACTTCGTGTACTACTAGTAAGGAAAGGAAGGATTTTCATTATTTATTGCAATGGGTGGTATTTCTTCTGCCTATCGCCGTGCGTGCTTGCGTGCGGAGCCTCCGTCAGACTAATTCGCCTTCTGCCTCTCTCTCTCTTGTAGGTGCCCATCTCCATAACACTCTCTTGGTCCTGCTCGAGCCACTCCCACTCGACTATCTACCCTTGACACTCGTCCTTCTCGGGGGAAGACAGTGGCCATTAAAAATCCATAATGGCGACGGGTCAGACACGAGCGTCTGATCTCTACACCTCTCGCGTGACAGTCAAATTTGTCACGCAGGAGTTCATATCCGTGAGTTTTTCAAGTAGCAATAGAAGAAAGAACATTTAACAGTTAAACACGTCGCAGAGTGGGGGAGAGGTAGAGAAGGCAGCTCTCTGCCTATCACTGCATCTTTTCGGTCTAACTTTTTAGAAATTCCAAAATCAGAAAATCTGTAGTCATTTCTCCCGATCACGTGTTGGGAGGACGTTGCAAAAGAGTGGAGGAGTGTTTTGCGAAGATGCAACCAAGCTTGCAACCAAGGTGCAGTCATTACATTTTAGCAGGAATGTATCTGTTTCTTAAAAATATAGAAATTAATTTATAGGCTTAGATGGCTTGTGTATACATTCAGAACTTCGGAAACTAAGTTTAAAATGTGAAAATATCTTCTTACTGGATCACAACTTCGAATATAAACTGTATGTTAAAACAATATGGGCCCTTCATGCCGGGTATATCAACATGTTAATTTATTTTACATAGGCTTCGAAGTACTATTGGATTCTGACCACCAATGGAGCGGGGTACGCAGAACTAAACATCAAAAATGGAAAAAGAAGGTTCAAAATAGCCTTATTTTGTAGACTAACAACTACTTCGATTTTTTTAAGTTATCTGATGACATTAGGTCATTGTTACACCTACTGCCTTATAAAATGAATCGTTTTAATTAATTCGCGAAAGTCCTTCTCAACGGGGCAGGTGGCCTCAGAAATGTGCTTTCCACTATTAAAGAAAAATTATTTTGATAAGGCAAGAGATGTAATAATGGCCTAATGTCATCAACCACTTTAAAAAATTGAAGTGTAAAGACATAAAACTTGGGTTCTCTCATGTCCATCTATATGTTCCCCCAGATTTTCCTCATGCGTTCTCTGCCTGGCTCTTGCAATGTCCTTCAAATTCTCCCAGCATTTTTCCTGTAGGTTTCCCTACATGTTTCTAGTTTTCTTCATGTATCCCAAATAAATTGGTGATTTTAAAGAGGGAGTAAGTCCACGTTTTTGGCAACTAGAGTTCAGATAAACATTTTCACTGTTGTTCTTCAGGCTACAGATGTGAAAAGAGAAACTTTTCCAGCGTAAAGTGTGTGTTCCATTGCCAGCTAAAAAATACAATGCCTGGAAAAGAAGTCCAGGACTAGTTTCTGATTTCACACAGAACTAGTATTGTCAGCTAGGAAACGCCAAAATGCTTCATGACAACAGTAATAGGCACTGAGGACTTCAAAACCACTAGACTTCAAAACCTAGTGGTCAAACTATTTTAAGACGACAACCAAGTCTCTTGCTCGACCTGGCAGTCCTCATTGTAAGCCTGGTCTGACTCTTCCAAGTAAAGCAGCGAACGTATGATACAGAATATTTTGGTTACCTCATGGCTCGTCAGTACATATATTAATGAGATTTTCAAGTACTTATCCATGAGGGCAAAAAGCACCTCGAGATTTGCCTGTCTAGGCATGTCTCAGCTGTTCTTCCAGTTCACGGAAAGACAATAAACGGACGCTCAAAATATAGTAAAATACATACCACATTAATATCTCTATTTCCAACAAAGATTTTACATTGCCGCAGTCTCGTGTGGAAATCGATGATGAGTAGATGCAAATATTTATTTCGTAAGAGTATTTTTATGCCTTTATAGTACAATTGGTTAATTCATATGATTATAAAACAGCGCACCAGGAAAGTCTCTGCGCAGTGGCAGCTTTTCTGCTTACAACAGAAATTATGTTGGTAGCACAAACCGGTAGCGGTAGCTCAGTGCATCAACTGATGTCACTGCAGCGCCTCTAACCGGGAGATCCTAGGTTCGAGTCCTGACGGCGGCAGGATTTTCGACACTAGCTTTTCAGCTAGGTCGAATTCAGTCGCTGTCTGGAGGAGAATTCTAGCGGCCGGCTGCTCTGATCGGTAGTTTTCCGTGGTTTCTCCGATCAGCACCAGGCGAATGCCGGAGCAGTACCCTACCAAACGGGCCACGGACCGCGCGCGATCTGTTCTTCCTCTTCCTTGTCCTATCCTCTCCCCTTACACACACACTTACACTAACATGCACTACACTACCACATATTCCGGGAGACCGGTCGGGAGCTTAGAGCTTGTCCCGGCTGAGGCGGTGCCCCGCTGGTGGGAGAGTCCTGGTTAGGGGGAAACCCCACTGGCCGACGGTAGGTCGGCGCCGGATCTCGCCATCCAGCGGGGGAAGATCACCGCCATCTCCCGAGAAAAAACATGCACTACACTAACAGGACTAATGACCTGAGCAGTTGACGCACCCGGAAACATGAAAAAATCAAATCAAATTTTGCACTCTTTTGGTAGCACAAGCACGCCTTGAAAACGTACATTGTGTACACGTCACAATCACAATAGATGCTGGAAGTGTTGTCTCCTTCACTTGTTTCCCAGTGATCTGCTTGCTAGCAACATAAATGCAGTTCTTAATAGGAAGCCCTGATTCGGCTCAGCGTTGAGACACTTTCCTGGCGCACTGTACTTATTCAATGATTATACTCTTTCATAAGTCCGAAAATAAAGAAATAAAACATTTCATAATTATTTTATAAAACAATTAAGTTGAATATATAAAAAAAGTCCTGTACATAATAGAAATGCAAATTTGAAGTTACAGAGTAGCCCTAACAATCAATAAAGAACAAGTTCTACAACTTTTGTATTGAACACCAAATGTCCCAGATGTCAACTGTGAATGTTATTAAGTTCTTTTTTTAAATCACCGATTCTGTTTCCCCACATGTTCCTCATAAGATCCCCGAAGACGTTAACTACATGGTCCATTGATTATTCCCCCGCATGCTCCATGCACCTGTTCTCCACAAATTATCCCCACATGATCCCCAAATGTTTTCACGCATGCTCTCCGGATGTTCACCGCATGATCCTGGACATGTTAATCTGGAAATTAAAATGCTAATTCAAAATTTTAATTATTTTTTTATTCCAAAATTACAGTCATCTACAGCACTATCAATCTTCTACACAATGCGCTGTGTACGTTTTGCATACCTTTTGTGCGTACGTGCAGGTGCAGAAGACCTAGATTGCAGTCGACTGCTATACGTCATCCCGCGCAAAATCATCTGTTTATTTTTGAACTTCTGTAGATGCCCTGATTACTCACCTCGGCCTCTTTGCATTCTCTTTTAGCGTTTTCCATTCGTTGCACTGAAACTCATCCTAGTGCAGGGCAAAACCGTCATCGCTCCGCAACAGTGCTGCCCCACACGCGTGAAGGGCAGCTAGGAATGAAACGGATTCCGGAACTGAATCAGTGCGTACGCGCTACGCACTGAGATTATAGATAGCTATTCTTGGTCTGTCACACTAATGAAACTCGAAAAATAATAATTTTGAATTATGATCGTTGTTATAACTTTTATGAAGTCTTTTGGTAATTCTTACTTCTTAATTCATTAATTTTTAACGTGTCATTTTTTTATTTAAAAACTACGAACACTTCAAATGCATATGTGTTGAAATTTCATTTTTCGAGATTTGCCTGTGATCGATATAGGACACAAGGTTTTGAACCGAAAGGCTTCTGAAGTATTGTTTGGTTATTGAAAACCATAAAAATATTAACATGAGCATTTCCGCTGGTATATGTATGGACGTGCCAGAAACATTTCTTGGCACATATATTTAAATGATTTTGTAAGGATCACTATTTTTATTTTCACTTTATTAGCCTTTTGAAATTGAGACGTACCTACACTTTGGTTTCTAAATAGCACTGGATTTGTTATTATAAAGTTACTCAAGGTTACATTTTAGGGAAAAAACAAACTGGTTTTCCGAATTTCGCGAATCAAAAAGTATTTTAAGACATTCTTGAAAAACATAATATACTCCATCATTCGAAGTATCCCTGTGTGACACAAGATCCTCAATTGCCTTCACAATTTCACCACGAAACCAAATCAGCATGGATAACTTCCGTACCTAACCTCACAATGGCCCGGTGCACTGGACTGCTCTGACGCGATCGTCAGTGCAGTTTAGGGCGCCCCGAAAGCGCTCTGGTTCCGTGCGATTGTGCGAATGGAACATGCGCTTCTTCGCAATGGTTCGCCCTAGCGGTCGAATGGAACACGAAAGCTGCCTTGAGTGCGCCCTGGATGCGCATTTGGATGCATTTTGATACATGCTGTTCTTGCTATATTTTATTTCTTGATCTCTCTCATTACGTCTTTTCGTGTCAATCTGAGCTCCTGTATGCCACTTATCTGGAACTCGTTATTCTCCTTCTACCTTCACATTCCTCTGAGTCCCTTCTTCCGCTCGCTACTTGTCCCCGAATCGCCGAATCACTTGATGCCCATCCTGAAAATTTCGCCCCGTGCCTCCTAACACAGCCTTTCCCACCCCTAGCCACCCTATCCCTCTCCTCAGCCAACCCCCACCTGATTATGAAACCCGCATTAGAAGTGGCCCTTATTGATGCTCTGCGTTCAACGTGGGCGGAAGGAAGGTAGTCCTTGCTTTCACCCACGGCGCATTTTTGCCTCTGGCAAAACGCACAAGTATTCGTCCATTCTCGCGCTCTTTCGGCATTTTCATCTACCTCCTTACTTCGAGTTCGTTTACATTTAAATGACCGGCGCTGCTCTCAGCTTTCACTGTAGGCTACCAGCGCTTTTCCTACCTTTCTCTCAATATTACTCTCCTCATAACCTCCAGACTTCCTGCTGCTATTTCTCCCCGCATCGCGAAACCGCCCGCGCTGCCCCTTCTGAACATCTCCGCCCGCCACCCTTAGCAACGTCCTCGCCGCCCTCGGCCCCGCCCTCGTCCCCGCCTTCGTCCCCGCCCTCGCCCTCGCCCTCGCCCTCGCCCTCGCCCTCGCCCCCACCCTCGCCCCCGCCCTCGCCCTCGCCCCCGCCCTCGCCCCCGCCCTCGCCCCCGCCCTCGCCCCCGCCCTCGCCCCCGCCTTGCCTCGCCCGCCCGCGCCCTCGCCCCCGCCTTCCTTCGCCCCCGCCCTCCCTCGCCCGCCCCGCCCTCCCTCGCCCGCCCTCGCCCTCGTCCCCGCCCTACCCCGCCTTCGCCCCCCGCCCCCTCGCCCGCCCTCCCTTGCCCGCCCTCGCCCCCGCCCTAGCCCCTCGCCCACCCTCGCCCCTCTCTCGCCCTCCCCCCCGCCCTCCCCGCCCGCCCTCGCCCCCCCCTGCCCCCGCCCGCCCTTGCCCTCCCCTCGCCCGCCCTCGGCCCTGATTGCGTGCTGATGAACCGATAAAGCGAGCCGCGCACGCCCCTGTGCAACACTCGTGGCCTGTAAAGCGAAACCGCACTCGCATGTCGGCCGCCTCCAGCTCGGCAGACGCTATCACCCCCCGGCGCTGCGTCGGCTTCATTTGGGTGCGCGAGTAATGATGATGATTCATTTCGTATCTCTGCCGGGGGGCAATTGCCTTTTTATCGCCCGAACGGGGGCGTATGAAAGAATGAGGGGTAGTGAAATTTTCACGTGCTTTATGTTTTGGGGAAGAAAAATCTCCGCCTCGGTTTTTTTTCTTCGTATTTTACTTAAAGAACTCCAATGGGACGAGAGAGCAACGGCGTACATTAAAGGTGCATGTTGAGAATACATGCTTACACAGAAAAGTGTTTGGTGAGAATATGTGTCGAGAAAGTTATTCCTAAAAAGTATTTTTCTAGCCACCTTTGCACTCTTTTACTATTACAGTCTTTTTTTACATCTCCGTATACTCAGTATTTATTTATTTGAATGCATATCATTTTATAAAATTTCTTTTCCAATTTCACTGTACTTTAACAGTAAGTCTATTTTTATTTCTGAATTAATGATCTCTAAGTAAATTTCATTGAGCTGTTAATTTTTATTTTTGCTGTTAAACACTAATTTATTAGTTTATTGGTTGTAACTGTCTAATAAAATATCTTGTTTACTGTTAAAATGATTCCATTAGGTTTAAAGAAGATTTATTTCTCAAAATACATTTTATTTTCAATTGCTCTAATACGGACTTTTTATAAAAACCTTTATCAAAATAGGTTGAACAGAATACGTTGCACTTAACACTTGTTTAAATAATTGAATATTTCCTAGAGTAATTGTTATAAATATTGAATTATATGAAGGATCATCGTCATTTTAAGAGGAGATGTACATTCAGATTAAAATCAATCAAATAAAACGTTTTATACATTAAAACTTACATTAACAAAAACTTATTGGGTAGTACGCGTTAAAAGAAATAAGAAAATTATTATTAGAGCAAATGAAAACAAAATAAATTTTGTGAAATAACTGTCTGCAAATCTAATGAGATCATTTTAACAATAAACTGATCTCACTAGTTCACTCAATTTTCTAGCTGTAACATTCAGAACTATTGTGTAAATTATGAAGATATAAAGCCATCTGCCATGAACCTTCATATATCTGACATCGTAACGATTTTCCTTTTGTGTGCGTATTTGGTACATCTATAAAATTTGCAAAAAATTCAATAACATGTGTACCTATATATTTTAATATTCGGTAGTATTTTCTCGCACAAAATGAAAAATTGATCCTCCCATATACTACAGGCGTACATCACTCTTTGTTTCGTAAGTTTCACATGAATGTTCGGAAATAGAATTAATGTGCCGAGAAGAACAAATTCGGTTATCCAATAATCCATTTCCGCATGTATTCAAAGCAAAAGCAAAACCGGAACGAGTATAAAAACGAAAGCGGCATCATCGAAAGCGAATTCAAACCACGCGAAACACTTTCCCGGGCGGGAAATAACGTGTGCACACGAACTCTCGAGAAACTGTGGCGCCACACAATTGTGCAGTTCAATCTGGCAAGCGGGCCATTATTAGGATTAATCGCACTTCACAGTTTTCCGAGCATCAAGCAGCGCCACTCGTTCTCCCTGGCAAAAAGAAAGAAAAAAAAAAAGCATCGTTTCGAATTGTTTTCTGTAAACAACAGCTCTTGCAGGTGAGTAGAAATGTGATGAGCACTGTTAGAAACCCAAACGCACAAAAAAGAAAAAGAAAACATTTTGTGTGCCGTCGTGAAGTGATTTTGGCGCGACAGGCGTGGAATGTAGATTCGACGAATGTGAAAATAGAGCAAAATCAGATAATAATTCTGGAAAAATCATTAGATATTGGAAAGACATATACAATTAACGGACAAATAAACAAAGAAAATTTCATGCAGGAGAATATTCACACAAAATTTGTTAACATTAATTGAATTACACATCAAAATTCACGTTCAAATAATGGCAAATTTCCTTCTGATGGTAGATGGAAAAAGTGATGTGACAATTTTGACGGAAAAGTGGGGATGGTTTGCAGGAATCTGAATTTAAAAAACGGATGAAGAAAGAAATACGCACAATATATGCACAACAAATGGGATTCTGTTAATCGTCGGGTCTGTTAAGTTCACAGCTAAATACATTATGCGGTGGGATTACTGTTTGAGTATGATAACGAACGATAATGATGGCTTCTGCTGATGAAGATTGTGTTGATAATTACTATTGTTGAAGAAATCCCGTCTAAATTAGGACGAGAAAATTACAAATCCGGCCATCTCTTTAATGTCCTGTTTCTTTTACGTCTACCAAGAATAAATTTGAAACGATGTATCTTAAGAACTTAAAATTTGATATTCGAGCCTTTAAGTCACAAGATATGTTTTTCACACAGACGTTTACAAAATTAAAACATTTTTGAAAGTTCTTTCATATTTTTGGCTGTACGACCCTTCTGCTTACAGCGCAGTACGGGACGTGTAGTAGCTCAGAATATATTAAAACTTGTTTTCGATAACATATTTATTTCTTTTTATGGATGTGATGGGAAAGAGAAGAGGAATTCGGATTTCGAAAGCGACAGTTGCATAACGGGTTTGCCAGTAATTCAATTTGTTTCACCATGTTTTTTAAATACATAGACCAAATAAAATTTTTGAACATGTATTGCTTATGCGTTCTCTAAGCTGAACATTTGTAACACAAAAGGTAAACCAATCACATATTTCATTTAATGAAAATTAGGTATAATTACAATTGCGTTTAATCCCGTATGCCCGCCGGAAAAAGAATTTGCTTGCAAAGCAGCGGTTGAGTTCAGGCTGTATATTGTCAGCGGGCCGTGTTTGTCCGTTCGATTCTTGTTGCAAAAAAGTATCGAAATCGCACTGAAAAGTCACGAGCTGTGAAAAACATTTGCGGAGACATGTCGAAGGGATTAGAGGATTTTTACAGCTACGTGTAGCGCGATTGTGCCGGAAATGGACGAACATTTTGGAGGGTTAATGTAGAAGATTTAATTTATGGACAATGAAAGAATTATCAGTCAGTGACACTCACTTTCTAATCGAAGCTTGATCATTGTCTGTTATAGTACCGTCCCTAAAACAAAAGCTTTAAAACTTGGATATGTGGTTAGAACTAACGACGATATTGATATTAAATATAAACGAAAATTAATATACCTATTAACTGATTATTATAACATTTAACTACTGACGTGAGATCTACAACACTTATAGTGGCGTCGAATCATATGGACCCGATCATTCTGATTTTAAAAAAGCTGTGCCCTTTGTATATTTTGAGTAAGTAATATGTGTTTAATAGTGTGTGTGTGTGTGTATATATATATATATATATATATATATATATATATATACATTGCAGAATTACATTTAGAAATAAAAAGTACAACACATTTACAAAATAAAAGAATACAGCTAATGGACACATTATTCTCCTGCTTTCACTATAATTATTACACAGCCGATTGCAAGTATCTACTCCACCTTTTGTACCATTATGAAAAGTAATAATTTCTGGCGTCGTGTGTTTATCAATCTTCCTGTCTTCGCGAATAATAGACATAATTGTAGGGAGCAATATAGCTTGTATATAAGATATCATTGTCACCTCCTTTGTGAAGCCAAAGAAGCTTCAATATCTCTCTTTGTTTACTTAGCATGAATTCCAGAGGAGTGTCCAGTTTTTTTCGTAATGTTCCAAAAATGGCCAATTGTGATTCCTCCCTCCCCCGGAAGTAGTAGTCCCTACTAACATAAAATGCGTCGCGAAGACAGGGTTAGCGCGATGGCGCCTTGCTTGCGCATCGCCACATCGAAACGCACGGAACATGATTAGTACTTCTAGTACGCTGGTGTCGGGTCAAAAAGGGTTATTCTGAGAAACAGATTGTAAACGGCATTTTTCATTGCACGCTCTGAGATAGGACGTTGACAGAAGACATTACGTAGAACCCGCATCATCAGTAGCTCCCCGTAACCTCGAAAAATAAAAGAGAAAATACCTTCGGGTCATATTAAACAGACACCAGTAGTTAAGGGTTAATGATGATTAGACCTCGGAAGTTTGGCAAAATTCCGTTTTAATATTGTTAGGATTTTATGATTATTAACTAGACAAATCACCTAATTGTGCTTCTGGAGTTGAGTAGGTTTCCATTTTGGCTTTTTTGCCTACTATAGCTACTGATGCCTACTTTTGGATTTTTGCTTTGTTTGCGCCTTTTCTGATCTTTTCATCCTTTTTTCGCTTTTTCCCCCTCTTGGAACCATTCTCAATCAACCTGAAAACATAACTGCAAACCTGCACAAATGAAGGGACAGTCGTGTAGTGTCTTCCTGTGGACGCGGAGGCTCCAGTGAGAGGTTGCTTTAAAATTCTAAAAGGGAAAGGAAGAGTATTCCACGTAGGTGTGCCGTAATACAGAATCTTCTCTCCTCTACTCATGCAACTACATTGAATTAACCATTTGTATTTAATCAATTATGGAGCAGCGTATATGTCAATATACATTATATACACAATGAATCCTATTTTTGTAAGTCACAATTAAATAAATTAACTAAAACTTATGTGTTTGTTTATGTGCTCTAATCTTATGAAGTGCCGGAACACCACCTAAGGCGCGTTTAGGTAGGTCGATTCTCGTATCCCGGAAATCGATCACTGAGGGACCCCAGTCCGCCCGGTAGATTGCCTTACGTTCTTAATGTCTCCTAACCTCCTTTAAATGGAACATGTACTCTCTTTTATCGTGTTGTGGGCAGCTGGCACCTGGCCTACTAGATCCAGTGGCATCCACCCGGTTATCACATGCGTCGTCGAGGTAGCTGTCCTAAATGTATGAGCAGGAAGCACACCTAGTAGGGGTTAAAATTACCCCTTTAATTCCACATCATGAAAAATATCCACAACGTCTCCTTAAATTTTTACAGGATAAATATCTACTCCACGCATAATATTTGTTTCCTTGTTGGAACGGTTGGATCATTGCTTCCATATTCGATGGAATTCCCCCGAGAGAGAGATATACGCCTTTTAGCTTCTCGACAGGAAGAAGCAGGATGAAGAGATAGGTTGCGTCTTCAATGCAGCCCCCAACTACGCTCGCCTCGCGGAAAGTGGTCTTCCGTTCTGTCAGCTGGAAATTCTCCTGAGAGGCTAGAAGCTGCTATCATCCGCAGCACTGCACTCCGGACCTCCTCGGTGGCATCATTCCCCGACTTCAAGTCTCGTACAGTGAAGCATACCGTTGGAGCAGAAGGAAATTGGCTCTCAGAAGAAGAAATTTTCAAAGTAGAGCAAACTTGACTGGTGGCATATCATGAAGTAGGAGTTTTCATTTCTGAATAAAAACACACATTTTTTTCGGGACTTTACAACTTATTTCACACTTCGTTTTCAGTTCTAATATCCTGCGACACCAAAAGGCGAGTGCGTGTAAAATGTTGTGCTGAAGCAACAAAAATTGACTGTTCTGAAAATGAACACATTTATTTATTTATTTATTTATTTATTTATTTATTTATTTATTTATTTATTTATTTATTTATTTATTTATTTATTTATTTATTTATTTATTTATTGATTGATTGATTGGCGATTTCGGGCGCGTCAACTGCTAAGGTTATTAGTTCATTGAGTGTAGTGCAAATTTTTTCATTGGGAGGAGGCTGTGGTCTTGCCCCGCTGGATGCCGAGATCCGGAGACGAGCTATGTCGGCTTGCAGTGATTTTCCGCATCGAGGTACCTCCCACCAGCAGGCACCGCCCCAGCCGGGACAAGCTCTAAGCTCCCCACTTATCTCTTCCGACATGGCTAGTAGTGTAGTGCATGTGCATGTATGTGAGTGCAAGGAAGGGTGAGAAAAAAGACAAGGAAGAGAAACAAAAGATCACGCACGGTCCTTAGCCCGTTTGTTAAGGAACTGCTCCGGCATTCGCCTTGTGCTGATTGGAGAAACCAAGTACACACATGAATACCGAAGCTACAGACTTATTGTATGACGACTGTTGTGTCGTAAGCAAGGACGAACTGATTACGAGACAATACAAGTAACATCAGTCAAAAGAAATTGCGGATTAACCTTATAAAATACTTGCCTTTTTCAGTCAAAAATGGAAACTTTTAAATTGATTGTGAATATTTCCCAAGTTCCTACGTCATAAGGTGTCAGACGAAACCATTCGTTAACTGTCACATTGCAGAGACTGTGCTTACTTTCCAGTCAACTTTTACTAATATAGATGATTTAATTCCACAACACATTTTATATTTTGCTCCACATTTACAGTTTCAGATCCTCTGCGGTCGACCGAACCAAGGCCCATACGGCAGCGAGGGGGAGGGGAGGGGAGGGGGGAGCACATGGAGGCCAAAGGAGGGCCGCCCTCAAACCCAGCTGAAGGGCGCGCTGGCGGCGTCGGGGCTCCAGGCGGACCCCCGGGATGGGGATTCGAGGGCGAGGATTCGGGGTGGGATCGAGGTATCTGCAGGAAGAAGAACCCCGGACTTACCCAGAAGCCAGCGAAGTCTGTAGAATTCTGGTGTGGAGCAGGAGATAAAGTACCGGCAGGCTAGTGGGAAGTAAGAATGAATTCTACTTCCCAAGAAAGTAAGCTCACGGCATACTCAGTAAAGGACGAGAGAGGATGCTCGACCAAAATATAAAACACTCTTCTTGATTGATTGAATGGTTACTTAATGTTTTCATTCGCTTAAGTTGATGATGACTATGACCATTTGACCCGCATGTATAATGCAAGATGTATCTCCGGAAGTAGAGGTGTCTCTCCCATGCAAAAACCCGACATTCGCCACCGAGTGACATGCTGACTGTAATCCCCCTTCTTATTAGATACTGCAATGTTCCAATTGTTGAAGACACGGGCATTTTACAGCTTACTCCTAGCGCACGCGATGGAGGATTGGAGGATGAAAATTCGAGGGAGAGGCTTTTAGAGAAACTTTGCAAATGAGGTTTCAAGGATGCGGATTCAGTAGCATAGTGTACCTGGAATCTAAAATCGTTTGACCGACGGGACTTAGTTTTTCCCAAGTAACAACGCTTCCATTATATTCTCGTAATTATCTATACTACATAAAATAAATGTATAAACTGGCGAGAGCGTTGGGGCGAGGCGAGGCGGGGCAGGGAGGGGCGGGGCGGGGCAGACAAGCACAGGAAGGAGCGAGGCGTTGTGGAACAGTACGGGCGACGCGTGGTGGAGTGTGACGAAGCGGGGCGAGACGAAGTGGAGCGTGACAAGGCATTTCGATGCGTATAAGGGATGACAATAAGACATCCACGTTTTTAAAAGTTCGATATTTTCGTGCGGAACCGTCGATACTGTAACATCGTTGTTTTGCTTTTGAAGTTTTCTTAAGATTGATATTTTAATTTTGATTTTTTTGAACGGAACGGGAATGAACGGGATGGGACGAGACGGACGGAACGGGACGGGGCGGAACGGGGTGGAACGGAAGGGAACGGGACGGCGCGGCGCGTGGCACGGCGGATCTGGGATGGGGTGGGACGTGGATGGGTGGGCGGGGCGTGAATGGGCAGGGCGGCGCGAGGTGCTTCCGGGCTGGTCGGGTCGTAACGGGGCGAGGCGGGGCGGAAGGGGGGTGTCAGGTCGTTGGGTGCAGGAGGGCGGCGGGGTCGCGTGGGCGCTGCTGACGCGGTGCGGACGTGAGACCAGCCGCATCACGCTCCAGCACCGGAGAGGGGGCTATCGCGCCTGCATCTAATGAGGGGCGAAGGGAAGCTTCGCCTCTCGCGACCGAGGGAGCGGCATCTGGGCAGCGGACTCCCGACGGCCGAGGAGGTGATGGCGGTGGGGAACTTGATGAGGGAGGATCTAGTCCACGAATGTGATGAGGTGGATGCAGTGGTATAACACAGTATGCAGTGTGAGGAGAGACCACAGAGATGTTGGAGAAGTCCGGAAGAGAATGAGTAGGTAGGGCTAAGAAGAGGAATGGAGATAGAGGGACAGAGAGATAGAACATATAATTGATTGATTGATTGATTTGTTCATGTTTCCGGACGCGTCAACTGCTCTAGTCATTAGTCCCGTTAATGTAGTGCATGATTTTTTTTCTCGGGAGATGGCGGTGATCTTCCCCCACTGGATGGCGAGATCCGGCGCCGACCTACCGTCGGCTAGTGGGGTTTCCCCCTAACCAGGACTTTCCCACCAGCGCGGCACCGCCCCAGCCGGGACAAGCTCTAAGCTCCCGACCGGTCTCCCAGAATATGTGGTAATGTAGTGCATGTTAGTGTAAGTGTGTGTGTGTAAGGGGAGATGATAGGACAAGGAAGAGGAAGGACAGATCGCGCGAGGTCCGAGGCCCGTTTCGTACGGTACTGCTCCAGCATTCGCCTGGTGTTGTTCGGGGAAACCACGGAAAACTACCGATCAGAGCAGCCGGCCGCTAGAATTCTCCTCCAGACAGCGACTGAATTCGAGCTAGCTGGAATGCTAGTGTCGAAACTCCTGCCGCCGTGGGGAGTGGGAACCTAGGACCTCCCGGTCAGAGGCACTGCAGTGACATCAGTGTATGCACTGAGTCACCTCTCCCGGTCAAAGAGGATTGGAGAGGTTGGCGAGGTCGGCAGTGTCGACAACTGCGAGGGTGAAGCGAAGGCAGCGGTCTCGGCAAGGGCAGCAACAACGCCCAAAGATGGGAGACGATGTGCAGCTTTACGGGGAAGGCCTCAAGATGGACTACAGGGAATGGGAACAAGGTGCTGCGGTCGGTGAAGTCGTTGAGATTACCAGAAGCGGGGATGGTCGGGGGGCGGGGGAGAAAGAGGGTAGGTAGCGACCGGCAGGGGACGGAGAGGGCAATAAAAGCAGTGGCAGTGCTGTGGGCTTTGTACGAAACGAGGGTCCGAGAGAATGGTAAAGGTATTAAAAGCGGTGGGATCTGGGGGGGAGGCAGATGGGGGAAGGGTGGTAGTGGGTGGGGAAGGTGGCGATGGTAGGAACCGTGGGGATGATGGGCGTGGTGGGGATGGAACGTAGCCAAGGGAACCGTTTAGGTCTGGCAGACGTAGCGGGAGCCGCCAGGCAGCTACGGCCCCAGAGGTGTCAAGACGAGAGCGGCAGAGAGCGCGGGGGCGGCGCGGCGAAAGCTTCTGCGAGGGTGGGTGCGGGGCGGGGGGCGGGGGCGGGGGCTCAGGGGTTATTAGGTGAGCGCGGCCCCGCGTGCGGCTTATCTGACCGCCGCCCCGCCCACTTGCCCCGCCCCTGCCCCCGCCCCCGCCTCGTGCCCTCTCCCTCGCGCCCTCGGCGCCTTCAATGCTGCGGCGACGGCCCAGAAGCCTCGAGCAGACGCCAGGGTGACGGTGGCGGCACATAATGTTGGCCACAACCCCCATCCCCCACCGGATGGGAGGAGTCAACTACTATGGTAGTTTCTAAACTGTGGGGACTGATGACAACCTATCTCGAACTTCCACAATCTCTTTGGAGTTCTCCTTATTTTTGTATATTAATTCATTAGAAGACTATACAATAACGAGAAATTAATTTTCGAAAGGTCGTCCTGCATCTGGAAAACAGTAGATGTAGACTTGTTTTGACTTTTAACTTAAAATTATTAATGCATTATTGACAGTTTTCAGAATTTGTCAGAAAAACAATACAACTGGGCTACTTGTGTTAACGTATTTCATTTTGGCTTTAAAATAGCGTTTTTATCAAGCCACATTTTTATGTTTAATAACCTCACATCTTTTCATTATTAATGAATCTATCCAGTATGCCGCAAAAATGGAATTCACAAGTCTGCCAGTGCAAGTGCCTTCAAATACGCAAAACACATTTTCTCTGGAATTCCTTCACAACGACTCGAAGTATCCGGTTAAAAATTGTTCGATGAAAGAAATCAAATTAGTCATTCTGAGCACACTTTAGGAAAATGAAATTTTGAGAATTCGTTCAGAATATTCTACAAATCCAGAAAATGGTTAGTTCTCTACTAGTAGACCGACACGCGTCAATTGTCAGCTCACTGGTTTCTATTACTGGACCAGTTTTTAACTATCGGACACATGGCACACGCATGTTACAAACTTACAGTAAATTGGATTAATGTGGTTTTTGTTAATTTATAAAATTGTAGTTCATCATAGTTTTATATTTTAATATATAGTATAAAACACTATATCGCGATATTTGAAACATTAATTTACAAATAGAGATATTTACTTTAGAGATTTTACTACACGGTTCATTCAGAGCAATTTACTCTTCAAATGATATTCTTTTTGTAAATCTTTATCGTATAAATTATGTCATTTTTACAAACATCTTCAGAGAAATTGGGAAGACCTCACATATAAATCATTCGCCTTCTTTACAAATCATATCTCTGATGTAGAATATTTGAATTAAACATCAACATTTTCAAAATCAACACTCATTACTCTACTAAATAAAACGCAGACGCCTCTGAAGCACGGCCGACAAGAACACGGTGTAACGTCTGTACTCGCCTAAATTTTCCCTAACAATGAAAATTGGTCGTTTCAAAGTCGGAACGAGTAATCGCCTGCATAAACAACGAGGGAAATAAAGCGGGCGGGCGCGCTCATTTTGGTCACTTACCTCGCCCCCCCAGCCGCGCCCGTGACCCGGCGCTGGCAGGAGAAACGGCACCCTGCACATCGATCCCTCCGTCGCCCCACGCTGCCGCTAGAGCACGCTGCACCCCGCGGTAGTCGGTTCTATTGTTTTATTTTCTTATTTAACACCAAAAAGATTTAAAAGCTAAGTGTGACATTCCGTGGGGAAAACCGCAATGTTTGCACGTTTTCTTGATTTCTGGGTTTCCTATCCTAACTCATATACTAGTTTAATTAAGAATACAAGTGGAAACGTGCGTTTTTAATAATAATTAGCAAGAAAATATTTGCTTCCGTGCAATAAAAACTATTTTCGAAGGCAAATCAGCAACAGATTTTGGCTATTATGTATCGTCTTGCTCTTTGTAAAGAAACCAACTTAACGCCCCGAGAACGTGAAGAACGATTATTTAAAATACTACATTCCCAACAGGTCTCTAGAAAAGTTTGTGTAGCTACAAGTTTTGTGTATGACGCAAAGTTCAAAATATCTTTATTCTCTACTCATAATTTTGTCGTGGCATTAAAGCTTGTGAAACCAATTTTTTCTCCATCTCGAGTAAAACTCTACTTATTGTATAAATTGTAATGTATATAACTATTTTCGAGTGCCGTAAAATTCTTGTTGTACACCATTAAAATTCTTTCGCGTTGACGAATCCGCGTTCTCTTGCCTGATCAGGCGCAGGTCATTGTCGCTGTACGAGACAGTATTACGAGCTAAAACTAAGAGGCGCCATTTGGAGGCCTGTTGTGTTTGTCCATTCGGCGTTGAAGCGACGATCCGCTCGTTTGTCACAGGTCATTCTGAACGAACATTTGGAACCTAATGACCAAGAGCATTAAGCACTGATGGCAGTGTTTCAGAATCAAAGATTCAGATGAAGATGTAGTGGTTTAAACGAATTAAAATTTCAAAGTTTCCAAGATGTCTTCCGTACGTTGAATGCACTAAATTATAATGTTAATGCTCATGCTTATAACACTAACAATAGTATTCTCAACCATAGCTCTGCTAATAAAATGTAGATTCATGAATTGTAAAATATGTTCATAATTAGCACTTGTGCATATTCAAGTTATGTTTGTTATATTGTGTAGAAATAAACACATCACACAAATCATACTCATCCAAAAGAAGAAAATCGAAATATTATTCTGAAGCTAAGAATGATTCTCAAATCAAAACGAAACAGAAATACACGTATACTATTAAGTAAACGTACGGAATTTTCCGGATACTTGTCACTGATCCAACGGTTCACTGGTCGACAAGCAAACAGAAAGAAGGTTGAAATGTGATAGTTTGCGCTTGAGAGAGCCCCACCGTGTCACAAGCCACAAAGCTAATGCAAGATTCGACCTCGTGACCTTTCAAGCCGAAGCCGCCACGATGACCCCGTCTTGAAAATCTCGGTTTACAAAGTACTAGGGCTCACTCAAGCAAATATTTCAAAACTGTTATTTTCTTAATATACTTAACTTTTAGGTTCTGATACAGCTAGATGAGAAAATAGGGAATGTTGCGTGAAAAACCTTCTTAAAATGACTAACTGTGCAGCTCCATCTGAGAGATTTTTTTTAAAAAAATTGTTGCGTCGTTGTTGACGCAACGCGTCTCTTAACCCTTGTTGAGCGTTGAGCGGTTTCTATGAACTAATCCGCGGTCTCTGATTTCTATCATTACTGTTACTGAATAATTAGGTACTCTATTTGTCAACTCTCGTCACGCAGTCGATCAGTGCCTTTTATCCCTTCGGTCAGGGGCTCGACGCGGTTAGATCCCGGGGTTCCTAGCCGGTCACCCAACCATGAATCCGCAGTCTCGATTTCGTTTAACCTCTGTGACTTCACGGAACGCAGTAAACGAATTCGGCTAGCGCGCCGCCGAGTTCTTTGGAGTACAACATCCCCAGACTACAAACTCACTATTGAACAGGAGAGCTGATTAAATACATATACCTACATATGATAATCGGTATATATTTTTGTGCGTAGGAAAAAAAATTAAAAATTAATCTAAATATTAGCAAGTGTACCATGGCACGGGATAATATTATTCACTAGCTCTGAAAATTCGCATCACTCAATTTGTTGGTATTTTAAATGAAACAAGACTACAATCGAAGATTTCCCCACTTCGCCACAACGTCCAGATCAAACGGGGAGCGTAACGGTGGACGTTACGGGGACGGGTCACGAGTTCGATTCTGTCCAGGTGCCAAAATGTGCGTCATGTGGTTGTTCAACATTAGCGAGTTTGTACCGTCAGTTGGAATCTAAATCCTTGGTCAACTGTTTTCATCCGTAGATTCACTGATAAATGATTAAGACATTGGTTCCATCCTAAACAACGGACCAGCGACCACGCGCAGCCTTACTTTCTTCTTCCTCTTCCAATTCCTTTTTTCAGTTCCATTCCCGTTCCCATTCCCTTTCCATCATCTCACCAAACCGGATCGGAATGCTACCTGGCGGACGAGTTCCTAATTCCCCCCCCCCATGATCGACACACACCAGTGGATAAGGTGAGGTGCCAACATTCCACACCATCCCATTCTGGATAGAATCAGGCTGCATAATAACAATAGCAATAATAATAACAATAACAATAGCAATAATAACAACAATAACAATAATAACAACAATAACAATAATAATAACAATAATAATAACAATAATAATAATAACAATAATAATAATAATAATAATAATAATAATAAGAAGAAGAAGAAGAAGAAGAAGAAGAAAAAGAAGAAGTAGGTATAATGATGTGTTAACAATGTTTAAAGAAACTTAAATTTAAAAAAATGATACGTAACATATTGTAACAATAGTTAGTAAAGCAACTTCAATGTAAATTCCGTTATTTTATGTACTCGACAGTATTGAGAAAATGGATACAATATTGACACCAATAGTAATAATAATAATAATAATAATAATAATAATAATAATAATAATAATATTACATAGCCTTCATACACACGAAATCTAACTGAATAACATTGCCCCCTGGTCGCTCCGCGTGCTGTTTGTTCTGGCGCTGGCCACGCGCGCAAGTCCTGGAGCGACTTAATACGACTAGGGTTACCAACAAGGTTCATGTAAAAGGGATGACACCCGATAAGCAGAAAAATCAACAACACGCACCAACACATTTCTTTTTACAAATATTGAATTTAGACTAACATCAGCTCCATTTCTTTCTTCTCTCCATTTGTGAAAAGATTCGTTCACAAAATTCAGAAGAAGATGATCTGAGTTTCTCTTCTTTATTGTAGTGGCTACACAGAGACACTAACATTCATATGTGTGTCAACGTTCAGAAAAAAATATATTCATGTTTTCTATTCTGAATTAAACAATAAACGTAGCATATATTAGTCAAGTGGTAAAATAAATGACAACAAATGTTAAAAATTTACTAAAATGAGGACATTCAAAATACAAAGGAGGACAAAAGGACAAGTGACGTGAGTGGAGGACTGTCCCCCTAAGTGAAGGACGGTTGGCAGCCCTAGCTAGGACGCTGGCGGGACAGCACTGGCGGTCGCAGCGCCCCGAGCGGCAGCGCCGGCAAAAACACGCCGCCATGATTGTTTGCCTTCCGCTGGCGGCCGCCGCCGGAAGCTCCGGCGGCGAGGCGCTGGCAGCGCCGCGCGCGAGGCGGTTCTGCTGCGTCAGCCCGGTCCACCTGCAGCCTCCGCCGGTGACGCGGCACAACAGGCACTCTCACTAGGAGATTCCCACCCGTTGCGTGATGGAGGAAATCTTAATATCTTCATCAATTTTGATTGATTAGTGATTCCGGGTGCGTAAACGACTAAGTTCATTAGTTTTGATGTGTAATGCATGTTTTTATCGCGGGAGATGGCTGTGTTCTTCCCCCGCTGGATGGTGAGATCCGGCACCGATCTACACATTAACTTTGCGGGGTTTCCCCAACCAGGTATTTCCCATCTGCGAGGCATCGCCCCAGCCGGGACAAGCTCTAAGCTGCCGATATGTCTGGTAGAACAGTACATGTAAGTATGTGTGAGTAAAGGGTGAGGATAGGACAAGGAACGAAAAGAAAATATCCTAAGCGGTTCATGGCCTATGAGTTAGCGCGGTCAGTGATCCACTATCCGTGGGCTTGCGGAATTTTCCCGAACCACCAGCGGGGTACCGCGGGTCACCGCCAGAATAACCTATAAGCTCTCAACTGATCTGAAAGCATGCCTGGTGGCGTATGGCGTGCACGTGTGAGGGTGCGTAAGGTGTAGAGATAGGACGGAGGAGGAAGGAAAGATCGCGCGTGGTCTATGACCCGTTTGTGAGGGTACTGCTTCGGCATTCGCCTGGTATTGATCTAAGAAACCACGTAAAAGCCCATCTGAAACCCTCAATGATTTCTTACATCTGAAACCCTCAAATGCGAGACTAGAAGGGGAAGATGCTTCCCAAATGAAAGATTAGGTGTTTTTTAGTCGTTTAGTCACCGAGGGTACCCTTCATATCGTTCTCTAATCACGATATCCTGAAGACTAAAACAATGGACCAGAAACGTTTCGGGGATCTATATCTAGAACGTAATTAATTAGGATAGATGAAATTTATTTCCTTCAATTTACTTTCATGTTCGACCTAGTACGTTTCTGTATTGCTGCCATTGAACTGTGTTCAGATCAGTTAACTTCAGGCTACGGTTATAACAAGACGGCAGAGTAGTGTTCCATCGGATATCGTATTTTAATATTCTGTGGTAATGAAAATGTATTAATATTGATTATTAAACCAAGCAGATGGATCAAAGTGTAAAATACTTCTGTATATATAATTTGAAAAACGTGCTTAGCTAAAGGTGAAACCTAAGCTACAAAAAGTCTTAAAATAGTTGCGTGGTGGCACCAGAGATATTGTGTTAATCCAAACTGATTATTAATTAAGTTTCGAGGAGGTACCAACCACAAATTATATTACAATATAAATATAATATAAAGAATAAATCGTTATACAAGTGTTTCGTGACTAATTCTCATTTTCAAGGTCTCCAAGTATGTTACGTGTTTAATCCACGATTCTTGGAGCCACTGAAGATGGAATAAATGAGTCCCGAAACATGTTTGTGGCAGTTTATTCGTTATATTAAATTTATGTTGTAATATACTTTGTGGTTGACACCTGCTCGATCTTTAATTTTTAATCGTTAAAATAGTTGTAAGGAAATACAGACGTATTTGAATTCTATCGAAATAAACTGATTAAATGAATTAACAAAAAAACATGGGTAACAAGCAAAATTAATAATGTTCCAAGAAGAATAATCTATTCTGAGCTGCTTCAATTGAATGGCAAATAAATATTTTAAATCTAATGAATTGTTTCCTTGAAAATAACATACAAATAAAAATTCAAACAGACAATTTTTACGAAAAATACTTTATTTCAAATATTTCACGTGAAAAAGTACCCGAAAAATATATTTGTAAACGTAAAAATAAATTTATAATTTTTCCCAGAAAAAGTAATAACTATATCACAAACATCCTCTGTGATTAGGCGCACTTTATGCAAATGGATTGGTACCATTTATCATTCATAAGCCCCATGTCACGAATGCAAAAGAATCTGATACAACCTCACCAAATGAGAGCTAATGATGATGCGAATTACCGATAACAATATTTCGCCAGACGGGCTATTAGATCGGAAATAATCGTTCGTTTCATCTCGCACGCACTATATTTATTAAATAATTCTTCGTGAAATGCAATTTGCTAATAATTCCATATGTTTTTAAAGTTTGGAACATTTCATATTACATTTTTAGGTCAGGTCTGGTGAATTGGTTCAAAATTTAAAAAAACAAACAAAAAATTATACCTACATCATGCAAAATGTCCATCTAAATTGGTTACAAACAGGCACCTAAGCATCGATAGAACATGTTCACAGTATTCAAAATGGAATTAAAAAATAACCTTGCATGACCCGATTTTATCTTCCTCACAAAGGGGCAATCGGATCACAGGTTCCAAACAAATAGGATATGTGAAAGTTTGTTCATATGATCTAAACGACATAGTATTTCCCACTTACAAAGTTCTACTTTCCGATTGCACCGAACATTTTTCGTATCGTTATTCTTTCTCATCTCCTGGCAATGGACTCAGAAGGAAAAGTTCGATGATTAATGATCACAGTAGTTGATTCTGCAGTCTTTACAAGATGCGAAAGTCAATCGAGTATTTTCTTCCTAGTATTCTGATTAACGAAAAATGGCCATTTATTTCCTTTTCAATCTTCATTTGCATTCTCAGTGCCAAATAACAGGTTGATCTTCTATCCTCAAATGGCTCACACTTCACTGATTGAGTAAATATTAATGGCCACTTAACTTTTTTCCTTCGCCTAATATGTTATAGAGGCATGATAAAGAAAACTATTTTTTTCTTTTTTTCTCCTTCAATTGTCGCAGCCATTTTTTTGTCGTTTGGTTTGTTTCGACTCAGTGTGCGTGCGGCAAGAGTTATTGACACTTCTGCACTGGTGCGATCTCTCGATTTGCGACTCACTTCTTCCGGGTGAATACACAGAGATGACGACCGGTGGGGAAAGCTATGGTGGAGGGTCAAGCTATGACGGAACGGCACAGGAAAGTTGGTGTGAGCAGGGGCGCAGGGGTATGGATGGGGATTACAGTGGTGCCAGGGGTGAAATGGTAGCAGGAGTAAGACGGAGAGGCGAGAGTGGGAGAGCGTGTGTGAGGCGGGGATTCAGGAGTGGCTTGGAGATACTGCAAGATTCTCGAGAGACGTGGAGAGGTGGGAGAGACGTGTAGAGGAAGCGAGAGGCGAGAAGTGGCTTAGAGAGGAGAGGACGAGGACAGGTGGGTAGAGGTGTGGGGATGAGAGGTAGGGGAGAGGTGAGAAGTCTGAGAGGGGCCAGGAAAGGAGAGGAGATGCAAGGAGTGGCCGGCGAGGCGAGAAGAGGCGAGGCCAGAGAGATTTAGAGAGGCGGGGAGAGGCCGGGAAAGGAGATGCAAGACGTGGCGGGGGAGGCGAGAAGAGACGAGCCCAGAAAGACTGCGAGAGGCGGGGAGCGCTGAGAAGAGGCGGGGAGAGGCCGGGAAAGGAGATGCAAGACGTGGCGGGGGAGGCGAGAAGAGGCGAGCCCAGAAAGACTGCGAGAGGCGGGGAGAGCTGAGAAGAGGCGGGGAGAGGCCGGGAAAGGAGATGCAAGACGTGGCGGGGGAGGCGAGAAGAGGCGAGCCCAGAAAGACTGCGAGAGGCGGGGAGAGCTGAGAAGAGGCGGGGAGAGGCCGGGAAAGGAGATGCAAGACGTGGCGGGGGAGGCGAGAAGAGGCGAGCCCAGAAAGACTGCGAGAGGCGGGGAGAGCTGAGAAGAGGCGGGGAGAGGCCGGGAAAGGAGATGCAAGACGTGGCGGGGGAGGCGAGAAGAGACGAGCCCAGAAAGACTGCGAGAGGCGGGGAGCGCTGAGAAGAGGCGGGGAGAGGCCGGGAAAGGAGATGCAAGACGTGGCGGGGGAGGCGAGAAGAGGCGAGCCCAGAAAGACTGCGAGAGGCGGGGAGAGCTGAGAAGAGGCGGGGAGAGGCCGGGAAAGGAGATGCAAGACGTGGCGGGGGAGGCGAGAAGAGGCGAGCCCAGAAAGACTGCGAGAGGCGGGGAGAGCTGAGAAGAGGCGGGGAGAGGCCGGGAAAGGAGATGCAAGACGTGGCGGGGGAGGCGAGAAGAGGCGAGCCCAGAAAGACTGCGAGAGGCGGGGAGAGCTGAGAAGAGGCGGGGAGAGGCCGGGAAAGGAGATGCAAGACGTGGCGGGGGAGGCGAGAAGAGGCGAGCCCAGAAAGACTGCGAGAGGCGGGGAGAGCTGAGAAGAGGCGGGGAGAGGCCGGGAAAGGAGATGCAAGACGTGGCGGGGGAGGCGAGAAGAGGCGAGCCCAGAAAGACTGCGAGAGGCGGGGAGAGCTGAGAAGAGGCGGGGAGAGGCCGGGAAAGGAGATGCAAGACGTGGCGGGGGAGGCGAGAAGAGGCGAGCCCAGAAAGACTGCGAGAGGCGGGGAGAGCTGAGAAGAGGCGGGGAGAGGCCGGGAAAGGAGATGCAAGACGTGGCGGGGGAGGCGAGAAGAGGCGAGCCCAGAAAGACTGCGAGAGGCGGGGAGAGCTGAGAAGAGGTGGGAAGAGGCCGGAAAAGGAGATGCAAGAAGTGGCTGGGGAGGCGAGGAGAGGCGAGGCCAGAGAGATTTGGAGTGATTGGGGGAGGTTAGAAGAGGCGGGGAGACACCAGGAAAGGAGATGCAAGACGTGGCGCGGGAGGCGTGGCCAGAGAGACTTGAAGAGTCGGGGAAAGATGAGAAGAGGCGAGGAAAAGCCGAGAGAGGTCGGTAGAGGAGAGAAGGAGAAGCGAGGAGATGCAAGGATTGGCGCGGAAGGCGATGCGACACGAGGCCGGAGAGGCAGGGAGAGGCGGGAAGAGGGAGAAGGCTCTGAATGCGCCGGGCGGTGGGGGAAAGCGAGCGTGTGGGTCGACAGAGGGAGGGGGCAGCCGCAGAGCAAACTCTTCACAAGACACCGCCCTCGCTCGCTCCTCTCGTCCTCTCCGGAGACGCCTCCGCTCCTCGGCCTGCGCGCTCTGCCCCACGCAAGGCTGCCACTCACCTCCGCACATGCGCTTGTTTTAACGATAACGTTGCTTAACGTAAACCATTAGTAATAGTGAATATCTACAATGGACAACAAATTCCATACACATGATATAATAATGCTACATGTTAGTTAATAATAATTATAACGGCAACCACCACAACAACATATACACCACTATTCCTTTCGTCATTTTTTTCAATTAATTCAACTTAAGGTACCTATGATTGCGCAATTATTTTTATTATTCAATGTTACGAGAATTTCGCCGTAAAGCGTAATACTACCGTGTTAACTATACAAATTCGTCACATGACAAAATACACTTTTCAAAATGTATTTTTTTTTTAAATCACTAACATATTTCTTATTCATTCTCCATCCTTCGCACCCAACACAAACAGACGTGACGTGATATGCCTAATCTGGCCAACATCCTTCCACGGATTACGCTGTACTGAACGGTCGTTATCAGAAGAGGCACTCATTTTCTGAAGAAAGGAAAGGGAAAAAGAACTGATACTTTTCTTGTAAGACATCAAGACTTTCAAAGTATTGTTGAAAAATAGTCTTGCTGAAAGATGTGATTTATTTGACAAAATTCAAATTCAGTGTGGAAAAAGCTTAAACTACATGTGTCTAGAGAATGGCCTATGACGTAAGGAAACGTATCCCAATATTGTAGATTCTGAAATACATTATTCAGCACTCTACATAAGCTAATCCTGTCAAATCGTTACAAAGATATAGATCATACTTGTTTACTTCAAGTTTGTTGATTCGAAATTTTTGACAGATTTTAAGTTCGGATCCACGTATTTAACCATAGTGGAGAAGATCGAGTATTGACTACGGGCACGTACTTTATTGGAGTGCTTAACCCCACATATGTAGAGAGTAATATATCCCGAGAGGTGGCGTACCCCCTCTCCCACTCGGTCGTCACATCCGGCGCCGACCTACCTGTTGGATTGCAAGGTTTCCTCTAAAGATATCTCTACCAGTAGGACAAGACCTAAGTTCCCGACTTGTCCCTCGACATGTCTCGAATTCCTCTTCAAATAGAGATTGAATTCGAACTATCTAGTGTCGAAAATCACCACTCTCGAACCATAAGACCTCGGATCAGCGATGCTGCAAACACAACGACGTTGCCTCTGTACAGTCGCAGCTTATGGGATAGAAAGTAACTACAATATTGTCGAGAATCACAGTTTCATAATTATTTTGAAAATCGCCTACATCACAATATGTATTGCTCATCTCTCTGACACCGATAAATATTATTATCAATGAGTGTTTATCATTACGTAGAATAATAACTACTTTGTTCGTTTTACAATACACTGTGACCTATTTCTCTACCAGCAGACATGGTTTGGACGTGAGAATCTAGAAGGCGGTGACTTCATACTGCGACGTTACCCTCGCACTCACACCTACCTGGGCTCGAGTTGCCGGCTAGCTCAGGAGGCGAGTAGAGCCTGAAATTTGGATCGTGGACGGACGTGGCTACGTGATGGAAGTAAATTGAAAGAAAAGTTTAAAGAAAATATATAATTATGTTAGAAATTCAAAAAAGAAAATTAATATAAATGATTTGTCACACTTAGTCTGAGCTCAGCTGTAAACCCTTAGTTCGAATCAAGTAGTATAAAATTAGTACAATTTAATCTTATAATTATAGCTTGTAACAAATAAAAAACAAACAGAGATGAGCAAATAAGATTACAAAAGAGAAGCCAATGCGCGGCCAGCACTTCCTGAAGGTTGAATATTGTCCAGGTAAAAAAATCTTAAACGAATTTTATGCCTGAAGGGTGCGATAATAGTTCTTTTATTTGTCACAGCTGGACAAATGACCGAAGTCACCATGTGCAGCGGGAAACTCTTTAGGGTGAACGGCCTCCAAAAACGGTCGCTGGACTCCTTTCTGCCAGACGGCGCGTCCCTTGGGGTTGACAAAGGAGAGGTTCTTCTCGTCGCCGACTTCCCATTCAGGAAAGCACCACCAACGGCGACATCAGCGGTGACGATTACGGCAGCGGTGGCGACGTGATCGATGACAACAGCTCACGATTCCGAACGTCAAAAACAAAGACGCGATATTTGTCGGGAGAATTATCACCGACTTCTACTTATCGTCGTCGCGTAATTCGCGACACTCGACGCAGGCGAGAACGGGCAGAGATAAAATTTTAAAAAATCGATTAAAGTGTCTCTTTATCAACTGTCTTGCATTCGGTGAGCGAATAAAACACTGCCAAAACAAAACTATCTCCGTAGCACCGCGCACCCGCCCGGGAGCGTCTCCGCCCCGTACCATTCTCCGTCCTGAGAACTTAGCGCTTCCGCCCCGTGCGGCCCGTCTGTCCTAAGACCTCTACGCTTCTGCCTGCTCTCTGCGCTTCTCAGCGCCTACGAATCTCTTCCCCCCCCCAATTTCCATGAATGTTTTAGAAGTTTCTCCAGAAATTTTGGAAGACGTGTTGTTACTGGCCGAAAGTTACTACGCCGAAAATAATATTGCTCCAATCAGATTACGCGTCTTGTCGGTAATTTTGATGGAATTTTCCCGAACGCTCTCTCTCGCACACTTCCTGTAAACAATTCTGGGCGGTCGTCCCAGGTTCCTCCAAGCTGCGCAGTCTGTGGTCCCCGGGGAGGTCCCGAGGCGTGTATAATGAACATCGCGCCCCTCGCTTCTTCGAGGCGACGGCAAGAGACAGATGTTTACAGACGCGTGGAACTAATTGACCCTTCGACCGCCCTCGAAAGGCGCGACCGGTTGCGACATGCTCTCTGTGGAGGAGTTATTTTAAGATAAATATGTTTCTTCAAGAATCAAATATTCGGTTACGTCACATTACAAACAGACACCATCGCTCCCAGCAATATTGACCATTGCAACATGAAAGACCAGTACACAAGTTCTCGTACTGGGCCGCTTCCGAACCCATCGTAAACCGAGGCTCCACTGTAACACAAAGCGCTTAACGTGTCGCTACTGTAAAGGCGGCTCCACACATTCTGAATTCGCCGAGCAGCGAGCAACTACTCGCCCAATCCCGAACAGCTGATGTGTTCGGCGAATGTTCGCTCCCTTTAACGTGTCCAAAAGACGGACACGCGTTGGGCAGGGCGAGCACCGAATGTTCGTCACTCGGCCAATAGCAAGCCACTCATCCACACTACTCGAGATTCGGCGAGCGGTTTCTCACTGTTCGCCGAATAACGAATGTGTGAAGCCACCTTACCAGGATGTGCCGTAATTCCACTCGTTCCTCCACGACCGTCAGTGAGGACGTTTCGTCCTCGCCGCTAAGTGCATTCACCTCGTCAGCGCTGCCTCCGCCCGTAAGTTAACCCCTGTGCCAATGCCATTGCCCGTGGCCCGAACGGCGACATGGCTCGGGGCAACAACTGATGTCACATCAGTGCCTTTGATCGGGAGATCCTAGGGTTGGATTCCCGACGGTGGCAGGATTTTCGACACTAGCTGTATAGCTAGGACGAATTCAGCCGCAGCCTGGTGGATAATTCTAGCGGCCGGCTGCTCTCATTGGTATTTTCCGTGATACCCTAACAAACGTGCCACGGACCGCGCGCGACCTTTCTTTCCCTTTTCTTGACCTCTCTTAACCCTTTACTTACACACACTTACACTAACATGTACTATATTACCATACATTTCAGGATACCAGTGGGTAGCTAAGAGCTTATAGGAGATACCTTGTTAGGGAAACACCCACAAGCCGGTGTGTAGGTTGGCGCGGGATCTCGCCATTCAGCTGAGGACGTAACCCCCGCGATAAAACGTGCCCTGCACCTTTGGGGCATATGATCTCTGCAGTTTGCGCGCCCGAAATCAAGAATCAAAAAAGAATGAAAACAGGACCCCGTTAGCGCCCGACTCTACGCAAAACCACGAGCAGCATCTTCGGCTTTGGGTGACACCAGAACAGTAAAACGAGGGGGAAGGGACGGTTCGAAACATAAGGTACTTTTTATCGATGATTCCCTTCCAATTAACCCAATTTTCAAATTAGTGGTGCAACAACAGATCACACATTCTCGGATTATTTGTAACGGTTACACACTATTATAATATTACTTGAACCTGCAAGTGTTGCCTGGAAAACGTTTCTGCCCATGGTGGGGTTCGAAAACAAGTTCTTAGGTTTAGGAAGGCATTTACATTACCTTTTCCACCTCACCAACCTTTCAACTATACTCAACTTTCAACTTTCTGGACCCTTAAAACGCAAAATTAAACATGTGCATTTGCAATTTTAAAGATTGTGTCGTTGACGTTATTTGAAGATCTTGTTTTAAAGACAGATTTCATTAAGGAATAAAAATATCTATCAGCAATATTGTAGTTTTGCTATGTGTTTGAAATTGATCTGCGTCCAATTTTGTAAGTTTACTTTATTAGAGAAAAAAAGAAACTGAAGTTCCTTCTTGAAGAAATGTTGTTTTTAAATTTTATTGTATTACGTAGAATTACACAGGAATGATTCATATTTATCAAAAACTGTGCTTAATTTTATTCAATGACGTTTCTTTCATTAAAAAAACATTTCTTCACTAATGTAGATGTAAGAAGACAAAATATTTAAATTAAGTTAATACCCTCCAATTTATCTCTATCTTATGACGATTCTGTTTTGTTGCAGGTACGTTCACAATTGTCGAGAGCTGCGTTTTGGTTGAGAGAGATGTGAGTATTAACACAAGTTCTTTAGAACGTGTATATTACTTGCGCAATAAAAATTAGTGAAAAGAAAAACTCAAGAAGCGAGGATTACCAAGAAGTCAGTAACGCAATATTTAACATTCTCATACACATTACTCGTAAGGCCTAAGAATTGGCACACACAAGGAAAAGTGAACGAATTAACGACAACAGAAGCCACCCAGTAAACAAAAACATCTCTGGAAGCATGACGAAATAGACTACACCGAAATAGAGTAAGAAACGACAAAGTGGTGCAAGTATGTGCAACGCAGCCCGACAACTTGATGACAAGCGGCGAGTAGTGTCAACGTCAGTCAGGGACTGTGCGGCTTCGCGCTGCGTTACATCATACTGTGACGCACGCACGCACGCACGCACTCACGTGACAATCTGCTCGCACGTGACAGACTGTGCCCTGCCGGAGGGTTGAGAACCAAAAAGAAAACTAAACAAGGAAGAGACTTCGTTACATCGTAACCACTGTATTCATTATCTAAAACATTCTAAATATTTTGCGAACGTTTAAATACAGATTCTAAATATTTTGCAAACGTTACATGCCGTCGTTGCACGAGAAAAGTGGAAATTCAAACAATTTTTTAAGAAAGTAAATAAATATGGTTAAAAATAGTGCAGTTTTATTAGTAACTATAGTGTAAATACAAATAGAGTTCACAAGATTGCGAGGATATATACAACAGCATAACAGTCTTTGGTTGCACAAAATACCCACAAACTATGGGCCACCCCCAATAACTTCTCAAACATTCACGGTATCGACATGCAGTTTTCTTTCAACGATGCGGAATCATAAGGCAAGTTATATGCCGCCGAGGTATTGTTTGAAATATTTTGTTTTCCAGAAATGTATTCATCTTTGAATTTTTAAATGGAACTATATATTTTTCTCATCAGCAGTGAATAGATCTTAAAAAGAGGGATCCAATAACGTATCATATGTTAGTATATTGATAAAACAATTTAGCATAAAAGTAGGTTTTGTGACATGTGACTTTAAATTAAACGGACATTATTTCCTTTAGCTACCCTTGCAACTGTCACCGTTGGCAAAGTTGGCCTTCGCTTCGCGGCCCCGTCGTCGTCCATAACAGGCTCGGCGCCGTGGAGACTCCCTTCCCAAAGTCGACAGTTGGAAGAGGAAACATTGTCAGTTTAATTTAAAATCACTTGTCAAAAAGTCTATTTTTGTACTAAAATTTATAACAAAATACTAACATAAGATACCTCATTATATTTCTCTTTTCATGGTCTATCCATTGCTGGTTAGCTGAAAAATATAGCATTCCATTAAAAAAATAAAGATTATGAAATTTCTCAGAAACTAAAAATATTACTAACAATGTGTATACATGATATTACTTGCCCCAAGATTCTGCGTTGTTGAGCGAAATCTACATTCCGATATCGCAAACCGTTAGAAGTTATGCGGGTGGCCCACAGTGGGTGGGCCACACTGTATACAACTTCGCTCAGATAAAAATCTTAGTTCTACAAACGACGAATATTGAAATGTGGCATTTTCCTTGGCTCTGTCAAAATCAAGTTCGTATTCCTTATCACTTCATTATTAAACGGAATATTCCAGCAATTTTAACAGCTGTGTGATGTAATGTGGTGTAAGTGGTGTAATTGAATGTGTAATTTTCAATGTGTGTGAACGTGTAATTTTCAATTGCACCATATACAAGTATTTATATACGATATTTATTTGTAAGAACTTGTATTTTGTATAAGGGTCGGCCACATGTAGAGTCATAGTCGTCCACATGACGACTACACTGAGAATGCGAGCGGCGAACACAGGCTTATTGTTGGTTGTGTCTGCTCCTGGCACGCAAGCGAGCGCGGTCACCCACCGCAGCAGAGTGCTCGTGCGAGGTCAGGGCAAGCAAAGAGACCGCCCGCATTGAGTCGGGGTGGCATCGGATGGCGCTGCTGTGACCCGCTGTTCCGCACGCCAGACCGTTTTGCCGAGCGATAAGCGGTTCGTTTTATTTAAATTAGAAAACACTATGTCTAAATTGTAATTTTTGAAATAGGTTTTATTTTTATTGTTTATTGTTCGTTATATGGTAATGGAATTCGTGAATTCTTGTTGCTGGTTATTGTTTTGTAATTATACGTCCGTCTATTTTGAATGTTTTTTATCAATAAAGAATGATGGGTAAAGATTGTTACGAAGGATATTTTTGATTATCATTATATTTTTGTTATGAAATTCAGGATTAGCTAAATTATACGACGAACAGAAGGATAAAACAAAAGTAGAAGATAAATCTAATATGGTCTACTCTCTTCCATGTGATGACTGTCAGCAAGTGTACATTGGAGAAAGCAAGCAATATCTCAACAAACGAGTTTATCAGCATAAATACGATATAAATAAAGATGCAGCTTTATACATCTCATTAACCAAACATAGGACAGAACTTAACCGCTCCATTAGATTCGAAAAAGTCAAAATTTTACACCATGAAAAACAAATTTTTAAAATATAAGTGGCAGAAATGCTACATATTATGTTGAATAATGCTACGAACACAAAAAGTGACGTATTAAAACAATCAAATTTATAGGACATTGATAGTTTACAGGTATCCTTAATTGCATTTGCCGCTATTGCTTCCATATTATCCTAATCTTTGCACATCCATTCCTTGACATATCTGGTTTTGTACTGCATACAAGAGTTTGCACATGAGTTGTTCTAACCACCAAGTAAGACACCGCCTTCGGCATATTATAAAGAAGTTTTCATAATATTGTATGTTGAACACTGATATGGCTCCAAATTGTATATATGGAATTTATTCCTTTGCTTTTTATTACGTACAAATGTAATGTTTATTGTCATCCGCTTGTTCTATATTGCGTTTGAAAAGGAACATGCCGAATGTGCGAAACGTAAAGCTAAAAGTAAATATAGGTAAAATACGAATGTCTTAATTCCTGGTATCCTCGCATGATTGATCCCGTATAGTCCAATAACACTTGAAATAAACCATCAATCCGCAACATTAAAATAGGATCAACAGGAAAAACTTGAACTAATCCATTATTATTATTATTATTATTATTATTATTATTATTATTATTATTATTATTAATACTGCTACCATTAATAATAATAATTATTCTTAAGAACATAAATTGGATGAAAGAAGAATCAGCGGAAAACGCAAATACTCCGTGAAAACGTTGGTGTTATTCTATCGAAAAACTGATATTTTGGCGCTAAAACACACAGTATTTTCCAGAACAAACGTAACTATCAGATCTTTAATCAAAAGTGGATTTCCGGTATAGACGCCAAATAAACCACGTAAATATCAGTATTTTCGGAGTGTTTTGGGTAAAAGTGAAGTCTAATTTAAGGTATGTCTCATGCAAATTCTTTCAAGGGGCGGTGATGGGAGCGGGGCAGGGAGGGCAGCGGGGCGAGGGAGGGCAGCGGGCGAGGGAGGGCAGCGGGGCGAGGGAGGGCAGCGGGGCAGGGGCAGCGGGGCAGGAGGGCAGCGGGCAGGGAGGGCAGCGGGGCGGAGCGGCACGGCGAGTGCCGGCAGCGGCGCCGCGCTGCCTGTTTGCCCTGGATCGCCGGCGGCGCGGCGCTGGCCGTCACGCCATGACGCCGGGCCGCGTTCGCTGCGAGTGCGGGCGGCCGGGGAGGGGGGAGGGGACGGCGCGACGCCACTCAGGCGGCACAAACTGGTTGGCGCATGCGGGTAAGAGAATGAGTGGTATGACGCAGGAATGGTAGATGGGTAACTGGCACACACGGAAAGCAATTTTGATACGATGTTCCATTACGTGTACGACTTTACGAGAGGTAGTCAAGGGGCACGCATAGGAAGTATATAATAAGAAAGAAAACGGAAAGAATATAGAACTGTTGTTTCCAAGACAGAAGAGGGAAGGCGACACAAATCAATGGGTAGTGCGGGATTGGAGCGCGCCAAAAGATGACGGAGTGGAATTGAACAGAACGACGCGCGTGGAGCCCGGTGGGGTGAGGTGACGTGGGCGGGATGGTACGTGATAGGAGTGGGGATGGGCAACGCAGGGCGTAGCGGGACGACACTCAATGTGATTGATGTACAACACAGCGACATGAAACCAAACGAGGAAGTCGTGACGAAATGAAAGGGGGTCAGCACTGCCGGTATGACGCGAGACAAAGAAGACAAATGCGAGAAAAGCAGGCAAGATGAAAATGGAAAGAAATGTTCTACCGCATTGAAGAAGGACAGGAAGAGAGCCAGAGAGGCGGAATAGTACAGTATTGGGAAAGGTATGAACAAGAAGAGAAGACATGCGAAGGCATGACGAGAGGAAGGGGTTACCAGAGGCGAGGCGAGTAGGTGGAGTAGAGAAAGAACCGACAGGATGATATCGGTGAAGAGCGACGTGGTGGCCGAATTAGGGAGGTAAACGCATAATGAAACACGAGCGAGTCGTGAGAAGCGGGAGGCGAGCGAGGAGACGGTGAGGCGGCGGCGGGCGAGGCGGCAGGTGGGGAGGCGGCGGACGGGGGGAGGCGGCGGGCGGAGGAGGCGGCGGGCGGAGGAGGCGGCGGGGCGTGGGGAGGCGGCGGCGGGTGGAGCGGCGGTGGGGGAGGCGGTGGGAGGGCGAGGCGGCGGACGGGGAGGCGTGGCGAGCGGTGGGGCGGGCGAGGCGGAGGGCGGGCGAGGCGGCGGACGGGCGAGGTGGCGGGCGGGGGAGGCAGCGAGCGGGGAGGCAGCGAGCGGGGAGGCGGCGGAAGGCGGCGGGCGGGTGAGGCGGCGGGCGGGGGTGAGGCGGCGGCGGCGAGGCGGCGGGCGGTGAGGTGGCGGGGAGGCGGCGGGCGGCGAGGGCGGGGCGGTGGGCGGGCTGAGGCGGCGCGCGGGCCTCGCGCACGGGTGAGCGGCCAGCGCAGGCGGCGGTCAACGCAGCCAGCCAGCGCCGGGCGACGTGGCGCGGCGCAGCGAGCGCTCTCGCTAATTCCCTCGTTTGGACGTTGACACAGCGCACAGCGACAGCGCGCAGCGCCAACGCTCCCGCGCGCAGCCGGCGCCCGCGAGGCCCCGCGGGGAGACCACAGCGCTGGCGCCGCCGCTTCCGCCCTTGCTCCCCGCTCGGCACGCCACCGACTCTCAGCGGCCTCACCCGCCTTTCCCTTGCCCTCGCCCTCTCACCCTCGCTCTTCCCCTCGCCTTCGCCTACCCGTCTCGCCTTTCCTCTCACCTTTCCCCTCCCGCCCATGTGCCCTTCCCCTCGCTACTTCTCCCACGTCATCCCCAAAGCCCTCGCACTTCCCCACTCACCCTTTCCCTCGTCAACTCTTCCCCTCCGCCTCGCTTTAACCCTCGTCCAGGCGCCCTCACCCTTCCCCTCACACTCGCCTTTCTCCTCGCCCTCACCCCTCCACTCGCTCTTGCCCTCCTGCCCTCACCCTTTCCCTCGCCGTCGCCCTTTCGTCCCTGCCCTGCCGCCATCGCTCTCCCGCTCTCCGCCGCCCACTCACTCTCTACCACTCTATACTTCACCTCTCACCATACTCCACCAACGCTTCGTCTATCCTTCCCTCACCTGCCCCTCTTCTCACCCCTAGTTGCCTTTCTCACACCCCTCCGCCGTCACAGCAGCTCCCTCATCCCCGCCGCCACCGCCGCCGGCTTCCCCCTCTCCTCCCGCCCAGTGACTATATCCCCCGCGCGCCGACCACTGGCCCAACTTCCGCCGCATTACTCACTCCGTCACATCGCTGCCCGTCGGCGTTATCCTCGCCGCGATCTCCCCCGTGCGGCCCGTGCTTTTTCCTGGTCATCACAGATGAGCTGCCGGAAAATACTGAACGTCGTGTGAAGTTTGTTCGCTTCCGCAAACAAATTCGTGTAAGTCCAGGGTTGGTCTACGCTGGTACGTGCGCAGACCAGCCCTGAGGATGGCCACGAAAATATGGTGGAAACGTCAGAATCAGAACCTGCGACGCGACATCACCCAGAGAGCCAAGAACACTCACAATACTTTAGGTTCCTTATGGTTAATTACTTATTACATCGAGTATTGATTAATAGCTAAAGAAACATCTCTTGGATATTCTTCATTATTGCATTGGTTGTTTATTCTATGTATTTACTTTAAGTAAATTGAACTATAATGTTTTGTATTTTGGTTTCACTTTCTTAAATTTATCTTTTTATTGAAATTTAGAACCATGCATTTACTACAATGCGATCTGACTTCTAAATAGAAACTATTGGCAGAAAATACAACACTGCTACTAGACATTTTCAAACGCAAATATTAATAGAGGAAGCGTCAACTGCTATGGTCATTAGTCCCGACACTTAGTGAGGTTTTCCACCAGCACGGTACCGCCCCAGCTAGGACTAGGTCCCAGCTTCCAACTGGTCTCCCAGCCTATGTGGTAGTGTAGCGAATGTGTATGTAAGGAGTAAGGACAAAACAAGAAAGAGGAAGGAAAGATAGCACGCGCTTTGTAACCCGTTTGTTAGGTTTCTGTTCCAGAATTTTCCTGTTGGTAGGAGAATGCACGGAAAATCATGGATCAAAGCAGCCGCCCGCTAGAATTGTCTTCAAGATAATGGCTGAATCTGACCTAGCTATCTAGCTAGTATGTACTCTGTTGTCTACAACTCCACAAAATTCTTGTTCTACTACAGGCCTTTAGCCCCGCAGTGGGCACCGAACCTTTTCGCTTTTTTCCTCTCCCCTCGGCGCCGCACAAGTGCATCAGAGGGCTGATATCTGGATCCCACCAGAACGCACGGCAGCCTCACGCAGACTTCCCACACAATGCTCTCAAGGCATCCCTTGCTCTCACGGCAGCCTTCCGATACAATGCCTGGGCCGCCCTGCCGGCTTAGAGCTCCTAGCTATCCAGGCTAATACCGGAATATAAACAATGCGCTATTCATATGCACCGGGACAAGACCCTCCTCTTTCCCCAGAGTATCGGGCCAGTGCCACGACGAAGCCGAGAGCCCAACATGGAGCCACCCATACTAAGGTCCTGACGGCTAGGACCCCCTTTCGCGTCTTGAGGCTATTGACGTGAGTATCGCCAGGACCGAGGCTACCCGCGGGGAGGTCCGTGTTCCCCGTCTGAAATTCTTTATGTGGGAACAGAAACGTTCACATGAACGTCCCTTAGCCCAATCCAGCCTAAGGGTAGGTGCCATTGACCCAACTGGTAGATGACCGGGCAAGTTCGGTAACACAGGGTTTAGCATGTCTTCTCACTGCCTTCACTTTGAAGCTAACGATGTGAGTTGCACCGAGAAACAGGGTCCGGGTGATCGTTTACGGCTCTCCACCAGAGATCGTGACCACCAATGTGGGCGCGATCCCCCCTCCTCTGCTGGGAGCTATCTAGCTAGTAACTAAAATCCGTCTGGAGTGGAACCTTAGGATCGCCCTGTCAGAGGAACTACAGTGACATCAATTGATGCCGAGCCTCTTTAGCCAATCAGGAATCTCCTAGGCCGCTGTTGACCGGACCTGGAGGACACGAGGCGCATCTGGCGAGGAGAGCAGAGTAAACGAGCACGTACTCTGTGGTTCCCTGCTCTATTACGGTGCATGTTCAGAGGTAAAACATGTACACATACAACGGCCGTGCGTTGGCGCCTTGGTTGGACCCGCCTCCAGCGGCGTCGTAAGGCGGCGGCGTTTGCTCCCCTCTGCATTGAGAGCGGTCGGGGACGGAGAAAGGTCTGGGGGCGGGGGCGGGGCAGCGGGAGGGGGAGGGTAGAGAGGCGGTGCTCGAGAGCGCGCGCCCAACGGGAGATGTCCCGGTGTCCCCCCGGCGCGGGGGAGTCACGAGGCGCGGTACACCGAAGCGCAGGCAGGGCGAAGGACGTCAGGGAGGTACGAGTTGAAGCAGAGTAGACCGCAAGAGGGGGAAACAAGCGGAAGGGCCGCAGCGGAGAATGTAGGCGAGATGGAGAGTTGGAAGAGAAGGCGGATAAGCTGGAGTTGGGAAGACGTCGTGGTAGAGCGTAAGGGGCAGAAGCGAGGGAGAGGATGCGAGCGAGCGTGATGGCAGTAGTGCAGCTAGATCGGGAGCGTCCCCGAGGGCGAAGAGCAGGGGAAGAAAAACGTGGGTCCTAGAACGAGCAAGAAGTGAGGCATTGCGAGGAGTTGGGTGGGGTCAGTGCCCGGGATGAGCGCTGAGGCGCGCAGAGGAGCTAGGGCGTGGACGAGGGCGTGGCAGGGGTGACGAGGTGGGTGGAGGGGCGCAACGGAGTCATGACGAGAGAATGGGCGAGGGCGTGTCAGGGTGTTGAGGCGGGTAGAGGGGCGAGGGCGTGGGGGAGGCGATGAGGTGGGTGGTGTGGTGAGGGTGTGGGCGAGGGAGAGGACGTGGACGAAAGGGTGTGGGAGAGGGCGTGGGCGAGAGCGTCTCAGGTGCGATGAGGCGGGTGTTGCGGCAAGGACGAGGGTGAGGGCGTGGGCGAGGGCGCGGCAGGAAAACTGAGGCGGGTAGAAGAGTGAGGGCGTGACAGGGATATTGGGGTGGGTAGAGCGGTGAGGGCGTGGCAGGGGCGATGAGGCGGGTAGTGAGGGGGCGAGAATGAGGGCGAAGGCGGGGGATTCGGCGTGGGCGAAGGCTGGGTAGGGTTGTTGAGGCGGGTAGAGGGGAGAGGGCATGGTAGGAGCGATGAGGCGAGAGGTGGGGGCGATGGCGTGGGCGAGGGCGCGAGCGTGGGCGAGGGCGAGGGCGTGGGCGAGGGAGAGGGTGTGAGCGTGGGCGTGAGCGTGGGCGTGGGCGTGAGCGTGAGAGTGAACGTAAACGTGAGCGTGAGCGAGGGCTTGGAAGTGTCTCTGAGCGCGTGGAGCGACGCGTCGGAGCTATGTCGAGGGCGTGGCAAGGACGATGAGGCGGTTGGAGGGGGCGAGGGCGTGTCTGAGGGCGTCGCAGGGTCGCAGGCGGGGGCGAGGGTGAGGGTGAAGAAGGGAGTCCTGGGGCGATAACAACGCTTCAGAGGTCGAGCAGTATCGACAAAATAGACAAAAAAGAATGAGAAAGCGAGAAACGTTCCTGAAATAAATATGGGGAAATATGGGGTTTGAGAAAATGTTGATAAAATGAAGGTTATAACTAAAATGATATAAATGCTAAAAAAGTGGCCAACACAATTACCAAACCTCAACGATATGAATTATAACAAAAGTGTATTGTAAATGATTGAATAGAATTAATTTCATTACACATTCTCTCTTATAAAGAACGTGTTGAGATAAAGCGTTTAAAACGAGTAGTCGTAAGGGTATGTAGTTTTTTTGACGGAGTTGTTTAAAACGTGATTCTAGATCACGTTTTTAAATTTTGACTCCTAAATTCATTGGATGAATTATGAGATTATGCGTGTTTTGTTTTTGTACTCCGCTGCCTTTCTATTGTTTTCAAGAATGTGACTTTTCTGTCTTCTACCGCGAATACGTACGTTACGAACGTTATACGTACGTTATCAAATGTCGAAGAGAAGTGAAAAATTTGCTCACGGGGAAAATATTTTCTTCCTAGGAAGGTCTCATTTCCTCACGTGTTTTCGTTCTTCAAAATTGAAAACATAAGACACAGTATTATAATTTTCTTCATTACAATTTTCTTGATTTTTGCATTAACAAAAGGGACTACTAAAACATATAGATATCAATTATAAATGTATTCACAAGTAAATGCACCTTTACATCAATTTATTTGAGTCATCAACGATACTTCTGGTATTGGCTGAAAAGCATCAATGCATTATACGCTTAAACCTTTAGAGTTTATTATCCATTTTTGAGTTCGTTTTAAAACGAGTTTCACGTATTTGCTGAAGACAATGTTTTCTTTTATCGTAAAAATGTTATTACTGTGGAATATTATCATGACGTTGAGGATTTATATTTCTCAGCTTATTGGCTAAAATACCCCAAACATGTCAGCGCTGTCGTTTAACACATTCACCCAAAAATTTAAATTTTATAAAAGCTTCATCGAATAGCATCCAAGACTTTTTCAATGAAATTTTTTTTTATTATCATAATGACTTATAAATATTGATTCTTGGAAGTTCAGCAGTGAATGCGAAATTATTTAATGAGAGTTTCTATTATGTTTGTACTACAGTCAATACAATTTTACAACATAGGTGAAGTACCCCTAAGTATAGCACAGTAATCATGTGCACTTCAGGACTTACAGTAAAACTTGCTATTTACATAATTTCAAAACACGAAGTGATACTGCATGTAAACTCATGTTAAACTGAAGTTGGCGAGGTTTCGGTTCCCGTTTGGAGCCTTCCTCAGGAATCCAATGGAACTCAAACCCACTTACACCTGATAATTTATTAATGAAAATAATATATTTACTCAGAATATCCATCAAATAACGAAGTATAAGATACACTTTCGTATACATTCCTATGAACCTGCATTAAGTATTGGTACTTACTTTCGCTGCAAAATGAACTAATATAACTTCCTCGCATACGTTCTGAACATTTTTTCCTCTCCTCCACTCCTTGAAAATTTCTTATTCTTTGTGATATATATCTTTTGATTTACTGGGTAGTAAATCTTCCACTGCTTCGGCAACTTCACTTTTAATACTTTCAGAAATATCTTCCATTTTCTCGCAAGACAGCGAATGTCAACTCAAAAATACCCTGCAAGACTTCCAATATACCGCAGAAATCAATTAAACACCATTCATCATTACGCCTACTCATAGAAGAGAATAAGCTCAAAATTTTGCCAGGCTAAAAGATCATTATGTGTTCGTTAGTAAGTATACACTCCCGCTAACGCGCTCGCGAATAATTAACTGACTTGCACATACTGGTCCGTTTCAGCCACTTACAAAATAAAATACTATTATATTCTATACATGCGTACTTTATTGTTTAAATGTTTAATTTTCGGACTAACAAAAAAGGTCACCTTTGACGCCGAAATTCTAATGTCCAATTCTAAACAGAAAAAAATATGTATAAAAATGAATAATGGCAGAAAGAATAATAATGGAATAAAAAAGTCTTAAAACTAAAATACCAAAGAAAATCTAATAGATCATGAAAAATTATTTAAAGTGGAAACAAATTAATTTAGGCCTACAAATAGTCAAAATCACCCAATAAAGAAATTGTTACTTTCGATAAATCAAAAGTATTGGAATCGCCTCATCAATACGATTTCAAATTTTTGGTTGCAATCCCTGCGTTTAATGTTGTCTTACGCTGAAATACTGTTCTGCATACACGTCAAGATTAAGGTAGGATAGTTTTATTCCAAAGCTGGTTAAAATTGATTCAAGAAGAGAGAAGATCCATGCAATTTCGTTCCCGAAAATCGGAATGAATATGGATTTATGACGTCAGGCGTCTGTCAGATCTGAAGCTTTTGAGTTCGGTAAATACGGACGGAGTCGTACGTAAGGAGTAAGATATAGTTGTGCCGTTCCCGAGATTTTTAAATATTTTAATGATGAATGTTCTTTGCATAATAACCTTATGATATTTTCAACATCTGGAAAATGGCTGATTGTTTTGTTAATTTTTTGATAAGTATGGTATAATTCCGATTTTTATGAAAACCTCTGACATTTAGAAAATTGCAAAACTTGTTTAGTTAAAACACTAACGGTTTCCGTTCAGGGAAATCTTTCAGCTTTGCATTCAACCAAATTTCATGATTTTTTATTTAAATAAAAGGCAGTGAACCCCAAATGTTTTATCGTTTGCTATTATTAATGAGTTTTTTAGAATTAACATTAAATTATAATAAAATCATACAATAAATAGAATGAACACTTATCTGCCGCAATTTTTTCATTATATTATTGTGCGAATTGTAATCGATCTTTTGCAACCATTCGACATTTGTTCTTTGAAAAAACATTGAAGATCGAGAAACATTGAAGTATAAGGTTGTTGTTAGAGAATAAAACAGAGAGAGATTGCAGTATTTTAAGTATGACGATTCGTGAATAATCGTAAACGCAAAGTTCAGCAATCCTTTGACACATGCGTCCTTTCACAAAAAAACAAGTGGTGCAAAAACAGCACGTACTTTCTCGTCCGAACTTTCACGAAAACATAACGCAAAAGATTTTCTAAAAATTGTACACGATTTTATTTCAAAATTCATCTTCAAGTAACAGATTTAATTAAGAGAAAAATACCTTAACATTAATATTTTTATTGTAGGAAGATTCCGAAAAAATTTGAACCTTTTTCAGTTTTGAAAAGTTGGGATTTTTAACAAACATGAGAATTGCACCATTCTCTTGAAAGTCCTTTACACTATCCATCAACAAAATTTAATCACAAACAATGGAGACATTTTTTTGAAAATTTTGAAAATTTTCCAAAGACTTCAGGTAAAGTATTAAAATATCGATTTCAAAGTTTAGGGGTCATGCCATCATCCAGATCGATTGGGGAATATCAATAGTGGAGAAAATCGGCTGAACAGTTTAGCCACCCGCGTTGTTCAGAGGCGAACAGACAGACGGTCAGAAGTTTTACCGTTATTCCATTTTCGGCATGAAGGACCAATAAAACATTGCTTCTGGCTACACCAGGTTTGGCCTTTTTTTTTTTTTTTGCAAAATTTCTATCTATTGTGTATTGTAAAATGATGTCATGCACTTTCCCTTTAAATCTGAGTAGTTGTTGAAAAACACAAAGCGGAGGAAAATGTTCGGTTTGTCACCCACTGGTTACTCAATATTTGTGTTGAGGATGTATGTACTAATAAACAATACGTCGTTTAAAATGCTTATTTAAATCTCAGAGTCTGTTTATTATACCACAAGTCATAGATAGCCCTCGCGGCAAACGGCCGACAGCTAGAAAGGGGGCGAGCGGGCGGAGAAATCAAGACTGCCGTAGATGCTGGAGTAGCATGGGTTAGGGAGGGTAGGCGCGCCGCAGGCGTTGATGGCCAATTCCCCAGCGTTATAGACTTTTATGCTTGTACGCGCGACTCCGCACCACACCGCCCAGTTTATGCCGCTTACGCCACGTCCACACGTACGCCCCCAACGCCGCTTCCACCCCGTCGCCCACTACCCCGTTTCTGAACAGCCCCAATGACCGTACGGAATCCGACCCCTGCTTCTTCAATCCGTACCCATATCCGTAGCCGCGCCCCGCCTGCCGCGCCCCGCCTGCCGCGCCCCGCCTGCCGCGCCTCGCCGGCCGCGTCCCGCCTGCCGCGTCCCGCCTGCCGCGTCCCGCCTGCCGCGTCCCGCCTGCCGCGTCCCGCCTGCCGCGCCCCGCCGGCAGCGCCCCGCCGGCAGCGCCCCGCCTGCCGCGCCCCGCCGGCAGCGCCCCGCCTGCCGCGCCCCGCCGGCCGCGCCCCGCCGGCCGCGCCCCGCCGGCCGCACTCCGCCTGCCGTGCCCCGCCTGCCGCGCCCCGCCTGCCGCGCCCCGCCTGCCGCGCCCCGCCTGCCAAGGCCCGGCTGCCACTCCCCCGCCTACTACTCTCGCCCACATAGAGCCGCTACCAACCCCGGCCACGGCGCTGTCGCTTTCGACCTCACCATCGCCACTCACACCCCCGACACTGCCATTTCCGCCCCCACGGTCGCCCCCTGCCACGGCGATGATATTACGGTCGCGACGTGAAACAGCGGACGCAACGTTGGAATGCAAATGCTCCCTATTACGCAACCTCCCCCACCTACCCCGTGGCTTTTAAGCTTTCCTCAGCCGCTCCCACCGTCCCTCGTTGAAATATTGAGCGACGCCGACTCAAATCATCCCGCTTTCTTCAGCGCAGGCGGGAAGAAGAAAAATTAAGAATAATTTCGAAAATCGAACGCAATTACTGGCAGAAACTTCATTAGAGCTCGGCAAGTTATAAAACAAGGCCTGGCAGTTCCCTAATAAGTTCGTCGAAGTTTACCTTCTGATGAATTGTGACCTTCGTATCCAAGACTTTCTTGCCCTCACTGTTGGGAATTAATCATTCATTTCGGTTGACACCATCACCCGCAACCACAAAAAAGGGGCAGAGATAGGGAAAGAAAAATAGAAGAGATAAAAAGAGAGAGAAGAATTGGATGAAATGGATGTGAAGATAGATGAACGAGTTATCCAATCAGTTTAACTTCATAGGGACACATGTTCGGAAAAAATCGCTGATGGGATTCTCTGTGGATTGCTGTTACTCTACAACGTGCCTAAACCCCTTCATTTCAAAAAAATTTTTAAAAATCTATGTTTTTGCAACAAAATATCGATGTGAAGAAAACGTCGAAAGCAAAATATTGGTGTTAATATATCGATTTTTCTGGTTGGAAGCATGAATGTTTTAAAAATATCGATGTTTTCTTGCCATCGCTAGCCCAGACGCTTCGGGAACTCCATTTCACTAATGTTGTGCACACTGTTGTGCAAAGTTACCAATCGCGCCTTCCTGCTTTATTTTTTCTCAATCGCTCACAGGTATCGCTCAAAATTAGTAGGCTACCGCTTCAAAGGTTCAAACATTTTTGTTGATTCATGTTGTAGTAACAGTAATATAGCGAGTATGTTTACAGCAGGCACCGTTTCACGCTACTTAATCTTTCTAACCGTTTCTTCCGATATTTCTACTCGTCCTTCCTCTAACCTTCTAGCCATAATCATTACCCTAACTTCCTCCCCCCACTTCTAGATATTCCTCTATATATTTTTCTTCAAGTATGAACTCCCATATCGTCTTGGAAAATCGCACACTGCGAAACCGTCTTAAATAACCATATAGCAGTAGATTGTTTTCTTCATAATTTCCAAAGTTGATTTTTCAGATTGATGAGGATTCTAATTGTTTGGTTTCAATTTTTTTCTGGAGACTTCTCTGCTGCAATATTCCATTTATGTAGTTTGAATTCTGTTTTTGACCCTAGCATTCGCAGTTTATAATTCAGCTTCATAAGTAAATAGGCTTTCGACTCTTATTTTATTTACAGTAACCTGATCCATTGAGCAAATGCTGAGATGGCCCCTTGTTTTGCTTCTGGACATAAATGTAACTTTATTTTCTGTGCACGTCTTCTAAAATTCAGTGGGATATACAATAATTCAAATTAATGTTTCCTTGTCGCCGCAGGAAGTATTATTCCGAAGGACAACATGGATAAGAGCCAAATTTATTGCTTAGTTATCCTTGAAAATAAATTTTATTACATGGGAGTTTTTTTAATAATATATAATTTAAGTAGTATATGACAGTGTAGGGATCACAGAATTTTGAAAATGTGCACACAATTCAATTTTCCCCATAACACGTCATACGCAGTTTGAACTGTTTTCTGACGTAAAAAAAACAAACCTTTGTGATTATTTTTATGGCGGAGTTCCTGGCCAATGGATGTAACCTACATGCTTCTGCAATAACCTGTCTACCTATGATTTGTTTAGGATATCTATGCTAGTATGATCATCAAGCGTTACAGTGAATTCCGGATGACCGAATTTATTTACATATTTAATTCTGCTTCTATGTTATTAAGATCCGATTATCCCCTCCAAGTATCACATATTTTGTTTTGACTTTACTGATATGTATTTTATATAATAGATTTTATACCTATGTGTTGCCGTCTCATTGTTGTTAACATCATTTGGCTGAAATACTGACGCAGTGAAGTTCGATTTTGGTTGATTCATTGATTAGTGCATCTAGGTGACCCCACTCCTAAGGTCATTACTCCGGTAAATGTAATGCATGTTTTGTATCTCGAGAGGTGGCAGTGATCACTCCCCCCTTGGATGGCGAGATCCCTCGCCCACCATCGGCTTGAGGGCTTTTCCCCAAACAGGTATCTCCCAGTAGCTGGGCATTGCCCCAGCCGGGACAAGCTGTAAGTTCCCTACTGGTCTCCGGGCATGTGTGGTAGTACAGTGCATTTAAGAGCGAGTGTAAGTAAGGGGGTGAGAATAAGACAAGCATAAGGAAGGAAAGATCGCGAGAGGTCCGTGACCTGTTTGTTAGAGTTCTGTTCCTGCATTCGCCTGATGTTAATCAAAGAAACCTCAAAAAATCACCGATCAGAGCAGTCAACCGCTAGAATTCTCCTCCAGAGTTGAATTCCACCTAGTTACGTAACTAGTGTAGAAAATCCTGCTACTATCGGGACTAGAACTCTAGGACTTCCCGGTCAGAGGCACTGTAGTGACATCAATGGATGCGCTGAGCCGCGAAGTCCATTACACGTAATTCTCGTATCAAATATAAATAGATCAATACTCTCCGTAATTTTACCTTTTCAGAAAAAAACTCTTATTGGATTAGAAGTCTCATCTGCCGTCTTTAGATATAACTCCTGTGTTTCGATCGTTCAGAGTGGATGGCGTCCAGTAAAACCCTAATGGATCCCGGCCGTTAGTAGTGGCATCTTGTTTCCCTGTTGTCTGCGTTAAGTCAACGCAACATATTACGAAAACAATTAAACCATCCTATCCTATTTCTAGTATCCACAGTAGCGTCATAAACCGCGGGACTTTGGCTTCGGCTAACGTGTTCGGAGAGGCGACTTTGCTATCGGGACAGTAAACTGCTCCCCTCACAGGGGGTGGAGGTAATAAACCGAGCAAAACCTAACCTACGTCTTCTCGACTTACCTCAGGGGCAGCGCGAGCGACCACGGAGCTTAAGTAAGCTCTCGACCCGTCCCCATTGGCTGCTATCGTGATCTGACTGCCTCACTCCGAGGGCGGGAGAGGACGGTCGTAAACGCGACGGGGAGTTGGAGGAAGGGGAGAGCAATGAGGTCATATATCATTATTTGGGCAGTCGGTTTAGAAATACAGAAGTCGAAACACGATCAAAAGGTCTGTAGTCTTTGCGGATGAATAGCTGAATCTACGAAATGAAAATGAATTGTCTTCTCAAAGACAATAATGAGATTTCATTGATAATTAGAGAAGGATGAAGATGCATGTTACGTCATATTATTGTAAAATTCTTCCAAGTAGAAATCCTGGATTTCGATCGGGTGAATTATCGACTTTCTCGGGATAGGCTAATATTGAGAGTTAACACGGTCAATAATGTTACACGAATTGCAAGTTTTGAGGCTTAGAGTGTGTTTGAAGCTTAGGTGTCAACACTTCATATGTTCAAGGGTGAAGTATCGAGTAGCCCTTACTGAGTCATGTTTCTGAAGACATCGAAAATTTTGCTGTTTTCAAGTAGCTGTTATTGGCAACAATCGGGTTTCCAAATAAAAAATGTACATAAAAATGTCATTTTTAGATATGAGGGATATTTAAAAGACGTATACTAATCGTCCACGGACTTTGAGGTTAAAAATTTAGTAGTGGTGCCTCCAAATTTTAGGGAAAATATAGAAATGATAACTGAGGCTACTACTGGTATTTTTAACCTTCTTCAAGTACGTTTTCTCTCCCTTAAAGCTTACTAAAGTCTCTTTACGTTTTTGAAGTTAAATAAAGATGTTCTAAAACATCATTTTTGTTAAATGTTGAAAAATTTATCCAAACATAATTATTTAAATATAACACTTCACTAGCAATTACTAAAGATTTCACAATGTGAATAATTAACACCCAAAAGCTAGTTTAGAATTCGGGACACTCGAGGTTTCTAATTTCTTCCTTTATATTTTCGATTCATGAAAACCAAGATATCTAACTTTCTCCACTCACCGAATATGTAGTATTTGTTAATTTTAGAAAAAGTAAACTGGTGGAGTAAACTGAAATTGTTTACAGGGCAGTTCCTTCCTCCTCTTCCTTCCTCTTAGTACATTCTTTCATTGCGTATTGTACGATTTGACTGATACCCCTTTGACACTACTTACTACTACTTGACGCTGCAACCCAAGTTAATATTGTACAAATGACACCACCAGGGGTTTTAGGCCGTTTACTTTACAGTGCTCAAGTTCCGCGTTTTTTATGCCGTAATCTACATTGTGAGATATATGCGGACGTTCTGTTACTGAATTGGAGAATTAGCCCTATACCGTAGGTTGTCACAAATGCTCTGAATTGATTTCCAGTACAAAGCTATTTTAATTTTAAATCAATTGTTTTAAAAATGAGGTACAATTCGCTCGTGCCAAATTAGTTGGTCTTATTTCATTCTATATTTGTATGATACTATATCAAATTATCGTAGCGTAAAACATTCAAATATCGAAAATTGCCGTCGTTTAAATATCTGCACAAACTTTCTGCCGAACTCCCGGCGCTTTGCTCTGCTCCCATTATTATAGCCGCTATTCTGATCCCATCGCAACGCAACGGGGGAGATAGGAAAGGACGGAGACATGAGGGTCGTAAAGACAACGAGGACTTGGAGTCAAGGGAGAATGAGGTCGTATCTCATTATTTGGTTCGTACTACCGTATCCCGTCATCAATGTGTGGACGCTACTCTGTGATGTTGTGGCAAGCTTACTCACCTTCCTGCTTTGAGCAGCAGAGCATAAAGTCAGGTTTTGATGAGGGAAAATAGTTCCAGTTCTACACGGATCACTCCAGTATTGTCATAAAACGTGCTGGATATATGAATAAAACGAGAAATCAATTAAAAAGAATGTGTGTGGCGTATTAGAAAAAAAGTATTATCAATCTCTTTATTTAAACTAGTGTTGCTACATTAGCACGTTATTTTGGCGATATTGTTAATGGTTGTGTAATATTATAATATGAATGACAATTTCTGTCTGACACTTCAACTACCTTTTGAAAAATTCTTAAAGAAAGGAAGGGCGAAAAATACATCTATTTTTTTAAATCCATGCTTTTTAAAATAAAACAGCTTTCTGTCATTGCATTTAGAGTATTCACATCCTACATAAATGCACCAACGATGCTCGATGCGTATTGTAGCCGTAAAAAAAGTTATTAGTTTATTTTAACACGAATCAACCACGGTCGTCATTATCGCCTTCTGTTATCAATGCAATTGAAAATATATTTAATTATTAAATAATATTAAACGTAATATTTCTTTTCAAAATTCAAATGACAGCCTCCAAGCTCCTTTCACCTCTCTTTATATTAACACCCCAAATACAACATTTAAATCCACTGTTCACATCCACGATGTCCTGGTTGTCGATACCACCTTGTTTCACAAGGAAGACACTTCTAGAAACATCGCCTGACCATGAGAGGTTATTCTGTGAACTTCACGCCGCATCGCGACGTTCCTATTGTTAAATTGCAACTTCTTAAGCAGAGTGGCTATGTAGCTGAAAGGTGAATCTCAAATTATCGTAAATGAAAGAAAAGTTCATGCAAAATTGTTTCCAATAATAAGTTATAATAAAAACGATAATTATAATTGAATTAACTAAGTAAATTATAATTAAAAAAGCTAGCTAATAATAAGCGAAGTCGCTAGCCTTTCACCACTGAGGTCCGGGTTCGATTCCCGTCGAATCTCATTGGAAATCTGTTCCAACAAAACGAGTTAGGCTGCTTCACAAGGGCTAGTCCAACCCTTGTGAAGTGCCCTAAACCCTGCCCCTATCCTTATTCCTTCCCAATTCTGGCCGCTGGGTAGTGACGCAGGAGCGCGTAGCAGGAGGCGCGTACGTGGAGATGCTGCCTGGCGGCAATTTTCGTATACGGCAATTTTCGTTAAAAAAATTGGAGCCTTTTTTAAGAAAAAATCGTTTAAGCTCTAGTGTAAATTTGAAGCTCTTTTCCACAGGAATCTTTGGTTTTCGAAAAACTTTATTCAAAGTCATTTGAAGAAATTTCACTCCCACATGCAATAATGTATTCAAATTGCTGAAAATGTACATATTAAAGGTATGAGAAATAGTTTAAAACAATTACATTTGTGTAATTTAAAAAAACAAAACAAAAAAATCAGCAAAATTTGTGTATGCAATCTTCAACAGTGCAATTATCTCTATCTGGACGAAAAGTTCCAAGAAAAAATTTGGAGCAGTTATTTAGGAAATGTCGTTTGAGCGTTTCTGAAAATGCGGAATTTGAGCTCGTTTACACACAAAATTTTGAGTTTGCGTGAAAACTTTGTAAGACATGATTTGCACTCTAAAAGATATCATAAAGCACATAGTATACTGGTAAACGTAATAATCTGAAGAAATCACCGCTAATGCAAATGTTAACGACGTGAGAGACAAGTAAAAAAGATTGGTATCGACGAAAACAAACTGACGTCAAGTGCTTTGAGTTTTTATAAAGTGGGTTGAGAAGAGTGTGTATGGTTTCAACTATTTTCATTTTTATATTATTCATCTATGTTAGTCATCCTTTAGGCGAAGTATCTCAACGATTCAATTAAACAATCATGCAACGTTGACAACGCCGGGAATAAAATTAAAACAAGCGAGATAACATCCCAGGGTCCATACTTCTACAGAACGCGTTACACGCGGCCTGTGGGAAGTCCAGTGCACGAACAAACGGTTGAAAGTCTTAAACACGGTCTTAAACACAAGTCTTAAACACGGAATCTAAAAGATTCAGGAAATTATTGTAAACTTCGCTGTTATATCGACACTTTTTTTTATTTACATAAGTTGTGTTCTTTTTTGTAGAAGTATAAAGAGAGACAAATCAACCCACGTGGAACGAAAATAATTAGGATATAAATAAAATAATGCTTTACGATGTTAAACTCATAATGTTTTTTTTTCAAAATTTCAATATTATTATCAAAACTTTGAGGTTGATATGTCGTGATCACTTTTTAAATCTTTAGTATACGAAGTCAATATGGGATAAAAGGATGGAAATAATCGATTTGAATTTATATTTACGATTAGAAAATTAGCAAGCGCGCGATATACTTTTCAATGCAAAGAAAACAACAGAACTATGCGATAAACACTTTGCAAGAAATAAATTTTCAGACTGTTATAAAAGAAAGTAAAACATAAGTTGTCACGCAACAGCCTTTGGAAGTTTTCAGTCGAATTTTTTATCAATACACAAAGACTACGTAGATAGTACCGACGTGTCGCTTGTCAGATCTTGATTTTTTTCATGCAAACGAATATTATGGCGATAGTAATAATATTATAAATGTTTACAATACTATACTGTAATTTTGTTATTGATTATGGCCGCTATTTCACTCACAACTGAGCGTAGGAGACAAAGGAGTCCTGCGTTTTTAAGTCCTCCCGTTTCCTGCATGTGGCCCTATTGGCGGTATGCCACTACCTTCCACTCTGCGTATGATGGTAGGTCGGATCATGAAGGGTAAGCGATGATGGGAAATGAGTAATTGGAGAGGATTTTTATGCCCTAAACATCTTCATATATGCTTTTAAAATATGCATTTATGCCCTATAAATTCTGAAATACGTAATTTAATATGCAATTAAAAATTACAATATTCCATTTCCTCAATAAACCTTTCTTGATAAAATTTGGAACAAGTATGCTTGGAATAAAAATATAATTTTGTGTGCAAACATTACATAATCTACCCTACTTCACGAGAGAAATAATTGAAGGAAAATTTTCACCTTAGTGAAGTATATAGTATGTTCTGTTGTATTTCTTATAACTGTTCTGCAAAAACATGTTATCAAGACATATACTACATTTGCACAATAATTTTATCATATATACAAACGCAAACGGCGACAAGCTCTTTCGAATCAATGAACGCTCACAAATAAATACATTTTATAAAAATATGTAACATTTTGTAGATAATTCTCTATTTTAAAGAAATATGGAAAATGGGCGCCTATAATTTCACGAATACGCACCAACAGGAAAAATCGGCCAAAGATGCACAAATATGCACTAACATATTAATCTATATAGCATCATATTCTATCAAAATGCCAAGAAATTTCATTTAGCTCTACACCAAAGAAACGGACAAGAATATACAAAATCATAGATATCCACTCCCTAGTGATTATGGTTGAGTTACTGGTTCGGACAGGACTCACTAAGCTTCGAGAAACCAACCACATTTAAATTACGGGGTAAAACTGCCGTGTTTTACGCGGGATCCTAACCAATTGTCTTCTACATTTCGTATACATGCATGGTGCTCCAAGCCCTACACCACCAAGATTGTCATGCACTTCTAGAGATTCATTAACATGTTGCGTAACTTTGATGTTTTAATTCTTCCCTAGAACGTGCCTGTGCTTCTTTACGCAGACATTTAATTTGCGCAATTTTCTGATAGAACGTGACTACATCTATTGGTAATTTTTAACGTGAGTTGTCGATAAATTCTACGATATGTTTACTTTGGAAATGGTACTTGTTACATAAAAATCATCAAATATTCAAATTCTATTATATTTTACTAAAATTCAAAATACACAATCATTTTTTTAAATAGTTGAAATATTTATACAAATAGCCGAGTGAAAGCTTTGTATACAGTGAAGTTTATTTCATTTCACTGCAGAAATGGTGGCGCAACGGAATTCTGAAAGCCACCAGCTTCAACATAACATTGTGTTAATAACAATTTCACTAAAAATCAATAATAGCAAAAGATTGCAAGAATAGAAAGAAACCGGAGGATAACATCTTCGTACTTCCAATATTTGTATTAGTAAAGAACAAAATATACTTCTTTCAAAGGAAGAATGGAAAATTCCCTTCTCAAAATATTTTTTAAATATTACATACATTCCTGTAAGTACGAGGGGCATTGCTTGAAATGAAAATTCTAGAAAGCAGTTTAATTTATCGTACTCCTATAGAAAGCCTACAATATTGTTTCTAATGTGAACAAAATGTTCTCACTTCAAAATAAACAACAAACAAAAAATACTCATTATCATGTCAGAGCTCCTCATAGTAGAAAAGGTTACCGAGATTCTTTTCTCATCTAAAGCCACGAGGCCCCAGTGACGCGACATACAATGAATACGTTATAGCCTCCCTTCATAGGAGAGTAGTTTTTCATTCGAAACATGAATTTTTACTCTGTACACTCTTCTCGGCCCCTTAATGAGAAACAAGCTCCGGACAACCTCTCTTGTTTTATTATTATTAACTCGTCGAGAACAAGGGCCTCGGCGCCTATGCACGAAACTTACCCAGTTATCTCCCTTTTGTTTGGAGTTTGTTTCATAAAACACTTAGTCACGAAATTCTACCTCATAATAATTAATTTTGCTTTAAAAGTAAACCTCTATCGAGTCTTTTATCAATTCCTGGTCCAAAACGGTTCATTAATATCCTTTCATTCTCTCTGCATCTCATCGATCCTTTTTGGAAAAGCCTCAAATCCCCAGTTTCGTATTCGAGCGTGTGCACCCAAAGAGATAGGCCCCCACTATCCCAGCATATTCCCACGTGTGATTAATATGCCACATTTCATCGTTGATGAGATTATCATTGACAATGGAAGTGCCTGGGAATGGAAACGGAATTTGAAGCTGTCATCTGACGGAATCTGCCCCGAAATTGAACCCGTAACTCCATTTCCGCATGCAAACGTTTGATTACGTCGAGAAAGAGAGACTGCGGTAGCAATTCCGAAATCATGCCTATTCTCGGAAAATAAAGACAATGAGATATATTTAGAGGTTAATTCACGTAGAATCTAGAATTAGGGGAGCGGTTTTTATTATGTGGAAAATACACTTCCATCAGGGAGATTGAATATCAACGCATTGGCGAACTCTTAAGAATAGGGGTAGAATGACACGCGCGGACCAATGGTTCTACTTGACCACCCACCTGGAATTGATTAGGAAACAAATGAAACCACCAATCAGGGTAAAAAATCTCTAAAATTCTCTACCAGGGAGTGAAGTCAATTGATTCACTCATTGATTAGCAATTCCGGGCGCGACAACTGCTAAGGTCATTAGTGTAGTGCATGTTTTTATTGCTGAAAGTTGCGGTGGTCTCCCCCCGCTGGTTAGCGAACTACAGTAGGCTAACAGGGTTTCTCTCAAACAGGTATCTTCCACCAGCAGGGTACCACCCCAGCAGGGACAAGCTCTAAGCTCCCGATGGCTCTCCCGAAATATGTGGTAGCGTAGTGCATGTTAATGTAAGTGGGTGTAAGGGGTGAGGATAGGACGAGGAAGAGGAAGGGAAGACCGCGCGCGGTCAGTGGTTTGTTTGTTAGGGTACTTCTCCGACATTCGCCCGGTTGATCGCAGACGTAAGCAGAAAGAATCCCCGCAAGCCAACCCACAACCGCCTATGGGGATTTTCACCAACAGGTGTCTCCTCTTAGCGTGGAGGTGTCACGCTGAGACAAGATCTAAGCTTTCGATTGATCTTCCGACATGTGTGGTAGTGTAGTGCCTGTGAAAGTACAGAGTAGTGAGGAAAGTACGGTAGAGTAGTGGATGTGAAAGTACGGAGTAGTGAGGAAAGTACGGTAGTGTAGTGGATGTGAAAGTACGGAGTAGTGAGGAAAGTACGGTAGTGTAGTGCATGTGAAAGTAAGTGTAAGTGTAAGGGTTAGGATAGGAACAGGAAGGAAGGATCGCGCGCGGTTCTTGACACAGTCAAACGACTGCGAGCGACCGCAGTGAACGCAACTCGGCTCAAAAGCAGAGACGAGAATTGTCGCAGGGAGAGGGGCGTTTATGGTGAAGAGGAAAGTGTAGAGTGAGTACTAAATAAGCAGACGAAAAGGCATTTGGGTGACCTTTAGAAGGGTTAGGCGCAAGCCTTGTGCATCGAGCACCCGATAACAAGTATCCAATGAGGGGAATCTTCGAATTGGTAAAAACAAACGGGTTGGTGTTTCATGGAGTCACTTATTGAATTATTCAAACTGTTTAATAGTAACTGCCGTGTAAACAAAAATAAGTATCAAACAAGTCATTTAAAATATTTTATAGGTGCGTGACAGTCTGCAAATTTGGGACTTCACGCTGCAATTGTGAAGACTTTTATGATGTATAAAAAAAGGTATTGCAAGAAGTTCAATATTATTATTATTATTATTATTATTATTATTATTATTATTATTATTATTATTATTATTATTATTATTATTTAGACTCTTACCATCTGTAAATCGTTTGTGTAGCTTTTGAATTCTATTCACGCCCTCCTCCATGTTTGGCCACACTGATCTCCACAAGGTCGGAAAGCGAATGATAATCCGTATTGTCCCTGTGTCATGTGCTCCGAAATCAATGGATGTAGGCGTTCAACCGCCTCGCAGACCCCTCCCGAAGCCATTCAGTCTGCCGCTGTGACGTACATCCCCTCCCAGGCAACCCAGATTGCGGATGAATTTCTGAACTTGCGCGCCGGGAGTGGCTTGCCGAGCCACTGAATTGACAAACAAGTCTTGGACGGTGCTTAAAATTTGCTGCTACCGAAAGTAGAATCTACAACCTTACAGTCTAGGAATCTTTCGTTGCAACTCATAAATTACAAAATAGAACGTATCCGATATTTACGTGTTAACTATTATTTTCTGAAAATTGACGAACCATGACTTGAAAGCGTTCAAGATTAACATAGACAACGTAAATGAGTTTCCTTAAACCTTGGAAATATTCCACTTAAGAGAATTTTTCCGCCTGTGCGATTTCGAATTCACGCGTATATTCATCGGAGAATCGGCGGTACTCAATTCTAGAACGTGGTTTTAGAAACGCATCATGGGCATTGTGAAGATGAAAGACTCAAAATCCTGAACGTTCGACCTACTAATACACACGATAATTTAACTTGCCTTGAAAAATACCTAGAGTCGAGATACGAGCATTGAACTTCAATGAAGCTTGAGTTCCTGAAACAAATGTTACATACACAATTTGTGTACATTTAATTAACGTTTTTCTTAAAATAACACTTAGACAAATAGAAAGAGCGTGATTGACTTCACATTACAGAAATAGGAGATAAAAAAAGAATTTATTTGAGAAAGTGTTTGGAAAATTTCTTTCACAACACTCTTGATAGGTCAGTTCCACCATTTTTAATTATCCATAGCAAACAAGAAGAAAGAAAATCTGCTGCAGCGGCACTCTGTTCTCTTCAGCAGTCGAAAGCGGAGCACCGACACAGTCGTGATATTATCTAAGCTCCTGTCATTTACGGTAGTGTAGTGAGTGGTGTGTGTGTGTGTGTGTGTGTGTGTGTGTGTGTGTGTGTGTGTGTGTAAGGGGAGAGGAAGTAAAGATAGCGAAGCACTGACACAGCCGGCCGCTAGAATTCTCCTCCAAACAGCGCTCGAATTCGACCTAGCTGAAAAAGTAGTGTCGATTGATTGTTTGATTGATTGATTGATTGTGATTCTGGGCGCGTCAACTACCGAGGTCATTAGTCCCGTAAGTGTAGTGCACGTTTTCTATCAGGATGTGGTCGTGATCTTCCCCCACTGGATGGCGAGATCCGGCGCCGGCCTACCGTCGACTAGCCAACCAGGTATCTCCAATCAGCGGGTCACCGCCCCAGCCGCGACAAGTTCTAAGTCCCCGACCGGTCTCCCGGCATGTTCAATAGTGTAGTGCATGTTAGTGTGTATGCGTAACGGGTGAGGATAGGACAAGGAAGAGGGAGGAAAGATCGCTCGTGGCCCGTGGCCCGTTTGGTAGGGTACTGCTCCGGTCTTCGCCTGGAGTTGATCGGAGAAACCACGGAAAACTACCGATCAGAGCAGCCGGCCGTTAGAATTCTCCTTCAGACAGCGGATCAATTCGACCTAGCTGTGTAACTAGTGTCAAAATCCTACCACTGTCGAGTCTCGAACCTAGGACCTCCAAGTCTCTGCAGTGCCAACAATTCTTACCCTGGGATAACATACAGTGCTGTTTGCTTCTTTTCAAAGGACTCATCTGTTCGCAGACCTGGATGGCCGAGGTGGCTAGGACGTGTGCCGCCTCAGCGCCTCGGTCGGAAGACTCAGGGTTCGAGACCCGCCGTGAGCACAGTTTTGTCGCTTATCTTTCATGTATGTGTGTTGCTGCGGAAGGCCGTGAGTCTGCTGACCGCAGGCCGAGGAGCCCGCGTGTGTGTCTTGTGTAAAGGTTAATATGTGTCCCCATGAGGGACATACATAGTGGATGTCTTTTGGCTATCCGGGACAAGCCGCGTCGATCTGTCCTGGATAGCCAAGAGAGCTACTCCGGCTGCGAAGCCTACGTAATCATACATAATGGATACCTGGCGCAGACAGACGAAATTAGCATCCTTTGAAGCAGGAAAAACCCCCCACAAAAAAAATCAGTACTAGTCTGTAAGTCTGTACATACAGTACGAATTGTACATAATGTTCTTCGCCTCTGATGCGTAGTTCAGCGAGAAAATAAGCGTTGCCATTTTCGATATGCTCCAACGCAACTCTATGACTTACACTACCGAGAAAAAAATAATTTCACTTAAAAAACATTAACACTGATAACGCATGCAAAAAGAAAAGGAATTTGAGCCTGACAGCAAGCAAAATCCGCCGACAATGAAACCAAAATCTCATTTCCGGCCGCAAACGTTTGAATACGACGTAAAACGCCAGATGCAAGAACTCGCAGTCCTATTTTCAAATTCGCGTCTTTCCTTCTACGAGAAAGCCTCCACATTACCGTACAATGCCGTACAATGCGGGGTTAGAGAAGCGGTGACTTGGGCACTGGTGGGAGCAACCACGTACGCCGTCTATTCATATTCTAATTAATTCATTATCATATAAACCCCCCTAAGAGACCCGGCGGGTAATACATATTAATGAAAGCATAGGTCGCTAACGCACATTACTATATGAGCATGCGCTCCCGCACTTCTTTGTGGCCGGGGGAGGCTGGAAATCTCGCGCGGGAAACGGTCCAGTAGGTTTGGTAGGTGCGTATGAAGAGGATGGGTGGCGAAAAAGGAAACTACTACCAAAAGCCTAAGGGCTTCGCTAGGGAAGGAAATAAAAGCCACCTTTGCTTTAAGGTCGCCTTCTTAATGGTATGTGAAAAAATGTCCTTCGAGGTCCGTTGTGATGAAATTCTAATAAGATGGAACGTACTCGTCCGTGGTAAAGATGATATTGATGATCATTAATATACGAATCGTACTGTGGAATGTACTTCGAATTATAACTTACATTATTTTATTTTGTAATTTGCTTGATTTTGAGATGATTTTGCTCATTTACATATGAGACATTTTCTTTATAGTCAATAAAAGTATATTGTATTTTAACTATTTTACATTAAATTTAAGAATTAATGATATTCACATTACTCGTATGAAAATCTGTTACAAAAGTTTATCTTGACGTGCTTAACTTCTTTCTCTATTAATCTTTTTAACCTCTCATACAAGAGTAGCACCTGACATCTTTATCTTGCGTCTTTTTAAAGTATAATCAACAGGGTGCCAGGGAAGTGTTACTTGTTCTCATTTCAATGCATATTTATTTACTTAGCATCGACTCTTCGAAGCAAATGATTTATTCTTTTCAAAATCTGTAGGCCAAAAGTAATGTAATTGAGCAAAAGTTTAATTACATTGTAAACACAGTGTAATTGAGAAAAGGTAAAGCGGTGTGTATCTTTGATTCGAGAAGAAACAAATGAAATTAGAAATTTTATAATATTTCTAGAGTATTAATCAAGTCTTTTATTATCCAAGCCTTTCATTTAAAGCATACAGAATATTTACTTTCTCTTCTCTAAAGATTAACATCGTACGTGTGTTCATAAGTTTCCAGAAATACCTATATTCAAGTTCTGTGGATCACACTGATCATATGAACCGAGGCATTCGTAGCAATATAGTGAACGTAGCACGAGTACTTAAAAAAAGGACCCAGCTTTATACGTCCCTGCGGAAAGCACTGTACGTGCAGACAATGTTCAAAAATATGTTTGTTTTCACCATGCGTGTAAACTTGAAGTTACTTTAACTCAAAGTTGCGGAAAATGATGTTATGTATTGGTACATATATGTATTATTAGTTCTTAAATATATAATCTTCTCATTCAATAATTTTAGAATTATTGTATACTCTAGTTGAAGGAAAATAGGCCATACGAAAATGGGGGGACCATCCGATCGTTAATGAGAGGAATGAGAGCAAGATGCAGAAGGAAGAATCTCGCGCAGTGTTTACCGTATTATTCTGTTTTAATTTTTACCGAATATTTTAAATGAAAAATAAGTCAATTATGTTTGCGGTTTTATTTATTTGCAAAATGTTTTTTGATTGTAAAGCCTGAGCAGATCAACGTTTAACATACTACATCATCCGAAAGTGTTTAATTGTTATCATGCTCAACGAAACAAAATAACAGAAGATTCTTCATTTTTTTGCCAATTAAAAGCAGCAATGACTTCTAATTTAACACTAATTTCCTAAACCAAAACTACAGCGTTTGCATTCTAAAACAGTTAAGAGTTTAAAAAAATTAATGTAATTATTAAATATTTTGAAAACTTTAATATTCCAAACAACCAACTCTCATCTCTCGTACTGAATGTGAGTATAAACAAAGAATTCTCTAAGGGGGAACTAACTTTTTGCACAAGTTGTCTCGCGCTTCTCAATTCCCGGGAAAGCATTTCGAGGAATTAGAGTAAAAGGTCGCTTTCTGCGGAACTGTAATTCCTCAGACATCAAAGACAACTAAATTCGCTTTCCGCGAGTCAGTCACTCAGGGAGACAGGACATGAGCAGGAAGGGTTTTCGTACCTAAGTAAATAGACTCTCAAAGATGAATTTAGCGAAGTGACAAGTCGGGAATGATATTGCGCATCAACTAACAATTCCTTTCTGAGAAACAATAAATTATTTATAACAGGTCTGTAAAAATATCGACATTGTCGGGGAAATATTTCTGCCATTCATCAAAAAAAGGAAATCTAATCTTATTGATATAGATAGAGGCAAATACAAACTAGCACATCACATGTTGTCCCACTGTGGAACCAAACGTAGAGTGGGGATTGTTGCGTGTAGTGCTCAGTAAACGGTATTATATGTACGACGTTTTATTATAACTATCGTACTAGTCAAAGAGCTTAATTATTCAAAAAATTAATTAAATGTAATATAAAGAAAAACAATAACTTAATTTACAACTTAGCTCATTCTTCATTATTTATATTTTTCATCACAGAATTTGCACAAAATAATCGTCTCCACATACGTGATAAAAACACGAAAAGTGCAGGGAGATATTGAGTTGGGAAAGAACAGGCATATCGGAGCTCAGAATAAAACATTGAAGTTTAACACAAAACTAACATTTCAAAACAAGATTTTATAAAGAATTTGAGGATTTGAATAACTTTCTACCAAGAGGGACTTTACATCTGACGTTAGATCTTGTGCAGAAAAACGAAAATTGGGAGCGTGTCCTTCGTTCCACCAGTCGCAGAAAATTAAGCATCCCCCTCCTTCCACAGCCCATTGCTAGTTTGGGGTTTTCGCGCGCTCCAAGGATGCTTAGGAACAGACAGACTCACACATTTAACAATTGCAAAGCAGTCTAAAATGGTAAAATTAATGCATTTGCATTTTGAAAAACATTTTTTGCACATTTTGTTGAAATTTTTTGCAGTGTGTACAGTACACGTTACTGTCTTATAACTTTAATCATTATGCAATACCCATAGTTGGGGCACGCTAGTTTGTCGATTTTTATTCAGACTTTTCTGAATAAATGCTTTCTCCTTTTTTCCCGGTAGGACAAAATAGCACCGATGAATCGAAATTTCATTGCACTAGAAACAGATTTCTCAAATTTAGTCGTTTTAACGTTTAGAAAAGAATAATCTTAGAAAAACTACATTTATGGCTTACTAGTTCATTGCCCTGTATTTATAGATTTGAAATAAAACACGTAAGAGTAATGGAACTTTCTGATTCTTTATACCAATGCGGGATTTTTCATACTTTATGCCCACTCTAATACCAGCACAACAAATACAACATTTTTATGAATTCAATTTATCAAAGTTAAGATGCAAGAAAATTTAATAAATAAATGGCATAATGCTCAAATAAGTAACATAACTCGCATTCAACCTTTTTTGGATTAATTGATCCAAAAATTGTAATTTTGGAATGTTCCCATAAATTTATAATTGCCATCATATTTAACATTTACGTATCACCTTCTTTTAAAGACACACATGCTTCTTGTCTACCAGTACTATTATTAGTAATAAGATGTGTAATCTACATCAGCTAACATCCTCGAAATGTTATTTTTAATACTATTAAATATTCTAAATAACTGATGGCAATAGAGACCAATAACCTACAAGTATAGTTTTACCAGCGCAATTTATCCTGTTATTTTTCATACAACACTCAAATATACCATAATCATTTTCATATATTTCTCGAGATTTTACTAGAAACAACTATACGTAGCTTGGTTTGGAGAGAGTTTCACAACTTTATTCATTTTGTACGAACAAATCAGTCCAACAAAAATTATGCAATAGAATTTAGACACATACTGTCTTCTTTATCAAATGCCATATTAAAACGTGACTATTACAATGCATCTTTACACTTTAGATGCAAGAAAAATTATAAAATGTTTCGAATTCTCATTTGATTCAACAACAACCCGTTAACCCGTAAAGTTTTATATACATCACGGGCGTTACTATGTGTTTCTGCCACTCTGGCTACTTTCAACCTCTCGGGTCAGAGGCTATAAACGTCTACTTAATGTCCTAGATACATAAATAACTATTTTGCTAGTAAATATTTCACAAAAATAAAGGTAACTGAAATATAAATACAACATGTCTTTAAACACCAAATGAACCGGTCCACTCAGGACAAAACCATTATTGTAGGAAATGACAAATTTAGACGTATTAGTTTTCTCGTGCACATCCGATGATGCCAAATGCTCCTGGACGGTCCCTAAACATCGGTCGCCTTCGAACAACAAAAAAGGGGTTATCCAGTATTCCGAGTTGAGTAAAAATAAGTAAATCATTTTTTCTTTATACTGTACTGTTATAGCCACAACAATCATAGGAACGAAAGTCAATGTTAACTATCCTAAGCCTTTAAGAATTTTAATATTCCGCCTTCTGTTAATAACAATCAAAACAAATTATTTGTAGCTGAAGATGGTATATGAGAACTTTTATTTCAAGGAAAGGTTTTCTTATTGATATGCTTTTATTTTGTTTTAAGAAGATGGTATTAGGAAAGCGACACTCGTCCGATAACTCAACAGATGTTTGGTTATACACGTTGGCTATTGTCTCGGTATTCAAAGTTCAACCGGATCCATAATTTTGTGTGAACCGCCTTACGACGTTAATGACTGTAACGACTGCCTTCACAGCTGAGACGTCAAGTCCGAAACATATAATCATCTAAAATACGTTCACTAGACCTACCATTCACAGAAAATATTTGTTGAAAGCGTCTACTTAATAGTACACTATGAGGTTTCCTCCTTCAAAATAGGATTATTACAAGTATTGAACATTACCTGCAAATGATCCGGTGCCTTGTAGGCATTGGTGCACACGTGAAAACGAACAGTGTGGCTGCGCTGAGTTTACCTTAGTAAAAGTTCTATACAGCGCGTTGAAGCAAATCTACATTTTTTCAACTTTTACGGTTCACCATGCTCTTATTAGAGTATTTGGCTTATGTAAAGTTCTACATTTCACTCCTAGCTCGCACTATTCATTCTGATATTACACAAAGAAAGACTGCGTCAACTCAACCCTTGAGCAACCTTCCACAACAACCACAGACGATTAACTGAGAGAACACTGACGTCATCAATAGTTTCTCCTGAGGTCACCACGCAGCGCTACTATGCAGAAAGTGAGAGCCCATTTTGAACTGTAATTTCTGAATTAACTAGGCATTTTATATTATTTGTACTTGTGTTTCACTTCCCCTTGTCTATCAATAGAGTTTAGATTCATAAAACAAATTATCATAATGATCGTCGATTTTTCATCAGACTTTAACTTTTGAAATGATTGAAATTTCAAAGCATCGCTCACAGAAAATAAAAGAATATAGGTATAAACTATTGGAAGCTAAAGACTAACAATAATAATAATAATAACAATAATAATAATAATAATAATAATAATAATAATAATATAATAATTTTCTAATACAGTAAGACTCTCGCTCTATGCCTAATGGCTGGCATAATTATGATATATAAGGAACATTAGCACATTGAAACTTTTCAAGTACAAGAGAAGGGAATGAATGGTTGAACATTTTTACAGGTAACATCTCAATTTCTTTGGAAGTTGTCGATAAATCTCCGACTCGCGGAGCAAGGAGAATTTCCAAAGCACGAGTCGTCTTTAATAGGACTATTCCACGATTGAAATTATGTCTAAAAGAGTTCCGAAATGCAACAAATATTGAAAATAACTTAAACCTATGTTAAAATCAAAGATGTTATGTTATAGTACATACGCGGTTTATTGGACATGGACATAGCAATCGATGTATACCGCTTCGTAAGATAGATGTGTCACAGTTTATGATTGACCAGTAGGGAGAAGCGGTAGGAAAAATCTAATAGATAAAGCGATAAACATTTGGAGATTCACCGCCCTGATTGGGGCATTTTTTACATAATTAATCACTACTGGTATTAATTTCACGAGTGGAATAGTCTATAATATCTCAAAATAATTCTACAGATCATTGATGAAGTAGGTAGACATTTTCTATTATTATCAATCGCCACTCAATTTTGCTCTCAGTACATTAGTATACCAAAGGATGAAACAAAACGTATGTGGAATTATTCTTGAAAGAAAATCCCTTTGTTACCAATATAAATTTACAAAAATAAAATAAGACGCTGATAATTGCACAGAAACAGAATAAAAATTGTACATACATTATTTACACTCCCATTATTTACATGTATCAGGAATTAACAGGAATTCATGTCTGAAGTCTTGAGAGCAAGGACGAACAGATTGCAGTGTTTTATAAAACGATACTTGGAATTTCAATCATTGTAAGAAAAGTTCAGTTCTAGTGAATAATAGAAAACATCTTCCATTCTGATCGTAAGCATAATCCTTCCCTTACAGTCCAATAATATCTCTCATTATAATCGTTAATAGTGATGGTGGTTCCTATGTCCTTCGTGTGAAGATTGCTGTAGTTACGATTATTTCCCCACTGCCACCCCTCTCAGTCTCATGTCTCCTCCACCTTCACACCGTAACAGTCTGGGCGCCGGGAACGCGTGCCTTTCCCAAAGATGAGAGTTGCAAGTGCTACTGAAGGAAACATCGTCCATTTAATTTCAAATCACATGTCAGAAGGTATACTTTTACGCCAATTACTAGCAAAACATTAAAAATGGTACATAACTTAATTCTTTTTATGATATATCCGTCACTAGTAAATAATTATATTTAAAAAGAATTGTAAGTTTCTGCTTATTTGGGACATTGCGGATCAAATCAACTGAAAAAAAAATGTATTACTCTTGTAGTAAATCTGTTTATTAACAACATTTTGTAGACGGTTATATCTCCATTATCAGGCAACTTTTAACACTGAATTAATGATTGCAATAAATAAGTAAATTCGAGGTTTGATAACCGAATGGGCAAAATAAAAAACAGTAATTCAAATGTTAATTTTGACTTTACTATTAATATTGAACTATTTGTTATGAAAAGAAACAAACAAATGAAGAAAATTTATATTTGTAATTTAATCATATATTCAAATGTTATAATTTGGTTATGTTTACATTGTGTGTATATGTTTATATATATTGTAACGCCTCCACTCGTGGAAACGCCCTGATAGAATGCTCTTTCGAGCTTAAATATCTCGGGGGGCAGGATCTTTTGGGGTATGAGAAAGTGATGTAACAAAGTAACATGGAAATCTACTATAATACGTACAATTTAAATCATAAAAAAGAACATACACATTCATCCAATAGTGGAACAACTTAATCTTTCCCCAATAACACAGAATGAAGCCAGTTAGTTACATAACATTGCCGTAAAATTGTACAAGGTTTTGGCCTTTGGCAAAATCAAACAAGGCATACTTTTAGCAGAATTTAAACCTCCACAAATTTGTTTAAAAGGTGACAGTCTTTCTATACTGAATTTAGGGAGTTTCTCACATGAACTACCACGCAAATTTGCCGTTATCCACTTTCAGGTCCGCACCAATCTTCGCACGAAAAGTCGCAAGTTCGGTTACCTTTACGGTGCTCTCCAGTTTGCTCGAAGGCTACCTTGGCACTCCCGCTGCCCGGTGTCGCAGCGACGTCACTCCAGCTTCTCTCGTACGCTTCACCTGTCCGTCACGTGTTCGGTCAAACCAGGCCCTTCTCTCGTTCGCTTCGCCCGTCCGTCACGCGATCGGTCAAACCAGGCCCTTCTCTCGTACGCTTCATCTGCTCCCGGCTCCCCTCTTCTCTTTTTTTCGTCCTCGCCACGAACGTGTATGCCCGCGCTCCAAGTCTCTGGCGCGTCGCAAAATCGGATCTTTGCGTTACTACACTGGGCGTCGCAGCTGCACTTCGGATGGCTGCAGCGCTTATACACGCAGTCTCCACTGGATTTCACAAAACTGTCCTCTGCACGAAATGAGCACTCTTGGAAAAAAAAAACGTTTACTGTTCTTACTTTGCTCTGACCGCTTTCTTTCTAACGAGCTTGCAGCGGATTACCAATATGTTCGTATTGCAATCACATTCCTATACCAACTAATCCTCCACGCTCACACCACTCAATTATTCACTTTCACTACCAAATTCGTAGAGAACTTACGCGTTCGCCTACGCTACCAGACTCATAGAACTAGTGCTTTCGCCCGTGTCGTCGGATTAACAGAGAAGAAGGCAGCTTTTCGCCGCTCCGCTGTATAAATGCGGCCCTGACGTCATAGAACCCCTATGCGCGCCGCCCCTCCGTCGAAATTACCCCGCCGCTGCTTCTGGCCGCCACCGACAGGTCGCGCCTTTTCTCTTCCGTGCTGCTCTTCCGATGTTATTAATCACTCCGTCACCGTCGAAGATGTGTGGGTGCCGTGTAAGTTTGTGGCCAGGCCACGAACGTCACAATATATATATATATATATATATATATATATATATATATATATATATATATATATATATATATATAACGGACGTACCTACCTTTCCTGTTGAAAATTGGGAAGTTATTTTGCAATCTATTTATTTATTTAGTCAAAAACTGTATGTGACGTATGGGGGAGAAAATCATCTGCGCACGCTTTCTTGAGTTTCAGAATCCCTTCCCAACAATTAATTATTAATAGTTAATATTAATAGTTGAAATATGAAAAAATAATAGTAATAATAGTAATAATAATAATAATAATAATAGTAATAGTAATAATAAATTAAAAAAGCGAGAGATTAACATATCAAAAAATATTTTCGTTGCCGAATTATAGAAAACTTTTTTTTAACGGTAAACGAACGAACAGATTTGATTTTTCTGTATTTCTAACAAAACAGAAACTCACCCTAAGCTCTACTACCACTGCAAGCAAAAGGAAAGTTCAACAAAACGTGCGCATAGTGAAGGTACATTTACGTCCAGAAGCAAATCAAGGGGTCATCTCAGCATTTGCTCAATGGATCAGGGAAACTGGACAAAAACCCGATCGAGATGGGGTTCATTGACCCGGAAGGTGAAGTACATTACTTGTTACAGGCATTTAAGTCTTTTTTTAAATTATACAATGCAAATGTAAACTAATTCATTATACTATATCTTGGTTTTGTTAAAGTAAACATTATCACAATCATAAACACAATCATAAACTGAATGTCTATATAAGAAATAAATTGAAACTTTTTCAGATTCTCTGAAATACATAAGAATTTTTAACAAAGGTTTCAGCACTTTTTTTAAATTTCTCATCATTTCCAGAGATTGAATTTAAATACCAAATACATTGTGAAGTTGGAATTTAGTTGTGTCTTTGTTTGCGAGTTAGATGAATATATCAAAAACAATCGACATTTCGTAAGATTAACCGGCAAAGGTGGCTTAGGGCATCAACTGATGGCACTGCAGTGCCTCTGACCGAGAGATCCTAGATTCGAGTCCGGATGGGGACATGATTTTCGACACCAGCTAGATAGGTAAGTCAAATTTAGTCGCTATCTGGAGGACAATTCTCGCTGCTAGCTTCTCTGATCGGTAGTTTTCCGTGGTTTCTTCGAAAGGGACAGGCAAATCTGGAGCAGTACAACACAGGCAACACGCAACAAACGGGCAACGAAACTAGCGCGATCTTTTCTTCCTATTCCTTGTCATATCCTATCCCTTCTTATACACACACTTACATGAACTACACTACCACACATGCCGGGAGACCAGTCGGGAGCTTAGAGCTTGTTTCGGCTGAGGCGCAGCTAGTGGGATATACCTGGTTGGGGGAACCCCTGCTAGCCGACGGTAGGTCGGCGCCGGATCTCACCATCCAGCGAGGGAAGATCAAAACCACCTCCCGAGGAAAGACGTGTACTACACTCACGGGGCTAATGTCCTTAACCGTTGACGCGCCCGGAATCACTCGCAATCAATCAATCGTGAGGTTATTAGCTAGCGAAATGAAGAGGCAAATACTATTGAGTGCCTGTAAAAGATATGTAGAGTACCAGTATCAAACATGTATTATTTTACAAAACATTATTAGTGTCCATAATTATTTGAGGAAATTCGCTTTGAAGTTAAAGTGGATGACAGAATATCCTGCTTTAAACCACTCCAACGAAAAATAAACAGATTTTCGTATATATGAAAAGTTTCAATTATATTTTCAATAATTGGTAAACTCAATGTCCGTTATGAATATTAATTCGATTGTTCCAGAACTTTTAAACTTCCCTCAATATCATTTCCTTATCTTGCACACACATACACGTACATACAGTAACATGCATCACACTACCACACATGTCGAGAGACCGATCGGAAGCTTAGATCTTGTCCCGGCAGGGGCGGTGCCACGCTGGTTGGAGATACCTAGTTGGGGAAAACCCGTCTATCCGACGGTAGGTCGGTGCCGGATTTCGCTATCGAGCGGAGAAAGATCATTGCCACCTCCCGAGGAATAACATGCACTCCACTTATGTGACTAATGACCTTAGAAGTTGACGCGCCCTGAATCACAATCAATCATCGATTTCATTGGGGGAGAATACATATATCTCAAGTTTAGAATTTCGGTTTCATGGAGGGTAGAATATATCTCGAGGTTAGGATTTCGATTTTATCCAGAGCATAATAAATCACAAGGTTAGTAGTTTGCCAGTGTAAAATATTTCCCTAAGTTAATAATTCTGTTTCATCCAGGGTAAGTATAGAATAGTATTTCTATTTTATCCAGTTAGAATACTTGTGGAGGTTCGCAGCAAACAGCGAGAGCATAAAGAGAAAGGGCCGAGCGACAAGGAGCTGGAACGGTTTAGGGGCGGGAGGGTGCCCCCCTGATTAAGTTGGGCGCGGCGTCGCAGCTGCGGGGCGCCCCACCCCCCGCGCAGGGGCGGCCGCTCGCTAACAGTCGGGATTTGCGCGTCGCCCGGATTACGCGATCGGCGCTCAGAGGCAAAGCCTGGGGGAGGCATCGGCGGGAGGACCGAGTCAGGCTGCCCCCGCTCCCTTCTTTCTCGCTTCCCAGGATAAGCTAAATCTCACAGAAAGCAGAAAGTTTCGTTCCGTTTGCAGTTAACTCTGCTATTCTAATTCTTATGTCAGCAGCAACAACAAAAAAACATTTTAATAATATTAATGATTATTATGAGTTGGCCTGGTAAAGTTAACAAGTTCTCATACTGACCCACAGTTCGTATACTATTGACTCTCCGTATTGATCATATTATATATAGAAATGCTTCCCAATAGTTTTAAATTATAAATAAGTGTTTTTTCAAACCAGAATTCAAGAGTTTTGTTTGTAAAAGAACCCAAAAATTAGGATCTTATGATCCTAATTTTTAGGGTCAAAACGTTAAAAAGAAAGTTAATTATTTGGAAAAAATAATATTATAGAGTCTATTTTTCCAGAAAAATGTCAGAATATTTTTAGAATAAATTATAATCCACTAATAATTTAACGTCCATCCAGGTTCAGTAGAATTACAATTAACTTTGAACAAACTGCCTAAAGAAAAGTAGATATACTTCAGCTCTGGGATGATGAATGACGCTAGCAGTTAGATTATGCGCTACAGAAATGATGCCTAAACAAGTATACTTAAAAAAATTCTTTGAACATTTACATTTGTGTTTGACAACGCTACAGTTACATAAAATCGTCAACATGGAGTGGCATACATAGAGGGTTCTATTCTACAGAATATGGGGAAATATGGGTTCTATGTTTGTAGGTTCAAATTCAATCTAAGCCCTAACGGACGCCAAACACAACATATCATACTTATTAATGGAATTATGTCATTTCGTAATTGCTAAAAAATAATAAATATCTGTTTTTGATATCCGCCCATGATATATAAAATTACGTACTCTGCTGACAGCATTTAGTTATTTAGATATGGATATGATACTAGAAGTAGGCGATGCTTGCACCAACGGAGGAGAAGAGGAATGAAATAGTTAAATGGAGAAAACGAAAAATAAAATCCTAAGAGGATGGGAAGAAAAAGAATGCGAAGAAAATGTAGAGAAGGAGAAGAGAAGAAGTACAAGAAGACGAAGGACGAGAAAAAAAATAAGAGAACTAGTTGACTCGAGTAGGCGCACAGGTTCAAGTTAACTTATTTCTGATCGATCCATAATATTCTCCTAAGAACATCACATAAAGAAGCAGATAAAAACGTCAAGAAGGAAAAAAAAGAGTGGAAAATGAAAAGAAGAAGCTAGATTGGCTGATTGGTTAATTAGTGATTTCACTGCTAAAGTCATTAATCTCATAAATGTACAACATGCATTTTTATCGCGGGAGATCGCGGGAGATGGCCACTAGAATTCTCCTCCAGACAGCGGCTGAATTCGAGTTATTGCTAGTGTCGAAAATCTTTCCACCGTGAGGAGTCGAACCCTAGAACCTTCCGGTTAGAGGCACTGCAATGACACCTATTGATGCCCTGAGCCACCTTTGCCATGGAAGAAAACAGAAAAAGAAAGAAAAGAGGACCAATAAAAGGCCAGAGAAAGAAGACAAAACGTGTCGAATCATCGAAGACTAGCTCTAATTCTGCAGTAGGACAGCGCAGGAAACGGAAGGCGGCCGCCGGACGATAGAAAGGGAAGTAAAGGGGAGTAGGGGGAGGGCGAGGGTGAGGAGGGAGGACGAGGGAGGGGAAACGAGTGGGAGAGAGGGAAGGGAGGGGGAGAGAGGGGGAGAGAGGAGAGGAGAGAGGGAGGGAGGGAGGGGAGGGAGGGAGAGGAGGAGAGGGGAGGGAGTGAGGGGGGGGAGGAGGGAGAGGGAGGGAGGGAGGAGGGAGGGAGGAGAGGAGGGAGGGAGGGAGGAGGGAGGGAGGGAGGAGGGGGGAGGGAAGAGGAGGGAGGAGGGGGAGAGGGAGGGAGGGAGGGGAGAGGAGGGGGAGAGGGGAGGGAGGGGAGGGATGGGGAGTGGATGGGGAGTGGATGGGGGATGGGGAGGGGATGGTGAAGGAGGGGAGGGGAGGGGGGAAAGGAGGGAGGGAAGTAGTGGGAAGGAGAGGGAGGGAAGTAGTGGGAAGGAGAGGGGAGTAGAAGGGAGGGGAGAGAGTGTAGGGGAGGTGAGGCGTCGCGCCACGTCGCGAGGGAGACAACTGAAATTAGCAACGCGCAGCGCGTCGCGGCGCGTAACTCTTTTCGCCTCGCGTCCGCCAGAGCGCGCGCCGAAGCGAGCGGCCAGGGATCGATACTCTGCGCTTCGAGCTCTCCTCCTCCTCGACGCCTCTTCGCAGGGAGGTACGAATCAAGTGCGCGACCCGCGCCGCCCTCTCAGCCGCCAGAGGGCCCTAGAAGCACGCGATGCGGGGGCGATGAACCGGCCACAGGGGCAGAGACGTCGCCGGGGACTCTCGGAGGCAGAAGAGTAAACAAAACAAGCTTCTCTAGGCTAATCGTCTTAATTTTTAAACAATACAAACCACTATATTGGCTTTCCTAGCAGCATTTAACTAATCTTCTCAAAACGAAAATTCTACGAAACAAATTCCGACGATTAATCACCCGGAATTTCCTGATTCACCACTATTTCAATGTCACTCTGTCTCAGTATATTTCTTCCTCTTGTGTTAAAAAGTATACCGAAAGTATTCAAAATATAAATACGTATATTTCAACATTGCAAACCGAATCATCATAAGAAACACTTAAAGTGAGAAGTATAATGGTAATTCTTGAACATGAAGAAATAAAAGAAATCATCTCCGTTAGTTTAATATATTTACTTAGAGAGACGGCTTTTGACGGCTTTGCCGTCTTCATCAGCCAATACAAGAAAGGAAAATGTAAATAAAATACCAAGTAAATACAAAAATAAGACTGTGGGGGAATAATATAAATAATAGTTACATTTAAAATTATAATAATTGGGAATGTAAATTGACATCCCACAATTCTTGAATAGTGCAAAACGCTAGTGGTCTAGATCAATCTTTTGTCAAAAACGTATTACTACAGTGCACCATCCTTAAAGTAACATGTAAATGTACAATTATGGAATAAGATTAGGAATGTGATGATCGTGCCTCCCTTCTATGGAGAAGGCGATTGGCTAAATAATAATAATAATTTTACCAATAGTTACTTTCCAAGATGCGTAGTCACGGTCTCTTAATGTAGCTCTAACTAATTCAGTTTCCATAAAAGAGTGTTCCACTTCCGTCTTGAATATGGCTGTTTCAATCTGTTCTTTCCAATTCATAATTCACCTTTGCTGCTTACAACCGTCCAATAGTCATGATAGGATCTGCAGGAGCGTTCTAACTCAAGAATACACTTTAAGAGAGCGAGGAAAGAATACACTATAAGAGATCACCTTGAATAGCCACATTCAGTGGCGTAACGTTGTCAGAAATTGAAATTTGTCACCTTTATATAATGCGTGATAGTTTTCTTCTTGCACAAAGAATGTGAAAGATTTTTATCTCCTTTCTAGGCGTAATATATTCTATTTTTCAAGGAATGGCGTCATATATCTATTTTTAGAGGCACGAGAGAAACGTGACAAAATAATTCAGCGATACATAACAAAATTCAATTCAGAGAGTGGAGGAAGAAAAAAGCAATATTTAATGAGTATAACGCGTCACTCTGATTTACAACGTTGCCCAGAATCGAAAACTGTCATCATTTTACAATGGAGAATAGTATTCTACTTGTACAAAGAATGTGAGAGGTTTTGTTCGAAACTGGACTGTTTCTCTGCAAGTGCGAGAATTTACCTTTATCCATCAATTTTGAATGACCTATTTTGCAAATATTAGTTTATACCGTTGAACCGTTTCCGATTGTATAGAGAGGATTAAAATGTCCTAGAATTTCAAGCGACATAAATCCTAAACTTCATACACACAGATACGATGAGGAGCATAAATGTTGAACATTTTCGAAAGCAAAAATTTGTTTGTGATAATCTTAAATTAATCATAATTATAAAACTATTTAATGAAATGGAATGAATAAAAAGTTTGCAAAAGTATCACGAATATGTATGTGTTCTATAAAAAAAACTATTCAAGCCTGTAATATCGATAATATACAAACAAAATATCTTATTTCTATTCTTGGCGTAATATATCCAGTCTCTACAGGAATGTTTTTTAGAAGCGTAAGAAAAACGAGCAAAATAAATTCATCGATACAGAACAAAATTCAGTTCGGAAAGTGAAGGATGTAAAAAGTAAAATTTAATGTGTATAACGCGTCACTATGATATACAACCACCCCTCACGTATGAACGACTCCACAAATACAACAAATACACAGACGATAACCGCAAAATAAACTCATTTGTCATGCAGTGTGCGTACCGGAGTAGGACAGGCACTTAATTGTATTCAGATCCGCGAAGGAAATGCTTTTCCGAAGTATATCGAAAGAAGATAAGACGCGAAGCAATTTCTCGCGGAGCGGCCGGGGGAGAGCGATGGCGCTGAGCAATGGGGCGCGATTCCTTCTTCGAAGCCCCCCCCCCCCCCCGAGGAGCGAGATAAAGAAGCATACGTGGCCCTCCGAAGGCGCCCGGCGCATATTTTACGAGAAACTGCACCCTTCATTCATCTCGACAGCGGCAGGCGGCGCTTATGCGGGGCCTGGGCATCTAGCGGGAAAGGATGAGAGAGGAACACGGGGGAGATGGAAGCAGATGAACGGGAGTCGTGATGGAGGAGAGAAGATGGCGGTGGAGAGGAGTGACCCAAGAATGCGGTCGGGAGCGGAGAGGTTGAGAGTGCAGTGATCGGGAGCGTAGCGGTCAGGTTGAGAGCGGAGCGCAGAGGTCGGGAGCAAGGCAGAGCGGTCGGGAGCGGACATGTCTAGAGTTTAGCACAGGTCGAGAGCGAAGAGGAGAGATTGGGAGCGGAGTGGAGAAGTCGGGAACGGAGCATAGAGGTCGGGAGCGGAGCGCAGAGGTCGGGAGCAAGGCAGAGAGGTCGGGAGCGGACATGTCTAGAGCTTAGCACAGGTCGAGAGCGAAGCGGAGAGATTGGGAGCGGAGTGGAGAAGTCGGGAACGGAGCATAGAGGTCGGGAGCGGAGCGCAGAGGTCGGGAGCAAGGCAGAGAGGTCGGGAGCGGACATGTCTAGAGCTTAGCACAGGTCGAGAGCGAAGCGGAGAGATTGGGAGCGGAGTGGAGAAGTCGGGAACGGAGCATAGAGGTCGGGAGCGGAGCGCAGAGGTCGGGAGCAAGGCAGAGAGGTCGGGAGCGGACATGTCTAGAGCTTAGCACAGCTCGAGAGCGAAGCGGAGAGATTGGGAGCGGAGTGGAGAAGTCGGGAACGGAGCATAGAGGTCGGGAGCGGAGCGCAGAGATCGGGAGCAAGGCAGAGAGGTTGGGAGCGGACATGTCTTAAGCTTAGCACTGGTCGAGAGCGAAGCGGAGAGATTGGGAGCGGAGTGGAGAAGTCGGGAACGGAGCATAGAGGTCGAGAGCGGAGCGGAGAGGTCGGGAGCGGAGACATTACGTGCGGAGTGGTGAGGTCGGGGTGAAGAGATCGGGGTGGAGAAGTCGGGAGCGGAGTGATCGGGAGAGGAGTGCAGAGGGCTGGAGCTTAGCAGGGAGGTCGGGAGCGGAGCGTAAAGGTCTGGAGCGCAGAGGTCGAGAGAGAAGACATTAAGTGCTGAGCGAAGAGATGGGGATGGAGAGGTTAGGGAAGAGAGGTCGGGAGGGGAGTGCAGAGATCTAGAGTTTAGCGCAAAGGTCGGGAGCGAAGTGGAGAGATCGGGAGCGAAATGGAGAGGTCGGGAACAGAGTGCAGAAGTCAGGAGCGGAGCGCAGATATCGAGAGCGGAGCAAAGAGGTCAGGAGCGGAATGCAGAGGTCGGGAGCGGAGCGCAGAGGTCGGGAGCGTAGACATTATGTGCGGAGTGGTGAGGTCGGGAGTGAAGAGGTCGGGAGCGGAGAGATCGGGAGAGGAGCGCAGAGGGCGGGAGCGAGCGCAGAGGTCGGGAGCGGAGACATTAAGCGCGGAGCGGAGAGGTCGGGAGTGGAGAGGTCGGGACGGAGGGGTTAGGAGTGGAGATGTTGGGAGCGGAGTGCTGAGGTCGGAAGAGGAGCGGCGAGCTCGGGCCCGGGGCGGAGACGTCGGGAACGGAGCGCAGAGGTGGAGAGCGCAGTAGATAGGTCGGAAACGGAGGGGCGAGTTCTGGAGAGCAGATGTGAGGAGTAAAAGGCAGCAAAAGATAAGACAAGTAGGCACGTAGGGGGAGGGAGGAGGGCTGGCGATGGCGAGAGGAGAAAGGGAACGGCGTCGGGAATTTGAGGATGAGACAATGGGGGGGGGGGGCGATGAGGTGGAAGCGGTGACGGAAACAACAAAGGCCGTCTATGGGTGAGAACGAGTAGCGGGCTGGGTGATAGAGGACTACCGCAGGGCGAGAGAGCCGGCGTCGGACAGGCGGGCATGGGGCCAGCGAGGGTGGAGTGGGGCGGATGTGCGGGGGTGGAGAAAAACCGGACGGGGGCTTCAGCAGCCAAAAACGCTCACGGGTGGAAAACGCGTGAACAATCTGGTCCACTATGTGTTGGCCGGTGGAGAGCAGGGAAGACACCAGTAGCTCGACACAAACAGCGGTAGAAACAAAGCGTAGAAGGAAAACCATGTGGAAGACATGACTTAAAACTGAGAACACTATATTCACGAACTTTAAAACAACGGTATCTTCTGAACGTATAGAGGATCATTTTCTTATAAACGTCCTTTTGGTTGTTGATTCACAAATTTGATTCTTCATTTTTCATGCAATTTCATTTTAAAAATGTGCTGATGTGAGGGGTGCAGAAATAAGCTGACGGCACAGAAAAGGCGGCGAGATTCAGGGTCGGTGCCAAACTTGTTGGCGGTGTGGTGGGGGTTGGCCAGCGGGCAGCCGTGCAAGGGGCAACCGGTCGGCCGGCGGCTTAAGGCAAAAGGCGGGCTGGATCGAAACTTGACGACAGAAGGGAACCCACCCGACTGGATACCTAGGCCAGAGAACCCTTACACAATAATGCGCTAGTAGGCGTGCTTGTGAGATGCTGTTGGGCAATGAGTAATTTATGATGTGTGATGTGACGGATCATGTAAAAAGAGTAACGTACATAGAAGGAGTTAGGGAAATAGGAGAGGTAGGTATTAACTGATTCCCAAAGTGAAGGACAATTTTAAGAAGGAAGAACGAGTGTTTAGTGGTATTTATGGGAACAGCGGAGAAACATTCGTAGCATTTGGCTCGCGATACGAATCAAGGAAGCGTCTCCATGGGTACAATCGATAAAGCAGAAGTAATGAAGACAGTACGAAGAGAAAAAGCAACTGGAAAATTTGTGAAGTGTAGATGTGTGAAAGTGCCACAGACCAACGAAGTGATGGAATGATCACTCGACGAGATGCCTGCACAGTGATAAGGCTAGCGTCGTTCGTCGTTTTGTTGGAGCGAGCATTGGTTTGACGGATCGATGTCAGTACTAGGCCACGGCACATCGACGTACCGGTGCGATTGGGCAAGGGAAGTAAGTAATAGTGAGTAGGGCGATTGCGCAACGAACGTTCACGTGGGGGTCGGGGCTCGAGGATTTTCGACACCAGTTGGATAGATAGGTCGAGTTCGGTCTCCGTCTGGAGAAAAACCCTAGCGACCGGATGCTCTGTTCCATAGTTTTCCGTGATTTCTCCGATTAACACCACGTGAATGTCGGATCAGTACCATAACAAATAGACCACGGACCACGCGCGAATTTTTCCTATACTCACCTCTTATCCATATACATACCATCCTTATACATACCTATTATCCGAATAAAAGAAGAATGTGGTTGACAGTTCCCGGTAACATGGTGACGTCAGCTCCGTAATCTAGGTAACAGCGAATCAGAAGTATCGCCATTTGCCCGATGTTGTCACGTTTGAACTGCGAAATGAATCGCGTATCCGGAGTGCTGCAGTTCATCGGCTGAGCGTCGACGTTTGGGAGTAATTGGCGAAGGATGAGAAAATGTAAGTTCCTTATTTATTTTCTCTCTTTTACGTGTTACGATTTTTCCCGATTTCTCTCAGCTGTTCGTCTAATTGTTCAAAGCACGTGGTAGAGCGCGCAGTACGCGGCAACGCCGCCCCCCTCCACACCGAACTGTCAACCACATTCTTCTTTTATTCGGAGTATACACTTAGATGCACTGTACTACCACACATGTCCAAAGGGAGCTTAGGGCTTGTCCCAGATGCGGCGGTGCCCCGCTGATGGGAGATATCTGGTTAGGAAAAACCCCGCAAGCCGACGTACCGGGAGAAGTGGCACAGTGCATCAACTGATGTTACTGCAGTGCTTCTAAACGGCAGGTCTTTGGTTCGAGTCCCGACAGTAGCAGGATTTTCGACACTGGCTTGTCAGCTAGATCGAATTCAGTCGCTCTCTAGAGGAGAATTCTAGCGGCTGGCTACTCTGATCGGTAGTTTTCGGTGTTTTCTCCGATCGACACCAGGCGAATGCCGGTGAAGTATCCTAACAAACGGGCCACGGATCGCGCACGATGTTTCCTATCTCTTCCTTCTCCTCTCCTCACCCTTTACACACACACTAACATCCATTACACTACCACACATACCGGGAGATCGGTCGCGAGCTTAGAACTTGTCCTGACTGGGGCGGTGCCCCGCTGATGGGAGATATCTAGTTGGGGGAAACCCCGTAAGCTGACCTATAGGTCGGCGTCGGATTTACCCATCTACTTTAGCATCACCACCACCTCCCATGAAAAAAATCCACTACATTAACAGCACTAATGATCTTAACATTTGACGTCCCGGCAACTCTAATGAATGATTGAATCAATCAATCAATCGGGTGGCTCTCGAGAGACGAGGGGAAGGTTCTCCCGTGGCCCCTCCTCATCGGCCGACGCCACCCGCCGGGCGCTAGGGGAGCGAAGCGAGGTAAGCGGGTCTGGGGGGGCGACGGGGGGGGCGGGGATCGCTGGAGGCGCTGACGTGGGCGGTGCACGATTGTTGGTCGGCAAGTTTCCAAACTGAGTTTCCTTCGCCGCCGCCGACGCCGTCGACGCTACCCCTACCACCTCCGCCACCGCCTCCACATACGTTTTCGCATCCTCTTCTACCACCGTCACGCGTAATACTAAACTGTCCCCGTTCCCAAAACTCTCCCCACTACCTCCACACCGGGAGCGGTAGCTCAGTGCATCAACTGATGCCACTGCAGCGCCTCTGACTAGCTTTCAAGCTAGGTCGAATTCAGTCGCTGTCTGGAGAATTCTAGCGGCCGGCTGCTCTGATCGGTAGTTTTCCGATCAACACCAGGCGAATGCCGGAGCAGTACCCTACCAAACGGACCACAGACCGCGCGCGATCTTTCCTTCCTCTTCCTTGTCATATTCTCTCCCCTTACACACACATTTACAATAACATGCACTATACTACCACATATGCTGGGGCCGTGTCCCGCTGGTGGGAGACTCCTGGATAGGGGGAAACCCCAGTGGCCGGCGATAGGTCGGCGCCGGATCTCGCCATCTAGCGGGGGAAGATCACCGCCATCTCCCGAGAACAAACATTCACTCCACTAACGGGACTAATGACCAAAGCAGTTGACGCGCTCGGAAACACGAAAAAATCAATCATCAATCATAATGGTCCCCACTGCCTCCAACTCCGCGATCGTCATCGCCACCACCTCTACCACCGTCCGTTTCCGCCCGCCACCACCGTCTCCATTCCCGCCCCCACCGCCGCTCCTCCTTTCGTCTCCCCTTGATGCTCAAGCTGAGGGCCCCCTCACGCCAGCGCCCGCCCGGCGCGGCGTTTTTCAATTCCTTCGCTAGAATTCCCAGGTCACCACCGACGACTGAATTCTCACAATCACTGCTCTGCATCGGGCATCGCTACTCTTCTACCTATTTATCTTATCCTTGATTCCGTGCAATTTAAGACAGCCTGTCTGATTTATTACCCTTGGCTTTTCTGTGCAGGTAAATTGGACTGAATTTGGCATTGTGTTTATCTTCCTCTTCAAAAAACTCATTAGATGATAACTCTAAACTTCTACAGAGGAAAGCAGACAATTGAATTTATTGAGTTATGGTTTTACTATTAAAAATCGTCAATATTCATACTATATATTTTTAGTAAATATATGTGATATTTGTGAAGAATAAAGCAGGGACTCGTCGGGTATCCCGTTGTCATTGAACCATTAAGCAGCAGATACACACGGCAGTTTGCCACTTTTCTATCACCTTTACGCATTCATAAATTTCGTTTTTAGAGATCCATTAATAAAAGCGGATTTTGCAACGCTACGTAGCGTGCTAAAAGTTCAGTTTTTAGCACTGGTGGCAAAAGTGAGACGATGCTCAAGTGTTCAGGTATATCTTCGAATGTAACAAAGGAAAAAAACAAACGTCCGTCTGACGTCATCAGCTACTGCTGACCTTAATGTATCATTCAGTGATTTGTATACTTGAATTAAAATAAAATGAAAGACAGTAAGACTGTCTAAAGATAGTGCATCACCCACTTGGTAAAATTAATTTTATTTTGCTGGTAGAATTGCGCCACTCGGTCTTGTGTCGCCACCTTTCCTGCGCGCAAAATAAAATGTGTTTAACCGCTCGTTTCATAATAGTACATTACGAAACGATGATGTAATGAAGGTATGAGTACAAGAGCGTGATATTACGATACGAGCAATGAACAAGCATCGCAAACATCACACTAGTGTTTTAATATCCATTACATGGAGTTTCATACGACTTTTAAAAGTTAAACTTTTACATTGAATCGTTTCGTGACAGTTGACATGCACGATTCATCCAAGGCCACCTAGCGGACAGCTACCCTACCTTCCACAGATGGCTTTGGTTTACCAGCCCACCTGCGAGAGAGTACCAAAGTTGCGGAAATAAATCCGAGGCCACCATTTTCGCTTTTTTCATATTTCTAGAAGTGCGAGCTCATCCTCTGGACATTTCAAATTAAAGAATTGGCCAGTTTTTCAGGATAATCACACGGCAACAACATATAACACAAAAAAACTTGCGTTCTGATCTTATCGTCAGTCAAATGTTTCCTTACCACTACCACTGCGCTAGTCAAATAGGAGTAAGGTAAAACGAGAATTCTATTTATTTTAAATATTTTTCCAACTAAAAAATACTGTTAAAAAAAGAAATTAAAGCTGTCATACATAATATCACATTAAAAACAATTTTAATGTACACAGTCGAACAACATATTTATTATAAGAATTCTCGATGATTAATGAAGTGTCAATACTTGGTTTGTAAATTTCTCTGTGATTGGTCAAGAACCTGTATCAATGAATATCATTATGCAACGGGTTGCAGACATCAAATGACAATTATACAATGGGAGTAGAAAAAAAACTATTATTAAACAGAAATCTCTATCAGCGAGTTCGAATTTTGACAATCAGTTATTGCACTTTTATTTATTAAGTGCCGACTATGCATATTATCCTTAGAAGGGTATATTTCTTATAAGGTTATAAGAGATCTAAGCCGTATGCCCATACCTGGAATTGATACCTGATTTTGCCGGGTAGGTAGCCAAGATATTATCTACAAGTGAAATGGAACAATGGTGGAATGCAAGGCAAGGAAACCGGTAGAGAAAACATTGCGGGAACCGCTTTATCTACCACAAACTTCACGTGGATCGACCTAAATTAGTCGTTAGCGTTCTAGACTATCGGTTAGCGTACCGGGCTGTTGTACCTACGTTTTACGGGTTCAAACCCTATAAAAGACGTGGATTTGTAAGAGCAAAAAAATACTTCATATGTCTTCCTTCGGAGGGAAATAAAACCGTCAGTCTCATGTAGTAGATTTTCCGCCTGTAAAAGATCCTCAAGTTTACAAGAAGCGTCTGAGCTAAATTTGATTCGCCTGTTATAATCACCCAAAATAATACCTCTTTTCTCCACTAGATGGTGAAAGGAGTTTAGCGAAATTTTCGTGGTCAGACGGAAAAGCGAGCCTGATGGCCCGAGTATCGCCATGAAAAATAAGGCATTAACTAACAAACTAAATTCGAACCGCGATCCCAACGTCCTGCGGTGAGGTCTCTCCCCAACACCACGGACCATTCCCCTCAGATGTGATTGATTGATGATTCCGGGTGCGTCCTGATTCCGGGTGAATCCTGCCGCTGTCGGGACTGAAACCTAAAACCTCCCGGTCAGAGGCGCTGCAGTGACATCAGTTGATGCACTGAGCCACCGCTCGCGGTCCTCAGATGTGCACAACGCTGTACCTAACGGCGGCGGTCTTTCAGTGCGAGGCCTCTCCTTCCAGCTCCAGAGCACCTCCGCGCCGACGCTCGGCTCCTGGGCCGCAGACTCCAACCCCCCAACACCCCCGCTAGGGGCGCGATCGTTGGCGATTGCGAAGGGGCGCGCGGGCGTTGCTCCCCTCGCCCTGCGCCCCTCCCCTCTCCCCCTCCCACACTCTTCGCTCTCGCTCCCTCGCGCACACGCTCATTTTCTTGTGTTGCGTGTTTAGTTGACTGTGCGTTTAGGTGACTTTTTTTATTTCAAGTTATTGACGTAGCGTTGCACTAATCATATTTCAAGCTGTAATCTTATGTAAATTAAAATTATTTTAGATAAGAGTTTACGGAGCTATGGCTACCTTAAAAGTGTCTATTTCTATGTTTTTAACGTAAAGTTTGCCATATTCAGACTAATGTAGTACACTGAGTCAAATACGCAATGTTTGATGATCATAAAATTGTTTCGGCGTAAAATGGGCTCCACCTCAGTCAAACATCCATTGATAAAAGTAATATTATTGATTATTTTCGAAAAATTAGCGAAAAGAGTCCTAAAATGGTATGTTTATGGAGTTTATGACAGCTCTAAATCCATTATAAATTTGTCTTGTTGGTGCCGGTGTTGTTCAACTGACATTGTATGGTAACTAAACAAAATACAAAAAATCGTGCTTAAATTGATTCCCTTAAGTTAAAGTGAGGATCCTATGTAAAATTGAGTTTATCAATTGACAGTTTGCACGCACAATGAAAAGTAGGGTAACTACATCACAAAGAAATCTGGTATTCGGTAGCAGGGAGTTGAGAATATTGTTTGTGAAACTGGTCGTTTCGGCCGATTTTAATTGAGGTTCATTTCATTATAGTAATAAGAAATTAACTCAAGTTTAATATTTTAGAATTGTTTCAGAGATATTTTCTCTTACCTTTTTTTGTTGATTGCTGTATATTTTTAACCTTCAACCTCTCGAGGGGTGGCAGACAGAATAACAGCGGGTATTTTACAAATGATTATGGTTGCATATCTTGGACGTCGATGTGTTACTTACGGACTCTTCGCTACAATAGGCAGCAATCGTTTCCGTTTGTTTTAGTCTCATTTTTCTCAAAAGTTGACAAGGGGCGGACAGATAGCTAAGGGTTGCCTCGTGATTAGAGTGCGAATTCTTTTTGACATTTATTAGAAAATAAAATTAATTTTGCCAATAAATTCAGTGAGCATTTCGCACATTATTGAATATTATTTGTCTTTAAACACAGATAATCCAGTGTAGTTTTCTGGTTTATTTTGTCCTTGAACTTCTGGATAAAATTGTCGGTACCACTTAAGCAGTAGAGAGAAAGTAATGTAATGCTGCGAGAAAAAACGGAGTTTCGGGCAGAAATTTTTGTCAGAAAAACTTTTATTACAGGACCCTGGTAACGAAAAAATGGATAAATCCAGCTAAATTTAGAAAAAAAAATCCTCTAACACGTGGTGTTGCCAGAATTCATGTTTTGTGGATCCTGGATACCGAAAAATGGATTCGTCTGTCTGTCTGTAAACAACGCTAGCGGCAAAACTCCAAAATTGACATTCGCCAATCGATCTGGTGTCGCGCCTCCTTGAATTTGAAACCGATATATTAATTTTGGTGGCTACTTTACATGAAGCCCCTGGGACATTTTCAAAATTTTCAAAAAAAGTCTACTTAGTTTTTGATTCAATTTTGTTGTTGGATGTTTAAGAGAGCTTAAAGGAAGTTTAAGAGAATATGATAGGTCTTATATTCGTTAAAATCCCTGATTTTTCGAAAATTGCAAAAGTTCAAAACTTTTTCGGCGTCTTCCTACAACTACAATTATGAAGATAGCGATTTTTCCTTTAATGAAATCTGTTCCTTAACGTTATATTTTGAAATAACGTCATGTCAATTTTGTTTGAAAATTTGAATACTTTTCACGTAATTTTGCGTGAAAATACGGGCGAGGAAGTACGTGCTGTTTTAACACCACTAATTTTCTTTGATATATGTACTTTGAAGTCATTACATTCTTTCTAAAAATAGATTATAAACTTTGTTTCAACCATAAAGTATATATTTGAGCAAAAGAGACCTGGTCTGTTGATTTTGTGAGCAAATTTCCGCAAAAATCCTTTTGTACTTCTGATGACGTTCTTTAGACTTCACACACATACTAGTGCACAAAAGTGCGCAACAACAAATTAGCACCTATTAGAGAATTTCTCACTAACTTTTTTTCCAATTGCAAAAACTCATACATGTCAGGAAAATTGCAATTATTGGAAAACTGATTATTATTTAATATTATCTCCTTACAAACTTACATTATATTGTATTTTGTGATTTGTATAATACAATTTTGGTCAAAAATATTTTTTGTGGGGAATAATTCATCAATCCCAAATGATGAATTAATGCGATGAAATGGAGCAAAACTCATGAAAAGGAACAAAAAGTTTCGGGCGCCAGTTATCCACTGCACTAACACTACTGGCAGAACGTGTGACAGGGGATGGTTATTAATATGATTATCAGAAGGACGTAAATCGATAATGGAGTGAAAGTAACGTAAAAAACATTTTAAGGCTGATCAAGTTTTACAAGCCGGAATTAAAGTAAAAATAACTGCATAATGTCAATAATATATAAGTAAAAATAATGGAATTGAAAAACATGACGAGTAAAGTCTGACTAAATAAAGACTCAATAAAGGCATTAAAATAAAATAAAAATTAAAAAACAGCATTCTACACTTTCAGCGTCACTAAATAACGTCAACCACACTCAATTAGGGTTTCTACGCCACAGCAGCCACATCTGCCAGTTGACACAAGTGACTCTTACTCCGGCAGCAAATGAAACAATTACATCACCACTCTAGCTGCGGCCCCTTCCTTTGCGACCACTCAAGCTGCGGCAGAATTCGGACCAACCTTCCTTTTTGTCGCTCGGGCAGATCATGCTCTCATGTAGGCTCATATGCTCAGTTATTTGGGACGATTGTTAACTCTTATCTTCGTTGAATTTTTCTCCACTTTTCCTGCTTTTTTGTTTCTCCCAGACTGCTATTTCGTCTATGTTTTCCTCCTGGCAGAGCGTATGTAGTTACCAGATCGCAAATGAAGACACCGAAGCTGCTTTGACAGAAAGGTCCAGGCGAGAGTCTCAAAGATAGCATGATAATCGACATCCAATCAGTAGCTAGATAAAAGAACTTTGAAGTGAAAGTTTGAAGCAATCGTTTCTGATCATATTTATGAGGATACAGAATAAATATGTACGTAACGAGGCGCAGGCGATCTTTCTTTCCCCATCTAGTCATCATTTCTCTTATCAATACCGAGCGATCCCAACCTCATATAGCTCCCCCCTCCCCATATCACATACAATTGTGCGAAGTTTGGGATGTAGCAACAAGCTGCTGGCCTCTCGGAAAAGTAGAGCTTTAATTCTGTGGAAAAACAATCGACCGTGACCGACCTTGTAGGTCGGCTGAGGTACCGCCCCAACCGGATAAATCTCCGTGCTCCCAACCTCCCAATCTCCGTTCACCCAACACATATTGAAGTATAGTGCATGTAAGGGTAAGTGTATGGATGGAAGAGGCGAGGATAGGACAAGAAAGAGAAAAAAAGATCGCGCGCGGTCCGCGTTCCATTTGTTAGAGCACCTCTCCGGCAAGCGCCTAGAACTGCTCAGAGAAACCACGGAAAATTGTTTAAAGGAACTGCAGGTCGCTAAAATTGTACTCCAGTCAGCGGGTGAATTCGACCCAACTATGTAGCTGGAGTCGAAAATCAGCCACCTTGGGAACTCGATCTCTAGGACTCCCGGTCAAAGTCGCTGTAGAGAGATCGTCAATGCTGGCTCGAAGGTCACTCATCCGGTGACTGGACGGTGAATGACGTACTAGGAAGGTTGCCTGCTTCCTTACGTGTTACTCTTTCGGCCTCAACTTTTCCGGTGGATGTTCCTCTCCTATGTAGTGCTTCTACATTGGAAAACAATCAAATTAATTCCACAAAATATTTTCAGTTTTAGTCGTATATACAACATATCAGTCTTAATACGGAAAGATACCCCACAAACATGGATAATCCATTCGAAATGTACAATTTCAAATTATCTAGAATGCGCAGAAATCAAATAGGATACTCTTTAGGCAAACAATTTCACAAAACAATTGGTGCAAATGACGCGTTACCACATTTTCTATCAATTATTGAAGCACTTCCCACGTTCATGACAAACGTCTATGAATAACCGGCTTTAAAAGTGATTACCATTTTTTAAGTAATGGTTCATTGCTAAAGGTTTCTTCATTACATAGGTTTCAACTGTCAATTTGCCCTTAGCTGGTGCAAAATCACGTCACAGTTAGGTCTCAAACTTAGGACCTACATATTCCTGAAGCTGCAGTTATGATTTCGGATCTGCAAACGCTAACGTATTTGGTAAAATTACATCAGATATATTATTGACAATATTATAATTAATTTGATCCGCTCTACACACGTAACATTTGAAGGCTGGTAGGATGTTGACTACAATAGCACTACCCAACCGATACGTGTGCCAAAAATAAGCGCGCCCTCTTGTTAGGAGATTGACTGATACTAGAAGTACATGCTCCCGGAAAATTGGGCATGAATTGCCATTGAACAACATTCATCATTGTGAAGGGAGGAAGTAGGCTGACAATATTGGAGATGACTAGCGTGTGCAAAGTTCACCTGCGTGGTTTTCATGTAAAACATTGTATGGTGCGTAGAAAACCAAGAACGATTTACTCTTCAGAAGTCGCGTGCCGTAATCACGAAGCGATGTTTCGGTAGGGATGATAGGATCTCCAGAAAGTAAGTCCTACACAAAATTACTAACAGTTATTGTTGATCTTGTTAGTGCCAAAGCTATTTGTTTTATAAATTATTTTTCACTATAATTCAATAAATATTTGAATTATAATGATTTAAAGTGCAAAATCTAAAAAAGTAATATATATGAATTCTCTTGTTAAATATTTAAAAAAATTAACTGTAAGTCGTTCTTAATTTTAAAACATATATTATGACAAGCGACTCTAATTTAATATTTTAGCATTTGCAGCATTGGCTATCAATTTAATTAAAGTTCCGTACATATGTTTGTGATATCAGATAGTTTGTTTCTTTACCAAAAGCAGATCTCTGGCCAACCATGCAATGATGCTATCCAATTATTTTTGTAGAGCGTGGTTCTTTGTTGTAATAAGAGCACTTACGTAGTATAGCAAAAGTAATGAAACATGGCAACGAAAATCGTCGATTTTTTTAAATAAAAAATTGTATTGTCGACTTCTGTTACTAAAAAAGTGGGTAATCCTTCTTCTTACATTAGTAAATTACCTCCATTAACTGGTTCTGCAGTCAGAATACATGTTTTGTAATTCCTTAATACCGAAAAAATGATTTACCACAAAATATGTACGTTCATCTTCCTGTGTTAGCGGCTGAACTATAAAAAGGACTTTTACAAAAATCGATTTTCCCCAATCGATCTGGCGGATGTCGTGACCCTTTGAATCTGAACGATATGTTGATTTGGGAGAATACTCATAATTTTCAAAATTCATCCTCACCTTCATTCATTTCATAAACATCAACGACATTTTCAAAATTTTCTCAGAATTTCTGAAATTTTTTAAATTTAATTTTGCCCTCGACCAGATTAAATAACACTTAAAAAACAGCATAGATTTCAGCTTCGTGGAATTATCTGAATTTTCGGAAAGTTGAAAAAGTATTTTTAAATTTTCTACAACAAGAGATTTAAAAAATCTCTCTTCAATATTGTACTTTTGCGATGTAAACCTGTTGCAATTTTCAAAAATACAAAGGGAAGAAAATGAGAATAACAGCAACTTTTATACCGTCCTTTCGTTCTACGAAGAGAAAATTTCAAGAAAATAATTGTGGTTTTTAGAAAATGTCTGTATTTTACGCAAAATTAAGCAAAAACTACTCATGTCAAAAATTATACATGACTTACTTCAAGATCTTTCTTTAAAGAACATATTTTTAGGAAGGAAAATCTCTTTTTAATATCATAGTTGTAGGAAAACAGAAAAAAGTATAAGCTTTTGCAATTTTCCTAATAGTAGAACCAACTGAATAATTCAATATCAACAAGAAAATTATTCATATCAGACTCTGCAGATGAAAATAGATAGACTTTTTCACATCAATGTTTGTTTTTAATAAAAAAACCTAGTAGGTATTGACGCCAAATAAAGGCGGATGTATCTTCATAACAAAGCTATGTATTAAATAGAATTCATCAAAAATGACACCCACGCCATTTTTAGAGTTCTTTACGCGCAGACGGTGCCCTGTTGGCGAAGATACCTTTAAAAAGAAAATCTTCTGCAAGCCGACCTGATCGTAGGCGCCGGATCTCACCACTCAGCGAGACGATATGGCGACTCAGCAAGCCGATGGCGGGAAATCTCACATCCTAGTGGGAAGAAGCACTGCTATCTCCTGCCCTATAATATCCCCGACACACGCGATAAAATAACTACGAGATAAATGACAGCGCTTGGCTTTCCCGAAAACAGAAAATAATCAACCAATCTAAATTTGCGGACCCAAAAAATACGTCTGGCCATTTTGGGCCCGTTCTGCTTGAAAAAAATCGTATAAAATATCTACGATTTGACGACAACACTTTTATTTGGACAAATCAATACTTCACAAAGGAATTGAGAAAGAAGTAATTTTAATCAATTAACAAATTTATAATCAACCAGTACGTTTATGGTATTTCTTTCCTCAACCTCATTAGTTTTATACGGCTTAAAAATAAATCTCAAAATCAATAAAATGTAGTACTATATCAATGAATATTAGAATATGACATTTTTACTGTCCGAAAGTGGAAACAAATCAAAATGTATTTTATTAATTTCATTCGACACCATTTGATTAAGATTCATTTCAAGACTAAGAGTATATTCCTTCATCATAGAATTCCATAAAATATCTGCAAAATCACGGAAATCATTAAATACTCAAAGACGTCAAGATGTAATTTATTGCAAGTTTGTAGCAAAGTAGTTAGTGCTATATGTTTAACTTACTAGGGACTATTTTCTAACATAAACACTACACTGTCCGACATATTTATATTACAACATGAATAGAAATAATAAGATTTGGTAAATAAAAAGGACGAGGAAGGATTACCAGAATCAGTGACGCGTTATTTTGGCTCCTGTGTATTTCATGCATTTGAAAATGATCGGAACATTTAAGAGTGAATAATCTCTAGGATTCTCAATCAGACGGAGACGCTATTTCTCTACGCTACTTAACTGCTCCAGATAAATCCGCAATCTTTGTATCTTGAAATTGAGACTTCTCAGCTTCAACGCTCTAGAGAAAATCTGTTCACGTTGGGGTAAGCCGACTGCACATTGCCCGTATGTGATTCTCTCGCAAAGCGAAGCTAAGAGGCGCAACTCATTGTGTAATGTACTTATATTGCACGTATCAATAAGAAATATTTCTTTTTATTTAATAATTGATAAAACAACAAAGTGTATTGAGATTTTCACCGAAAGTCTACCGTCATTGTAATATGATCCTTTGTTCTAGAATTACGACGCGATGTGATTTTGCGGAGAGAAACGCATACGTACTGGAGGAATACGACAAGGTATTCGGTCCGCACATCTTCTCTAGAGATTCACTTTACGACTGAAGAAGATCATAATTTTAAGATAGTGGAGAGTATGTGTGCAGTGCAGCGTGGAATGGGACGTCAGACACTCGATGTAAAGTCCTCGAATCTGGAACGGCACGGAGCGGTACTTGATAGCGCCCTGACACGACTCCCCGTGAGCTCTTACTTTATGAAGCACCGCACTCGGTGCCTGCGAAGCACACCTGCGATGACCCACAAAGCGCGCGCAAAACGCGATAGCAGGTCGGACTCTATCAGTCACGAAGCAGAGAAAAGGAAAAAAATAATAGAAAAAGGAGTTGGAAAACGTGAAAACAAATGGAAGTAAAGAGAGCGCGAAAAAGAAAACGAAATGTATAAAGAGTGAGCGAGAGTGCAAGAAAGACACAGTGAGAACGAGAAATGGAAAGGGAGAGGGAGAGCGAGAGTGAGAAGGAGAGAGGAAAAATGAGTTTGAGAACGATAGCGAGAATACGAGAGAGTGCGGGAGGAGAATAATACATTAAGAACGAGAGCGAGAAAGAGAGAATGGGAACGAGAGCTAGAAAGAGTGAGAACGAGAATGAGAACGAAATAAAAAAATGTGGAAACGATTAATAACGGGAGTGGAGGAACGAAAGGATGAGAACGATAAAAAGAGTGAAAAAGATAGTGAGAACGAGAGCGAGATTGAGAAAGCATGATAGACGAGCGAGAAAGTAAACGATGAGAGGACGAGAAAAGAACAATAAAACTGCAAAAAGTTGGAGAAAAAGAAATAGACATGAAATGAAAAGATAGATAAAAATAGAAATAGGAGGAGATCGGAAGGGGGAAGGAAAGAACGTCCAAGAGCAGCAGAAGAGAGCACTGACCGTGTGGGAAGCCTGTGAGAGGGGGCGTGGTTCCTCGCTCACCTGCGCCGGGCAGGGCGGCCATTCGCCTCAGCGCCAGTCGCCCAGAAAATAAGCAATTCCGGAAGCGCCGTCCGCGGCCTATGATCACAGGGCCCAGCGGGGCGGGGCAGGGCAGGGCGGGGCGGGGCGGGGCGGGGCGGAAGGCGGAGAGCGCCTCTGAAGAGGTCGGCCTGAGACGGAGACGAAACCGGGAAAGAAGTTTAGAAGGCGTTTCACGTGGGCTACACTTGTATCACTGAAATGCCGTCCAGGCCCTTTATTGATGGAAAGGGAAAAACTTGTCCTTTTATATAAAATACGTTTGAGCTGAATGAAAAACAATATCGTTAATATTACCGAAAAATATATATTAATATTACCGTTTAGATATTTTACGGAAATGGTAACAAGTTTGACATGTAAAGGTTTTGCTCGTTGGCAATGCAATCGTCGGAATAAATGTGCTCTTTTGTAACACTGAAACCAGAAGCTTCACTCCAGCAGCTTGGGCTGTATACAAGATTACTGTTTGCTATAACACAAATGTTATGGTACTGGAACTTTTACGAATGCTTCTAGGCGCATGACAATACAGTGGTGTGACGGAGATCGTGAACAACATGAGACGAGGTGAGGAGTTGTTACGTGTAACAGCGACTAAGAGATAAACTGTTACAAACGAAACAAGTAAACACAATACGAAATGAAATGGATTGCAGTAGTCGCAATGTAGTACGTTTGTGTACATACAGACCTTCGTGTGAGTTTTATGTTGTGATCAGAGATATAAAACTTGTTTGTAACGAATGATTCATGGTTAGAGTTTTGTATTTCGATATTATATATGTCATTAGTATGGCCTTGTTGCATCCTATATATTTTATCCAATTCAATTTAGTTTCACTTTAATAAATTAATTTTCAAAATAAATTACAAGACAATGAGTTTTCACTTCTGTGACTGAGAATAACCATCGGCTACAACTGTTCATATTTCATGCCTGTTATACAGAAATATAAGTATACATTTCTATCATAAAAAAATAGGAGTAGACAAAAACAGAAAGTAAAACACTGAAACAAGTGGGAAAATACGAAATAGCAAATGATACTCCGAAGACGACGAGAGAAGCACATGCGATGAAAGCCTCGGTGAATACAGGGGGTGGAGAGGCAGGATATGGCACAACCAGAGAGCGCAGGAAACGCAGGGAGTATCATGCGTGGGTTGGGTTGGTTGGGTTAGTGATTTCGGGCACGTCAAGAGATTAGGTCATTAGTACCGTAAGCGTAGTGCGTGTTTTTTCCTCGGAGATGGCGGTGATCTTCCCCCGCTGGATGGCGAGATCCGGCGCCGCCCTACCGTTGGCTAGTGGGGTTTCCCCCTAACCAAGACTCTCCCACCAGCGAGGCACCACCCCAGCTAGGAGAAGCTCTAAGTTCCCGACCGGTCTTCCGGAATGTGTGGTTGTGTAGTGCATGTTAGTGTAAGTGTGTGTGTAAGGGGAGAGGATAGGACAAGGAAGAGGAAGGAAAGATCGCGCGCGGTCCGCGAGGGGCGGGACCGGGGCGGGGTCAGGGGCGGGGTCAGGGGCGGGGTCAGGGGCGGGGTCAGGGACGGGGTCAGGGGCGGGGTCAGGGGCGGGGTCAGGGGCGGGGTCAGGGTCGGGGTCGGGGGGGCTCAGGGGCGGGCTCAGGAGCGGGGCCCCGGGGTGGGGTCAGGGGCGGTGCACCGGGGCGGGGTGGGGCCGGTGACGGGGCGGGGCCGGGGGCGGGGCGGGCGCGCAGGCGAGGCCCGGCCGCGAGATAAAGGCCCCTGAGCGCGCGCGGCGGACGAGAACGTGGTGGAGAGGCAGAGAGGGTAGGAAGGGTAGCAGGGTGCGGCGAACACGGCGGGGAGACGGTTGGGTCGAAGATAGAAGAAATGGCTCAAGGTACGAACTGCGCTCGGGGCCGGTCGAAGGGTTAAGGGAAATGGGGGCGGAGGAGAGGCGCAGTCGAGCGCGGGAATGGGGCGAGTGGAAAGAAGCAAAATATAGCGAGGGCGGGGGATGTGGAGGGCCGAAAACGAAGGCGACGAGGAGACGGGTGTAGGCGGCATTGTGGCGAAGAGGGGAAGGAGGCTGTGACGGAATGTAGGCGGAGACAGGATAGAGGTCGGGACGGAGTGAGAATAGGCGGAGGACAAGACGGTACGGAGGCGAGTTCGGGAAGGGACGGAGGCGGGGAGGGCATGGAGGTGTGAATGGGATGGAGGCGGGGCGGGGATGGGGCGGAGGTGAAGACGGGGAGTCGGGACGGAAGCGAGGATGAGGCGGACATGGGGAGAGAGGTGGGGTGTTAGTAGTGGAGAGGAAGAGGCGGGGAGAATGAGGAAAAAAGGTGTGGTGAAGGGAAGGGCCAGGTCCAGTGCAGATGTTGCAAAAAAGAGGAGATAAGAAGCGGATAAGAGACGGGAAGGACAGATGACAAGGTGGGCCGGAGGCGTGGATGGGGAGAGGCGGTGAACGATGTGTCCCAACCACGCATGCACACGCGTCGCAGCACCGCTCGATTGCCGCGCGGCGACGGCCGTTCTGCCAAAGCGCTTCGCCCACACTCCGCCCACGGAGGGGCAGGCAGAGCCGGCATTTCTGTCCGGGAGACGCTCTGCCAGAGCTTCGTGCAACAGGAAAAATGGACGTTAGCGAATAAATGTGTCCCATATGGCTGTAGAAACATCACTGAGAGGAAACAATATTAAGAGGTCACAATTTCACTAACTTTATTGGCATTTTCTTCTGTAAAACACAAAAACCTAAAGCAGTGCCTATTTCATTTATTTTTGAAAAAAAAATTCTTTTTCAAATTATTATTTTTTTAAATTATTATTTTTGTGAAAAAAGGCTTTTCTTCTACCCTAACAATCCTCCACATATATTTAGTGGGATAGAATCGTCTAAAATATTCGTATGGTCACCTGTATTTCGTTTTTGTTCGAAAAATCTGTCCTTGGCACGCAGTCACCCATACCTCGTGATACTTTTAAAGTAAAAAGAAGTATGTACAAACTACATCGTTTAAATTAATTTCTACAAATTAAATATTGCAATAAGTTAAACATATTGTATTAACATATTTTTTAAGAAACACAACAATTATGTTATTTTTTTACAAAATTACATATCAATTGTAACCCTCATCGAGATGGAAAAATGGGTAAAATATTGAAAAATTGGGTGTTCAACGACGAAAGTTAGCAATCGACTGTCAAACTGACGATTTAACTTTGATACGCAACTTATTTTGCAGTTATTTCATTTTCTTCTCATCCATTATCGTTGACTAAATTAATTAAAAATTAATGGTAGAAACGAATAACTATTTGAAGGTAAGATTTCAAATATGTATGTTGACATATCGACTTTCCTCAATTTGAGACACTATGAATGTGCACAAATAGATGTGCAGCACATGACTTTCAACCTCCTGCCATTTGCTGCAGCCACCGCAACACCTGGGGTAGTGACGTGTGGTCGGAGGCCGAGGGGACCGCAATCTCTGCTCCCCTTCTCCCGCAAGGCAGCACCCCTTCGGGCACGCCCCTCCCCTTCCAATTAACGTCCTCGCGGGGCGCTGACCCCGACGGGGGGGGCGCCCCGCCCAAGATAATTCATTCAAGCACGGCTCCTTACACCGCGGCCCCCACGGGCTGTAGTTGCTACATCAAAATGACAGCTAGAATTCGGCGTTCTGCTTGTCCAGAACTATTAAAAGGAAGCGAGGAAATAATATTGACGTGAATTGTTATTCGATGTGAATGACTTGGTCTCTATTAGATTTTCTCAACTCAGACAAGCGAAAAAGTCTTCATGTCCTTCACCTTTCTCTTCACGAATTCGTGAGTTAAAATTTGAAATTCGTAGACTTACATGTGTACTTGTAAAACAAGGATATGTGACATTGAATGTTGAGAGCATTCTTACTTTAGTCTGAATTTATTCTCTAACATTTTTACCCCGTTGGATGTCTAGACGCTCGCCCCGACTGCTGAGACCGGCTGGTCCTTCAGCCACCATAGAATTTACCAAATTCCTCTTTCCATCCAGAGACGTGCCATGCAACCGCCCCCGTGAAGTTGGCTTCCCAAAAAATTAAAATTTAGAGTTTTCATGTGCATACGTTTGTTCATCATTTAATCATGTTTTTCCTCCCTTTAGAAATTTTTACCAGCCTCCGTTCAAACATTAGAGCAAAAACATTTTTTTCGGGCCAACTTCACGCTTTTATATTACAAGATTTTGCTTAAAATATTAAAAATACTAAAAATGTGAAGTGCGCTTTTGTTTGTCCATGGTATGATCACCTTTAATCACTAACTATATTATTTTTACCAGGTTTCCTCTAACAGTTTGAATTTCATAGTACATAGTATATAGTAGTACAATTTAGTATTGTCTCGTACGTAATGGTGGCATTTTCGGCTGCACACACGACACGATAGATCGTGTAGACTGCAGTATACTGCAAAAATCTTGTTAAAATTTAGCTGCAAACGACATGTCAAAGATTCATGCTCGGAGTTGCCATTTTAAAACATTGCAACTTAGTGCAGAACCCGAACTAAAATAACACTAGTTTCTGAACTGAACCATAGGTTGTAAGAATTTTCAAAGCGATATACGAAATATGAGTTAAAGTTTCCGGGCTGGTAGGCCATGGTCCAGTTGGCATTGAAGAGCCAAACGTTTCGTCCACGTCTGCGGTGGACATCTTCAGTGGCGGCAGCGTCGTCGGGGTAGTCTCCGGGTCGGCGGCTGGCTAGCGACTGACGCGGCGTTCTGACGACGCTGCCGCCACTGAAGATGTCCACCGCAGACGTGGACGAAACGTTTGGCTCTTCAATGCCAACTGGACCACGGCCTACCAGCCCGGAAACTTTCACTCATACTGACTCCGGCCGTAAAAGCCTACGATGCGATATACGAAAGATTTCCAAAGATAGTAAAACGAAGGAGAATGAAAATTCTAGGTATTTCCGCGTAATGAGCTTCAACTGTCATGTCAGCACAACGAGATAAAAATCTCTAATAATTAATTGCTAATTATTTGTCACATTTTCGAATAAATTGTCACCAATTTTCATTATGGAAAACAGGAAACCTGCTTTATGACATCCCCGCACACACACAAAGTCCGTTCCACTCGAACTTCAAAATAACATGCCAATTAATTCTTAATAGCAAAATTTATTTACAATATTATTGCGCACTACTGTTAAGTAAAATAAAATACAATGGCTATGACAGAAGATTACAAAATTGTTGTATAAAAACGCATTTAACCTCGTGAAGTTGTAGGCTTTCGTGTCGAGAGTCATTCAAATGGTCTTGGCTCTACTGCGACAAAGGATGACGTCTGGGTTATGCCCTACCACCCGCACAACCAAGATCATTTGCACATTTGACCACGTTGACACAAAACGTACAATTATTGTCAGCGAACAAACATTTCTTAAGTGCTTACATGTGCTAGAAAATGTAACACTTTCCTGTAATTATCACGGTGGCAATGACACCTATAATAATTAACGAAACGAGTGGATAAAGAGGGGTATAATTTCATGTGTGGTACGTTCGAGGAAACGAGCGACGAGTGGAGCGTGTTTTCTTATATACCACGAGTGCAATTATACCTCCTTATCCACGTATTGCGTTCAATAGTTTTTCGTTTCCCTTTAACAATAATTTAAAATTTGAGAAATTCAAGCACATCTTTACCATTCGAGGCATACCTTTGATGACGTATTGCTTGTGAAAAAGACCTGTTTTAGTGATCCTTGCATTATGTACTTATGATCACCATACTTTTAGAGGATAAAAAAATGTTTGCAAATGGAAACTATTGAACATATTCAGGATGAAATATTAGAAGAAGCTGACAAAGTCATGAAAACATCATTTCTCACGGAAAGTTAGGTGTGAGAGAGAATACATTTATAATATTGGAAGGTAAAAAAACGAGCCATTCTGACAGTTTTGCTGGCCTACACAACTGAAGTTTATATTTTTTTACACTTGTAATGATAAGACCAAATGTTTTACATGTAAAAAATTTAATGTATTCATGTTAAATATTTAAGTTCTTATTAGTCAGCTATCTTAACGTTTCATCAGAACGTTTACGCTTACGCCCCGCTCTGAGTGTTGTGACATTTTTCAAAAACTATGGTATAAGTTGGTTTCATTTCCCGTCTTTAAACAAATTGTTTTGTTATAATTTTTAAAATATACATCAGTAGTTGAACAGCTCTTGCTACAAGACAATAGTTTTGGGGTACAAAGTGATCTTATGACTTTTTCATTATATTACGATTGTCTCGTTTGCATTTGCTCTTTACGGTTTCGAAAAATTAAGAAAACGTGAAGAATATAGGTGTGTGTACATCAAATTCAGCATTTAAAATGTGAACATAGCTGCAATAAAAACTGATCTATTGAATTAATATGTTCTCAAATTATTGTCTTCAGTATTTCCGCATAGTTTGGGAATATTACAGAACGTCATGTTAGTATTCTCTGATTTTATATGTTATCAGATGGTTCATCATCATTATCAAATCATTAAATTGATTTTAACCATACCTTCTTTTGTTCATCGTCGTAAAGTAGCCTGCGTGCCAGCAACCGCGAGTAAACTACAAGTTGTAATAACGTTCCGAAATCAGGCTTCAATTATCAAAGAACGACGTATATAAAAAAAGCATTGACCATATTATTAAGTAACAATTAACAACAATTATTAAGTATACAAATAAATATTCACGTGCCTCTCCACTTTCAAAGTGCATTAACCCTTTCACTTCCATATATCTATTTCAGAGACCATTGGCGGATATCATTAAGTAATAAAAAATATATTTTAAATATCTTGGTTGACTCGAAAGTCGGAAACGCAATCCACAGATAGATTGGCACGTCAAGATTGTGGAGATTTTGTGTGGAAAATTCTGTACACGATAGAGTGAAGACACCGCCTTTTGTCTGCCGGACCCACCCTCCTCAATGAGCAATGTTCTTCTACTAGGTTTTCCCCGCATACAGTACTTCAACCCACCTGAGTTCATTCGCCCAGCCGAGAGGGGGGGACGGGTCGCTTCGTGTGCAGCAAGTGGTATTGAGGGATTTAACGGAGCGGAGCATGCTGCAGGTAGAAAGTGCAATGAAAACACTTTTGTTCCTTTCTTCTGAGAAGGCCAGCTTTTCCGCTTTCCGTATAAATTCCCTACCATCTTCCACTCTTTATTAATAATTTTGTTAGTATATTCCATAAAATAATATTTTTCTTGATTTTGTATACATAAATGTTAATAGTGATAATAAAAATAATACAATGAATCACAAAAAACTGAATTTCCACTCACAATTCTATCACACATTATCATTAAATAATTGAATTGATATCGAGCTCCAAATGTATATTATTATTATTATTATTATTATTATTATTATTATTGTTATTATTATTATTTATAAATATAATATCTTTAGCGATAGCGAAGAAAGGTGAGACCGCTAGTACAACATGCATAAGAAATATTGTGTAAATAATAAATAAAAAAAATAGAACAGAAAATACGAATACAAGTTTACCAATAATATTTTAAATCGTAAGTAGTAAATATTTTCTAACAGATAGGAAACTACCTCAAACAATGCATACACGTCGGCAAATGAAAATTTTTGAAATTTCAGTGTGTTTCTTGGTATTTCGGCGATTTAAAAAATGCAGCATAAAAGTTTTTTGCCAATAATTTTTAAGGTACCTGGTGAATGTTTTCTAAAGAGCGGGCAAACGTCCTCAAAGGATGGACAAAAGAATGCTAATGAGTATTTTCAAAATTTCGATGTGTTTCTTGGTATTTATGCAATTTCAAAACTGGTGATCTTAAATTTATTTCACCATAATTTTTGAACTGCGGCTGATATGTTTTGTATGTGGACTGTTTTCTAAAACGTTTCAAAAATGTTTTCTAAAAAGTGGGCAAACCTCCCCAAATGATGCACAAACGAATACAAATTAAAATTTTCGAAATTTCAGTTTCTTGGCATTTTGGAGGTTTAAAAAATGCGGGGAAAATGTTTGTCAATAATTTTCGAATCGTACCTGGTAAAAATTTTCTATGATAGACAAACGAAAGCATACTTCAAATTTTGAAACTTTTAATATTTTAGGCAAAATATTGTACTTTCGTAAATGCGTCAAGTTGGCTCGAGAAAAATTTTTTGCTCTAATTTGTGAACGCGGGCTGGTAAAGATTTTCTAAAGGGTGAGCAAACGTAGTTAAACGATGGACAATGCAAATGATAATTTCTTTAATTTCAATGTATGTTTTGGAAGTTTTGGTGAATTTACAAAAAATTGCTGTTTAAATCGTTTTTCCCCTGTAAATCATTAACTAAACGTAGTGTACGTTTTGTAAGTGATGTACAACCGTTTTCCAAAGATGAAAAAATTCAGAGGGTAGTAAAATGTCGAATTATCTGTGTATTTCTTGGTATTTTTGTGAATTATAAAAAAGGGTGAGAGAAAGTTTTTTTCCCAATGGCTTTTGAAACCGACGTGGTGAAAATGTTCTAAAGGTAGGGCAAACTTGGTCAAACGATGGATAAACGAATTTACAAAAAAATTGCATTTTCGAGGGTTTTTTCGGGCCAAGTTCACATTTTTTTTGAAAAATTATTTGATTGTTCCGCTGGTGATAAACCTGTATAAAGGTTCATCAGGGGGTCATTAGGAGGTAAAATATCGAATACAAATTAAACGTTTCACATCTTTTTGTTGCTATCTTTTCTATTTCAGCTTGACATTCTCAACCTCGTGTCTGAGCAATTGGTGGATCATCCACTCCCTAGATCCTGATAAAATCTTCCGAAACTTCAGCAATAATTGATTCTTAATTGATTGATTAGTAATTCCAGGCGCTTCAACTACAAAGGTTATTAGTCCAATAAGTGAACTGCATGTTTTTTTCCCCGAGAGGGGGCAGTGATCATCCTCCGCCGGACTGGCGCCGACCTACCATCAGCTGACGGGGTCCTCCCCCCCACCAGGTATCCCACCAGCGGGATATCCCACTGGGATATCCCCCCACCAGGTATTCCACCACTGTCCCAGCCGGGACCAGCTAGAAGATCCCGACTGGTATCCCAGCATGTGTGGTAGTGTCGTGCATGTAAGTGTAAGTGTGCGTAATTAAGGAAGAGGAAGGAAAGATCCCGCACGGTCCGTGCCCGTTTGGGAAGGTACTACTCTGGCATTCGCCTGATCGGATTGATCGGAAAACCCACAGAAAACTACCGATCACAGCAGTAGGCCACTGGAATTCTCCTCTAGACAGTGACTGAACTCAACCTAGCTATGTAACTACTGTCGAAAATCCTGCCACCGTTGGGACACGAACCTAGGACCTCCCGGTCAGTGGTACTGCACTGACATCAGTTGATGCCCTGACCCACCACTATCAGCTCAAGCAGTAATGAAAGTAGATGGATGTCGAGCTAAATCCCATTTACGAGTACATACAAAGAATGAAATATAATTTTAGGATCTTTCATAATCTCTTCTCCCTCTTCTTTCTCATCATCGATATCAATAAGTTTCTCAATATTTCCCCTCTTCGGAGCTCTGACAATCAGTAACGTCTCGGTACACATCCTTTCAAAACGACAAAAGTGGACTCCCTCGCAATGGAATATCTGCTACAAACAGACATTAATATAAGCGCTCGAGGCAGACTTGCATTCAACTCATAAATGAAATATGCCAGGCTGGGAAATGCATAATAGAGCAGCCGAACGGAAAAGGATTTTCAAAGGGCTTTTATGGGAGCAGGATCCGATGTAACTTGTCTCTTAACTACCAGAAGAGGGATTGTTGGAGAAAAATTAATAAAGGATGGCAACGCTTATGAAGTTTAATGCAGGGAATGATGAGCCCCGAGAATCTACGCTGTGCGACGAACAGTGGTTGAATTGTTATGAGCTACCATTATTCTATTACAGCACTTTTTAAAGGATTGGCGAAATGAATGAATAAAAACGCTTTTCAGTACATAAATTAAACAAATATAAAAATACAAAATGCATCAAGAGAAGGAAATGTTATCTTCTTGAGGTTACCTTGTGATATATTTTCAAGTATTGCAAGCTTTATGGTCTATATCTAATCATCATTAAAATCAATATTTAAAAAATGTGTGTCTAAGTTTTTCTGTGACGAATAAACTTTTGCCCTTATAATCATTTACGTATGAGCAAAGGTTTCAAATGAATTAATACTCTAAACAACATATAATTATCTGCATAAAACAGAAAGGAATAGCACTTATTCTTGAAATTTATTTTCATTTTATTATTGCTCAGTTTACAACACATCACTTTCTAAGGAATAAAAAATATGGATTACGTAACTCCAGAATATTTTGAAACTGGTAGTGCTGCAATTGCACATCCTTCCACTATCATTTCTAACTTTAACAATTTTCGAAATTCTGAGAATTCAACAAAAATTAAACATATGCTATTTTTACAAAATATTGAAACAAAATATACAGCGTTTTTCAAAAAACATGTTTTGAATAAATTGCATTAACGTCAAGCAGAAAATAAGAGAAAACTATTCATTTTTTCAAGAACTGAACAAAACCTTACTTAATGTTCTAAGACAAAATTTATCATTAATATTGTATTTTTGCAACGTTAATTTGTTGGCAACTTTTGAAATACAAAGACTTAATCGAAAATTAAACCAGCACCAATATTTGACCCTTTGATACAAACGAGAAAAAATAAAGGAAAAGTTCGAAACTTTCCCTTGCAGCATTACAACATTTCCATTTACTACGTAAGTAAGTAGTAGGCAAGAAAGTAAAAAACGAAGTTTTAGGATAAATGAGTTGATATTTTTCGTTGAAAGTTGAAATGCAATTATCTTATGCTTAATGATTGCTGGATAATGGAGAAAGAAGATTAACAGGAGATAAATAATAATTATTCGTAAATATTATAAAGAAACGATTATAAATCAAAATACGTATTTGTTGAGCTCTACAAATGTTGAAGCCTATTAACGGTATGTGTTGTCTTTCAATGACCTTCTCAACCAAGTCATGTGCGAAGCAACCAACCACAAGCGAATTGCACTCGTTTGGGAGTGTGAACCAGCTGACACCCAGATTCCCTCCCCCCAAAAAGGTCCTCAGAATCGCTCTTCACGAAATGTTTTCCGAAGCGCCTCTTGTTTTCAACCGTCCTCAGCGGCGCGTCGCCCACTGTGTGTTCCAGAGCAGATAAATCAGTTAATTGCTGTTTGCCGTCGGCATTTCCTGCTCCCCTTTGCCGCACAGACGGCCGCCTCCGCGTTCTATTATTCTCTGCCATTCACGTGAATGGAACTAAACACGCTTTTCCTCGTTTTGTTTGCAGGGATAGAAAAACTGGATTCTCGCAACGAGTATGAGTTAACTCTTCATGAAATTAAATTGCCCGTTGTTCGGGTGATGAAATTTTGCCAGAAAACAAGAACACGTTTAGAATGGCCTAATGCATTGGATTTGATTCGTTTGCACGTTTTCTGTTGCTTTCGATAAAAGCATTGTATCACCTTGTCACATTCAACGTATTTTAACCGGTTTACTTGCGTAATTTGATATACAATAATTTGAATCACATATGAAGAATCAATGTATAAGGAAGGTTAATTATTAATATTACTTGTGTATATTAATTGAAATAATAAATTTTAGTTCACAAATGCCATCCATTGCAGTATTGATGTGTATAAATTACCATTGGTATACGTTTACTCTGCATCGTTAAAAATATTGGAAAGTTATGCATCTTAACCTAGCTAAAAGAATTTTGTGACTCTGGGCCGTACACAACAGCACCACAAACAGATAGTGCCTTCAAACGAGAAACACATGCATATTAGAAGTAACACCATTTACAAAAACAGTGGCTACGATGAGAGATTGAAACCTTTCATTAATAGGGGCTATGCTGCATGTGCCTTATCTCATAGACAAATATGTTTCCATTGAAGAAATTTTTTTTTTTTTTTTTTTTATTCTCTCGTCGACTGTCGTGCTGTGCGGATCGCTCCGCACCGCACAGCTCAACTAGCGCCGACTAGCGAAGTTTCTTTACTCAGTGTCGTTCCTACGCCGACCGCAGAGGTACTTGCACAACTGCGCGACGAACAGTCAGTCTATCAACTCGTGCATAACCAAACTTATTCAGTGCAGTAGTTATTTCTACTAGTGCTCAAAAGTTGTAACAGTGCTACATAGTGCTCAAATCCAGGCCCCCCTAGGGGGGCATCCCTTCCCTGATGTCTCTGCAATGTATCACCATCAACTCTATCAGAACTCAACCGCCAACAACAACATTCCAGTACTAAGGTCAGACCCGAGGAAACGCAGTCTTGACAACCTCCAGGTAACCGGCGCCAAACGCAAGGCCAATTCTCTCCCCAGCGTAATGGATCTACCTTTAAATAACAGATTTGCCCCGCTCGGGCCTCTGACTGACGACGACCGCGAGGAAAATCCCCAAATTTCGTCTCACCCAAAAGAGCCTGTGATCAAAAAGCCACCTCCAATATTCATTCACGAAATTACAAACTATAAAGAACTCATCAGTAAATTAACCTCCGAGATAGGAGAAAACTTTATCACTCAAATAAAAGGAAATTCTGTTAAAACTATTCTTAATTCAATAGAAGATTTTAGAAAAACAATTCACTTTCTAGATCAGAATAAGTGTCAATATCACACGTTCAAAGACCCTTCAGCTAACATCTTTAGTGCAGTTATTCGTGGAGTGCCGATTGATTACGAAGAAGATGAAATTACTGAAGAACTTAGCAAGGTTGACATTCTGAACGTCAAAGTAACCCGCTTGTTAAGATTTGATAAATCTCCATGCCATTATGTGCAGTTTTAATGAATGACAGATCAACCTTTGAAAAACTATTTAGCATCAATAGACTTTTCAGTGCCGTGGTTTCAGTAGAACTCAGACGCCGTAATGCATTTATTGTGAGATGCAAAAGATGTCAGGACTTCGGACATACTAAAAATTACTGTAAAAAACTTCCAAATGTGTAAGATGCGCTAACTCCCATGAACCGGGTAAATGCAACTTAAACCCCCAACTTAATCCCACTTGCGTTAACTGTAATCAAGCTCATCTAGCATCGTCACGCAAATGTGAATATTTCCAAAGACGACAAGTAGCATTCATGAAAAGAAGTTCATCTAACTATCTTTATTCACAGGCAGCTAACAGTTTCCCTCCCCCTCCCCCCACCTCATTTCCCCCACTTCCTGCTAGTACCAACTATCGTCAGTCTAGAATCCCTCCACAACATTACGTTCCTCCTCAGCTCCACAAAAACATTCCCCCTCCCCCGCCTCCTCAACAAAATATTTTTCCATCTTATTCACAATACCCATCAACAAACTCTGCACACCCACTTTCCCCCTCCCACCATAGCACCTCTCTACATCCTGACATAATTTCAGAAATAATAAACCAGGTAATCAAAGCCCTCATTCCCATAATCAACAACCAAATTCAATTAGCTCTTGCCTCACATCCATATATGTCCCAGATCCATAATACTCAAAATAATCAAGAAAATGTCCCAAAATAAATTTTCGTCTCTCACTCTCCTAAACTGGAATATAAACGGAATCATCCCCAAAATCAATTTTATAAAATATCTTCTAAATAATTATAATATAGATATTGCTTTCATCACCGAAACGCACCTCACACCCAAAGATAAGGTTAATGTTCCGGGTTACTTGACGTACAGATCCGACCGACCTTCTCGAACTGCAGCAGGAGGAGTAGCTATTTTCATTAAAAAACGGATTCGACACGATCCTCTGCCACCGTTTATCACCCCAGGACTTGAAAATATATCAATAGCGCTACATCAATCACACGATACGCCAATTACATTAACTGCAGTATATAAGCCTCCTAATATCCCCCTGAAACAAACACACCTTAATACTCTGTTTTCTAACCCAACTACAACCATAGCCATAGGCGATTTCAACGCCAAACATGCCGCATGGGGATGCAGAACATGCACCCCGAATGGAAATTTCTTACTCAGATATGCTATCAATAATAATTTAATTATATCTGCTCCACCGGAACCCTCACATTATCCGTATAATCGCCGCATCCTTTCGGATATCCTAGATATTGCAGTTTGCAAAAATTTTACGAAACCGTTATTTCAATCAGTTCTAGCAGAATCAAACTCGGATCACTGCCCGGTGCTTCTATCCTGCGATGCTAATCTCGTAGTATCTAATCACCCCAATCAACGTATCCATAAGAATATCAATTGGAATCTATTCGAAGAGTATCTTTCGACATCCACCCCCATACCACCTTTCTTAAAAACCCCAGATCAAGTCGATTCAGCTATTTTCTTCTTCGGCAACACCATCTGCACGGCTACACCCAATTACAACCACCAGAGGCACCCCCCATCAAATCCGCTTCCACCCAACATCCTGAATCTTATTAGACATAAGCGATATATAAGACGACAATGGCAAACTCTCCGGCTACCCCAATTAAAAACCGCGTTAAATCAGATGACGCAGAAAGTTCACGAAGAGTTAAGTAAGTTTCGCTATCAGAACTTCCAAAATCTTCTTCAAAATATTGATAAAAACTTCAATACTTTGTGGAAACTCTGTCGTCATTTCTCCCACCCCAACCAAGCAATCCCCCCATTATCAGCCAACTCTGAAATCGCTTACTCGGAAGTAGACAAATTAGAAATGCTTGCCAACCATTTCAAAGATGCTTTCTATCCCAATACTTCTACTGATTTGAATTTCCAAAACGTGGTGGAGGAATTTGTAAGATCCCCATTCCATACAGCTCCATCACCAATTAGTTATATCTCTCCCGCTAATGTCAAACAAATAATTAAGAATACAAAAAACAAATCTTCTCCAGGAATAGACGGTATCCCCAACATAGTTCTAAAACATTTACCTCCTCATTCCATTGCTTACTTAACTGCCATCTTCAACAGTTGCCTCAGAATAGGCTATTTCCCGGCAAGCTGGAAAAAATCCATTGTAATTCCAATATTAAAACCTAAAAAATCTCCGAAACATCCCTCCAGCTATAGACCCATAAGCCTTTTACCCACTCTGTCTAAAATCTTCGAGAAACTGATCCTAATCAGACTTAACAAATTTCTTCAAGTTACGAAAGCTATTCCTCCTTTTCAATTCGGATTCCGCCCTCTTCATTCGACCACCCACCAGCTTCTCAGAATAGTAGAAAACATAGGACAAGCATTTCAAAATAAGCAGTACTGCTCTGCAGTCTTTTTAGACTTCGCTAATGCCTTTGACAAAGTCTGGCACACAGGTCTGCTCTACAAATTAAGGAACCAAGGCACTCCCGATTATCTTTTCAAAATCATTAGCAGCTTTCTCGAAAATAGAAGCTTCTCGGTGCGAATAAATTCCTCACTCTCTGCCCCTAAAATAATTCAGGCCGGGGTACCTCAAGGCTCACCTCTCTCCCCAACCCTCTTCAATCTGTTCACAGCAGATATACCATGTACCACAACTTGTTCCACAGCTTTATATGCAGATGACACCGCGATATTCTCAATACACCATGATCTTTCAATAGCAATCAACAATTTACAATTAGACGTCAACACTTTCTATGACTGGGCAGCAAAATGGCGCCTGCACTTAAACGCAGCAAAATGCGAAGCTAAAATCTTTGCACTCAAAAGAATAGTCAACCCTCCTACACTCACAATAGGAAGTTCACCTGTTCCCTGGCTCCCATCCAACAAACCCATAAAATACCTAGGAGCAATCCTAGACACCCGTCTCACGTGGAAACCCCACATTACCCATAGGCTGAACAAAACTTATGCTGCTCTCTTCAACCTATATCCACTCATTAACCGTAAATCAGCGCTACAAACTGATATAATCCTCCATATTTATAAAACTGCACTTAGACCTTCACTAACATATGCCTGCCCTGTTTGGGGAGGTGCTGCACAAACAAACCTAAAAGGGCTTCAAGTTTTCCAAAACAAAATCCTCCGAACGTCGGTTAACGCACCGTGGTATGTATCCAATAATCAGCTCCATAGAGAATTGAACATCGATACCATTACCCACCACATTTCATCATTATCAAAAAAATTCTTCTCCAACCTAAACCTAGTTCCCGGTGCCAGACTTTACCAACTGGGAAAATCCAGTAACGGTCCAACCAGAATCAAATCCCGCCTTCCCAAAGATCAATTCAGACCTCCGTAAACATCATAAACACGTAATCCTAAGCTCGCTCCCCGCCCCCTTTCCCACTCCCTTCATACCACTGCCCTGTGCATAAGATCCTTATAAATGAGGTTCCCAGAAGGGATTCCCTCTCACAAGTGAGATTAGGTTAAGTTGGTTTATTTTGCAAGTACCTCGGTGCTTTTTCAGTTATTATGATATTATTTGGTTAGTGTTTGTACTCAATTTCAGACCTGTAAAGTGGTTTATCCACTGTTCGGGTGCAATAAAGGAAAAAAAAAATTTAAATTATCTGCGAACAGTTAGTGTTAGTGGACAAAATTGCAAAAACAGTAATTCGCGTAAGTTAGGACGCGAAAACGATCGAACATTTTTTATGGAACTTGATGAGTTCGTGCGATGTGCATCGTAATAGTTTTGAACGGGGACTTTGATGGTGATTCGTGGACTTCAAGAACTGGTAGCGGCTGATTTGATGGAGTTGGGTATCCAAGCTGTGTACAAAAACATTGGTCGACGACGGGCGATGGCAGTGTATGTCGCCGTATATTACCAGCACCAGGAAAGTCGCATGAACAAATATATATATTTTTATTTGAAAAGTAAAGAGGGGGAATAAATTTTGAAGATTCTGTCGAAGACCAAGACATGCTAATTAAGTTAAGAGTAAAATAACAGTATAAAGTCACGACAGAATGCGCATTCCGGTATGAATGTTTATTTTGTTTATGTTCTTTAAGTATGAATGATTTTTGTATTTGTTTATGTTTTAAATCCAGGGTATTTATGTCATTGTGTAAAATTTTGCATGCCATAAAAGGGGCAATTCATATAAATAGCTGCCTTGACAACTTGTTAATGGAGAGGAAAAGCAAATAAATGAATGAACGCTCATTGCGGCTCATGTATACCTAGATTATGAGTACTGTTTTGTATTTAGCTAGAAACTGACCCAGGCACGAGCGTGCAGATACACCGTTTCAATTCCGTATGGAATGATCACAGTAGTCACGCCCAGGTAAGGCTCTATTTGTATATGCTAGCTGAGGTACGGGCAACAGGTGAGTGAGGATATTATTTTTGTCAGAGAATGTCAACGAAACCAGGCGCTCAACCAAACGAAGTAGATTCTATGAAGTATAGGATTATGATATAAATTAGTGAGGAGGGATCGGGAGAGATCGCTTCCAGTGGCACCAACGTGGGTGCGTAAATGAATAGAGCAGGTAGGATAGAAAAAGCATTACAGTGGTTCCCCAACGTGTGGGCGGGAGGATACAAGAAGAAACATTACTATATATATATATATATATATATATATATATATATATATATATATATATATATATATATATAGTGCACTTGTTATACTTCGAATTACGATTATGAAATAAATCACTTTGACAAATTTTTCACAAAAAACATCTGGAGCCTCTTTTCTGAATGTGTTTCAATGGCAATGTAGCACACCTATTGTACACAATGTACGCAGTACAGTCGAGTTCTTCTGTTTCGTTAACGTCCTCTGAGATAACAACGTCCAAGGTTGCCCTTGGTGACTCGGCTGTCCCTTTCCCCGGTCCCTTCTCGGATTCCCAGAAGTCTCCCGCGTGTTCTTACTGTTGTTGGCACAATTTTCTCTCGGTCTTACTTTTCATTTTTGGTATCATAAAGAACAAAGCAAGATCCTTTAGAAATCCCCATCTAGTCAACCTTTCTCGTCTATTGTACTTTACATAATAACTGGGTGAAGAACATAGATTGCAGCGATATTCATGTCAGCTTAGGTCAGAAACTAAACCGCAAGTAATTGCACTGACTACTAGTGAAATTCAAAGCTGTTTCCGGCGCATGTCGCTAGTGCTGCAGTTATCTCTTGAGTCATATTTCGATACAATTCGATTGTTGAGACTTTCTTTGAATGGTACTGAAAAGTCCATGCAAACATTTTGTCAGCTCTCGCTATAAGCAGCGAATAAATAAGACTGGATTCCAATAATAATCCACGCGACTACTTAAGGCTTATTTTTTAACCGAGCGTTTCTGCATAAATAACAATATTTCTCTAGCGACAGCGTTATCATCGTTAAAGAAAAAGAGATTACCGCATCGACTCGTTAATATCTCAAGTAACAAACAAAAGTTCTTCAATAAAACATAATTTTACTACAGATAAATTTTAATGACTGAAATGTATTTATGATATTTACTTGGAACATCCATATATTTGTTAAAAATTCTCTATGTGCCCGATTTACGTGGTTATAACGTATCTCTTACGCATTTATCACTACTAAAAGCGATAAATCATATCTTAATTATGACCCTAAAATATAAACTAATATATTTATATATACTCATCTTATCACACCGTGCCCAAATAATCAAACTGATCAATGAGTACTCAAATCAAACGTCATGATCAAGTGCAGGCCACCATGAATCCTCTTGCGTCGCTTTCGACACGCTCCCGCACGGTCTCCTATCTTCGTCCTCGTCCAGTCGTCTTCTTTCCACGTCCTCTTCCGGCCTCCTTCCGCTCCGCCAACTCTCTTCTGGTGCGCCTTTATCACCATCTGGGCTTTCGTGCATTCGAATATAGCCCATGCGCGTATAAATTGACATACACGCTGTTCATAAGAGCAGTTGTTGCTTCAAAAGTTCTCTTCTCACACGAATAACTGGATCATTTTAGCTTTCCTTGTATTTCACTTTGAGACACTCGGAATTCTTCATCGTATTCTGATTGTTGTTACAGTTAATTCAAACCACCGCATAAAAAATATTGCTTTTTCTAACAATCTAACTTATTGTACGACGAATACTTTTAACTACGAATCATTTCGCACATTCTCTCTACAGAACAAATTGCAAGCCCGATATATAAAACAATGTAGGCTTTCACAGCCGGAGTTGTAGTCAAAGATTTCTTCCGGGCAGAAGGGCCGTGGTCCATTGGAAAACATATTTCCAGACGTTTCGTCCGCAACTACGGCAGACATCCTCAGTGGCGATGTGGTCTCGGACGAAGAATACCCTTTGAAGGTTCCCCGATGACACTGAAAAGTCAGCAGTAGCCGAACACGCTTTCTCTGGCCGTGAACACAACATAAGATTCGAAGACGTGGATGTTTTAGCCACCACAGCTCACTACCATGCACGATTAAACCGCGAAGCCATTGAAATTCACAAACATCCCCGGAATTTCAATAGAAAGGAGCAGGGAATGAAAATTGATCCGATGTAGATCCCCGTAATCTGCCAGACCAAAGCAAAACCTAATGAAAAACAAAGACGTGACAGTGGTCACGTAGGCACGCGGGAACATGGCAACAGGAACAGTTGACAAAACTGACAGTCACCGGGGAACCTTCAAAGGGTATTCTTCGTCCGAGATCACATCTCCACTGAGGATGTCTGCCGTCGTTGCGGACGAAACGTCTGGAAATATGTTTTCCAATGGACCACGGCCCTTCATCCCGGAAGTAATCTTTGACTGCATGCCCGATACTTTATGCCTAGATCTTTTCCACCACGCTGCCGAATTATGAAGAAGGAATCAGATAGTGTTACTCGAAAGCTTCAAGTTAAACATGACGGCCACTATAACAACTCTAGTAAGAATAAGGAAAAACGATTGGGAATAACGGATACACTAATTTTAGGTATATGGAACGTGAGAGGGCTAAATAATAAAGAGGCAGAATTGAAGAGAGAGCTAAAAGCAAGGAATGTAAATATTGCAGTTATATCTGAAACAAAAAAGAAGGGTAAAGGAACAAAAGATCTCTATGACTACACATTAATATACAGTGGAGTAGACACCAATAAAAGAGCATGCAGTGGGGTTGCTTTATTAATGGATTCGAAATGGAAAAATAAACTCTTACACTATACATATTACAGTGACAGGATACTTGAAACACGATTCCAAATTCCAAGAGGACATCTAACTGTACTAGCAGTGTACGCACCGGAAGAAGGCAGAACAGAGGACACTGACGCATTTTATGAAAGTCTTCAAAGGAGTTTAGATAAGTGTAACAAAAATGATTATATAATAATTGCAGGAGACCTAAACGCCCGAATAGGAAAACAGATAATTCCAAATGTTGTTGGATGCTTTGGAGAAGAAACTATCAATAAAAATGGGCAAGAACTTAGGGAATTTTCTACTACTAATGACTTCAAAATAATGAATAATTTCTTTAGGAAAAAGGATATAAATAAATTTACCTGGAGCAATGGCACCAGAAGATCAATGATAGATTATGTTATAGCAAACAGAAAATTAGCACCCCAAATTAGAAATATTCATGTTTACAGAGGCAGTGATATATCATCCGATCACTACTTAGTAGTTTCAAAGATCTCAATTATAGCCCGATGGAAGAAAATTGTGACAAAACAGCCCAAAAACGAGGAATCTCTGAGGAGAGATATTTACAAAGTCCATCTCTTAAGAGAAGAAAGCATAAGAAATCTCTATCAAACACGTCTGAAGCAAATAAATGGACAGACGCCCTTAGATGATGACATTAATGTAGAGTGGAGTAATATTGAAAATATTATAAACACTGCAGCATATGAAGCTATTGGAAAAAGGAATAAACACAGAAAAAGAAAAGGCTTGAAAATCTGGAACGATGAGATAGCTGCAGCCATACGTGAAAAGAAAACTACCTATCAAGAATTACTTCAAAAAACAACACAAGAGAGGAAAGAAAACTACATACGAAAAAGGAATCATGCAAAGCAATTAGTGAAAAATGCTCACGAAGAATCGTGGGACCTTTTTATCAGCACAATTGAAAATGATGTCCATGGTAGGCAGAATCTGGCTTACAAGATCATGAAACATCTAAAATCAGAGGAAAAGGACAAAGCAGAACTAAATGTAATAAAGAAAGATGACTGGATAAAATATTATAAAGATCTCTTATATGACCCAACAGTAATCGATGAAGATAAGTCACAATACAACAACCCTCAGATAGACCCTTTGAGCAAACAAGAAATGGAATATGCACTGTCAAGCGTGAAAAATAGAAAAGCTCCTGGGGTAGATGGTATCAATGCAGAACTTCTAAAATATGGAGGTGAAGAACTGAAGAACAGACTTCTTGAACTATTTAATAATTGTTGGAGAAAATGCCGAATACCTGATGCATGGAAGAAAGCAAAAGTCATCTCTCTTTTTAAAAAAGGAAATAGAAGCCAGCCACAGAATTACAGAGGAATAAGCTTGTTGATCAACGCTTATAAAGTTTACACAAAAATAATAAATAAACGGCAACAATCTCAGATTCACTCTTATTGGAAGAACAAAGTGGTTTCAGGCAAGGAAGATCGTGTACAGACAATGTGTTTACCATAAACCAAATAATAGAAAAGAGACGAGAGTTCAATTTAGAGACCCACATAGCTTTTATAGATTACGAAAAAGCGTTTGATAGAGTTAATCGTAAACTTCTCTGGCAGATTCTTCGAAAAAGGGGCTATCCTTTCCACTTGATAGAAGTTATTAAATCCCTCTATCACAAAACAAGTATCAATTTACAAGTTCAGAACAAAATGTTAGAAGAGTTAGAAGTAAACAGAGGTGTAAGACAAGGGTGTAGCTTGTCCCCCACATTGTTTAATATTTATATTGACAACATTCTAAGAGAATGGAAAAGTTTAAATAAACCAAGTATTTGGATAAATCCAAATACACCTCTACAATCACTTCTGTATGCTGACGATCATATAATTATAGAAGAGAACGAAATAAGTCTGCAAAAGTCCTTGTACCAGCTAAATAGAATATGCAAACCATATTGTCTCTCAATATCTGTCTCTAAAACTAAAGTGATGGCATTCAGAGGCAAGTGTCCTATCAGAACTAAAATAATAATAGAAGACAAAATAATAGAGCAAGTGAAACATTTTAATTATTTGGGCTGTGATATCACATACGATTACAGTGATGATATGAAAACAAAATTACAACGTTTCCAACATACTTGTGAAACAATAAACAAATATCTTCGCAATAAGACCAGAAAAGAGACACTGTTAAAATTTTATAAAGTCATGGCAGTACCACAACTGCTTTATGGGTGTGAATCATGGACATTAAGAAAACAAGATAAAATGAAGATACAAGCCTCGGAAATGAAATTTCTCCGGAGAGTAAAACGCTGCACCCTAATGGACAAAATAAGAAACGAAGATATAAGAAAGGAACTTAATATATTTTCTATCAATGAAAAAGTAAATGAATACAGATCACGGTGGGTACAGCACTTAGAAAGAATGTCTCACGAAAGGATCCCCAAACATTCCTTTCTGTACAGACCACGAGGAAGAAGGGACATTGGCCGTCCACGACAGAGATGGTGTAATGAAGCCGGAACAGGGAATTTCCCTAATCCGTGAAGTGAAGAAGAAGAAGAATCAGATAGTCTGCTCTCTTAAGTGTACACGATCGTCCATTCTTTACTAATATTGTTTCTTTCTTCATTTGGACGAAGAACATCAAACAAATTAAGAGCTCTCCTTTCATCATAGTTTGACTTCATTCTAAGCTCTCTGCTATTCTCTCTCCCAATTTTTCCGTAAGCTTTCTGCGGCCTTCACTTTTATCAAAATGAAGTGCACCCACCTTCATAGAAATATGAGCAGTAGCATAAAGAAGGTAAAACAATTATTGCTCTTAAATGACTTATAATAAGTCTCTAAAATCAATCACACCAGAAAAAAATAAACAATATTTTGAAAGAATATTATTTCATTTTTATTTCGCGTTTACCAAAAATTTTAAATTCCCCTCTTGTCTTGTCCAAACAAGAGAGTCTAAACCAACTGTTTTGTTCAAAAATATTGACTTAAATTAGCAGAGTTTTAAATTTGAGGGGTGAGAGATAAAAACAAAAATATTTTCAGTAAGAATAATATGAACGTTTAATGTTTAGAACATGTACATGGCGTGGTGCCATTCCAAGTGCATGAGTAATGTAGGTTATGTCACAAACTTTTCACAGAAATTAAAATGTCAATACTTACCTTGCTCGGAAACGAAGTCCTATCGGTGAATAGCAGAGTTCAAACTTTGGATGGCAGCATATGTATGCTCGTCGTACGACATCTCGCAGGCACTCAGTCAGTCCGAGGCCGTTAGTGCACGATGGCACATGTGGTGCACGAGTGTACACGAGAAGAACAGCGTGCACTTGTGCATTTTTTGTGGGCCAAAGGACTGTCCGCAGAAGAAGTGCATCGTGAAATGCGTCCCGTCTATGGTGACAAATGTTTCTCACGGAAAGCACTGTTCAATTGGATATAGAAGTTTAACCGTGGAAGGAAAAGCATCAGAGATGGAGAGCGTCCTGGTCGTCCCGCGGAGGTGTCAACTGCAACCACATTGCAGCGTGTGGTCAACTCATCCGTAATGACCGGCGTGTGAAGATTGATGACATAGCGCGTGCTGTACGCTGTTCACATGGAACCGCATGGAACATCGTGCATGAGCAGTTGCAGTTGACTGAGCAACACAAACTGAACCGAATGGGTCTGACCTTGCAGCATCTCACTCGGTACACAGAGAAAGGAGAGGACTACATGCCACGAATTGTTACGGGGAAGAGTGTTGGGTTCACCACATTCAACCAGAAACCAAACGTTCGTTAATGGAATGGGAACATACCGCCTCCCCTACAAGAAAAAAGTTGAAGACGATTCCATCGGCCCGCAAGGTTTTGCTCACCGTTTTGGGACATGCGGGGAGTCATACTGCAGAAATGCCAGCCTCATGGTGAAACTGTGAATGCCGCTTCGTACTGCACCACTGTGCGGGACCTCCGACAGACCATTCGCCGCAAGATTCTTCTGGATGGCAATGCCCGCCCTCACATAGAAAGACCAACGCAGGAGCTGGAGCACGAGCGTTGCTGGACGCCATTGGGTCACCCATAGAGCTTGACGCCACCATCAGGACTCGCTATTTTGAGAGAAAATGGTGCTACCACTACCACAAGGCAACTGAAGAAAAACATACCAAGCTTGTAATCAAAAGACATTCTCCCAACATCCCCCATACTCACCTGATGACTGAACTCACCCAATTTCCCTACAAAATCCGTCATCTTTCAGAGATGAAGAAAAGACTTGATGAAAACACCCTGGTAGGACTAGGACTGTACGTAATAGAGATCAACAAACATGACCTAGGACAGATGAAGACCAACATTAAATACATACTACACCACAAAATCTCAATATAAGACTACAAGTTGACTGACAGAATCCCACGCTGTGACAACTGCCATATTCTGCACCACACTCGACACAGACAGACACCACAGACAGCCCATCTGCGCAAAATGCAGTGGACTTCATGAGACTTCGACCTCTTCAAGCCAAACTCTGAAATGCCTCAACTGCCAACAGCCCCACCCTGCTTACTTTCCTGACTGTCCATACAACCTCAAAGCAAAAGAAGACAAACAAAGACTAAACAGAATCAACTAAAACAATTCTCCTTGGCAGCTTTCTTTGATACCGTATTCCCTCCACTACTACCCAGTGATACTTCGAAACTCTGACAACCATCTACTTGCAACTCGGCAATTAGAGACAATCCTACTCAGACAAGACTAAGAACTCGACACCCACCCCCACATCAACCCTCTCTGACCTGAAAGAACTGTTTTCATTACTTAAATCCTGTAACTTACAAAAACACATTGCCACCATTGAAGAAATCATCACCATCAGCAGAGAACCGACAGACAACATGAACAAACTAATCACCATTTTCACACAAATAAGCGACCTCATTTAAATTCACCAGACGTAGACTAACTAATATCTCCTCCTGGACTTGCTCGAAAGCTGACTGAAACCAAACAATACTTGACAGACTACTCCATCGAAATACTACTTATACAAGAGACGCATAGTTTCAGAGAAGTAGTAATTCATAGTAAAATAGTTTAAATCTTGGTATTAGTTTGGTTTGGTTCTACTATGGTGGGCAGGCTATCTTGATATCGAGCTAACCCGCCACCCGTATTTGTGGTGAAAATGAGCGGTAAAACTTTTGTTTCACGGTAATAAATCAGTAAGAAAATATTTTAAAATGTTGGTACTATATTGGTTTGGTTCTGCTATAGTGAGCACGCCAGCTTGATATCAAGCTACCGCATCACCCGTATATTTGGTAAAAATAAAAAGTATAAAATTGGTTTCCCGGCATTAAATCAGTAAGAAAATATTTTAAAATATTGGTACTATTTTGGTTTGATTCTGCTATAGTGGGCACGCTAGCTTGATATCAAGCTAACGCACCACCCGTATATTTGGTAAAAATAAAAAGTATAAAATTGGTTTCCCGGTATTAAATTAGTAATAAAATATTTAAAAATGGGTAAGTATAGGTCACAATACAAATCGATGGAAAGGTTCATATTAATGGCTAGAGAGATATTTAAACAAATACACTTGTGTAATTTTCGAAAAAAACACCAAAATATACACCAAAATAAACTTTACGTCATATTAAACTGTGCAAATTAGTACTATCCATTGGAGAAATTTGAAGAAAAATTTTGGAGCTATTTACGAAACAATGGCGTTTGAGCGTTTCTAAAAATGTGGAATTTAGAGCTCAATTTGCCAGAAAACTGTGGATTTTTCGAGATACTATCTGATATTTAAAGTAAATGTATTCATAAATATAATAAAGTGTGGAAATAGCCTCTAATGTAAATATTTTTGAAGTGAGAGAGAAGTAAAAAATTACATTTTTGTTATTTTTGAAAAAACAAAAGAATAGAACAATATGGTGTTTATGTCATCCGTTAGGGTGCATTTGGTACTATCCCCACCAAAAATTTGAAAACGTGGGCTCGTTTGTGAGAATATCTTGTTTTGTTTTATTAAATTCAAATCTTGCATGCACTATTACACGAAAATTACTAAAATTTTCCAAAAAAATCTACATGACCTTCATTAAAGAGATATTTATGGACAACAAATATTATTTGAAGGAAAAGTTTTATAGTTGTAGAAAGACGCCGAAAAAATTCAAACTTTTGCAATATTCGAAAATTCAGAGTAAACCGTGTAAATTGGACCTATACCAATTTTATAAGCGTATTTTACTCTGTTCTTACAAGAAATATAAAGAAAAATTTGGCGCTGTTTTTGAGAACATTTTGAAAATGTCCGGGGTGGTTCATGTAAAGTACCTCCAAATTTTAAAGAACGTTTTGAGAAATTCAAAGGTTCTACTAGATCCAGGTAGACAGGGTTTTCTTCAATTTGGATAAGATCATACGTGTAGTCTAGGTGTTAGGATTCTTCTCATACGACAGACGGACGGACGAACAGAAGTTTTGAAAAAAACACTTTTTCGGTATTGGGGGACCCTAAAACGTGTATTTCCGTTGAAATGTCGAAATCGATTTTCCGTAGCATTACATTACTTTCTTTATACTACATATATTACTCCCATATATACGTATGTATACAAAAACGTAAAAAAATTGGAGCGGTTTTTGAGAAAACATTTTTTTGAAACAGCCTAAATTTTCATTGCAAATTACGTGAAAACTATTCTTTTTTTAAACAAAAAGGAATATGACCTTTTTTAAAGAGCTAATTTTATACGACAGATTAGTTTAAAGCAAAAATCTCTTTCTTCAAATTTGTAACTTTGAATTATTAACTTTTTGCAATTTTCGAGAAATAGAAAGTTCGCAGAAATGGGGACTAGCACCAGGTTTTTTACAGTCGCTTGATATTTACGAGGAGAAAATTTAAAAAAAAAAATTCGGAGCAATTTTTGAGAAAGAATTTTTTTACAAAAATTAATTTCCCATATTTTGCGCAATATTACATTAATACTACTAATATTTTTGAGAATTTCATATCTTATTTCAAGCTCTGTCTTTAAAGAACAGATTTTGTTAAGAAAAAAATATCTCCCTTCAATACTATAGTTATAGGAAGTCGCTAAAAAAATTGCATTTTTATAATTTTAAAAAAATCTGGGATTTTAAGGAACATGAAACCTGCAACATTCACTTAAGCGTCCTTTACGCCATCTGTAGAAACCATTTTCTTGCTTGACTCATTTCTCAGCGATGTACTACCATAAGAGTAAACTAAATAATTTTGGTAGTACTTTCTCCATTTGAATTCCGAACAACGATGCTTTACCAAAAGCTCGTACAATGTCTAAAATACTGCTGAGCATATCTTATTTTCTTCTAAACTTTTTTCAATGACATCTATAGTACGTTGTATTTTATCAATAGTTGGATGTTTTTCTCGAAACCCGAATTGATGAGAAGACATCTGTCTTCTTTCTTCTATAATTATTTTAAATTGCTTTAAAATATTGCGAGTTTTGTGATCATGATAATTTACCCTAGTTTCAATTTCTTCTGCACGTATTTCAATCGAAACGAATCATTAAACAAGTGAGAAAGTTTTATTACTCGTTTTCCTGGCAGTTCTTTTAATATTTTTCTAGTGATTTGAACATAACAAGGTGCCTTTGTGTTGTTATCAATAATGGTGTCTATTTCCCTGGGACTTCTTTTGGAGAAAAATATTTTATTTCACATTGTAGTACATCATTATCAACTGAGCTGATATCTTCATTTGCTGTTTGACGAGAAAAATGTTGAAATGTATTTTCTAGGTAATCAGCAAACATTTTTTCCTTTTTTCTCATTTGTTGTCCTCCATGTGACATCGGATTTGCGCAGTGATGGTGATTGTGCAATAGGTCTCTTCATTTTCTTTGTGATTTTCCAGAAGAAATAGTACGATATTTTATCAGCAGTAAGTTGTTCTAAATAATTATTGATAGAATCCTGTTTGTGTTTCCTTATTGATGCTGTTAGTTCATGAGGAAGACGATTCGAAATATTTTTATCAGATGGATAACATGTCATTTGCCATACTTTTCCTGCCTTACTCATTTCAGCAACTTTTTCTTTAGTTTTCCTTGAGTAATTATTGCACATGAGATATTTCTCAATATTTGGGGTGTATTGCTTTACTTTTTCTTGAACTAGTTTATGAAGAACTCAATTTATTTATCCAATTCCTCTTTCATTTCCAAAGGAACATTCAGTTTGATTGTTTCATCTTGAACTTCTTCAAGCACTTGCCAGTTTGTAAATTTGTTGCCAAGAGTTGGTTGAAGGATTTTCTTAATTATAGTTATAGTTAGTATTACAGAGCTATGATCTGAAGACAAATCATAACAATTCTCTACATTTCATTCTCAAAGTCATTCAGATCTAGAAGTTTATGAGGATCTGTAGACCAATTTGTACAGCCACCACTAGAAAGAGAAGTACATTTTCAATCACTACCAGCTTTATAAAGTTCTCGGACTTTTAGTTAATCTTGAACCAAAAAAAAGTATGATCGCATTGTAATCGCCTCCCACAATAAAATAATTATCTAAAGTTTTAAAGAATTCAATGTAGCGTTTTTCGTACTTTCTCGCCCTTATGAAGATACCTTTTAAGAAGAGAAAGTAATTTAATGCGCCGGAAAACGAGGAATTTTCGGCATAAAAGCACTATTACCGGGCTCTCCTAACGAAAATAGATAAGTCCTGTAGCTTAATATAGAAACAAATCATCTAGCACGTGATGTAGCCAGAATTCATATTCTGTGGTTCCTTGATACCGAAAAATCGATTGACCACAAAACGTCTCTCTTTGTCTGTATGTGCTCAGCGCTAGTGCCTAAACTTTTCAGCCGATTTTCTCCAAAATTGATAAACCCCAATCAATCTTAATGAACTCAATGCTTTAAGAGTTTAAAATGGATATTTTGATTTTAAGGGTACTACACATGAAGCCCATAAAATATTTTCAACATTTTCTCAAAATGACCCCAAATTTGGACCTATTTTGAACAAATGACCCAAAGGAACATTTAATCAAACTATGTCTATGGATAGCGTAAAAGACGCGAAAGATAGTGGCGCAGGTCTCATATTCCTTAGAGTTCAAGATTTTGTGAAAATTGCAAAAGTGCAATTTTTTGGGGCGTCTTCTTACAACTATAATATTGAAGATAGATGTTTTTCCTTAATGAAATCTGTTCCTCAAAGACAGATCTTGAAATAAGGTCATATACAATTTTCCGAAAATGTGAGTAGTTTGCGCGATACATAGGCAGTTTTTAATTTTTGTCTTTGGGTAGCGTAAAGGACGCTAAAGAGAACGATACAGGTCTAATGTTCGTTCATATCCCAGATTTTTTGAAAATTGCCAAAATGCATTTTTTGAGGGCGTCTTCCTACAACTACAATATTGATGATACAGACTTTTTCTTAATGAAATCTGTTTCTTAAAGACGGATTTTTAAATAAGTTCATGTTCACTGTTTCCAAAATATGAGTAATTTTAGTGTAATTTGGTGCATAATACAGGCAAAAAAAAACGATATTTTATTCTCAAAGTCCCTCCAAATTCTAATATTCGGGTCTCATTTTCATTGACCTCTCTAAATTTTCAAAACTTGCAAATTTATTAATAATGTGGAAAAAAAAGTGCTGTTGTGTAAACACTAGGTTACTATTATGTCTCGGTAGACTATTAATCTAAGAAACGTTATATTTCGGCTCTTTTGTAGAAATCCTTTTTGTTATCGCCTGTATCCATTGTTTGAAATCTCTTGCATGGATTAATAGGTAATTCCATATTCAACGTTACTTGGTTACGTGAAAAGATTCCATTTTGAAAAGCCCCACTTGAATGAGATTCCATTTTGAAAAGCCCAACTCTCATATAACCAACCCTGTAACGTTGACGATGGAATGATGTATTATATTACGCTTTGCATGCTCAAAAATAATCGTTTTTACTAGTGGCTATCTAATATAGTACATTATACAAAAATATAAGTATGTATTTCTTACTTATTAACTGCTACGTAAAAATAAACTAAACTCGTATAACTAGACGATGAAAACATTCTGCCGATGTAGTACATACACTCGGAAAGGCAACTGCTTAGTGTGTATGTTCTGGATTTCATTAGCATCTACTTATTAAATTTCAATTCATATCGCGTAACAACTTTCCTTCTTTTAGCTAACCTGCAAAATAAACCCTAAGAGTTATTGAAAATGAGAACATTAAGCCGCTAGCTGGGCAGGTGAAAAAAAAATAATGATATGAAGACAAAAATTAATGTAAGACATGTGAAAACCAGTGGTGCTAAAAACGTACATACTTTTACGTATTATTGGTAACAGTTACGGAATAAAATCACATTGTATCCTCTATCCTACCAACTCTTCAGCCATTACCTGAAAAACCCAAAATTTAATTGATTTTATATACATCTTTTTTACAACAGTAGTTTTCCGAGGCTGTAAGTTATTCTGCTTGTTTCGAGATGTGGCAGAAATACAAGATGTGGCAGTAAGACAAAGTGCAATATTTAAATAATTTGTAATCGTTTCAAATAATACAATAAACTCTGTTCTGTTGTAAATAAATTAAAAATGGAATATTGAAATACAATTTATTTTTAAATGAAGTAACAATTTCCAGTGATGATAAAAAGAAGTAATGTCATTATAGAGAGTTTAGTTTCACTTCAGTTAATTTTCCAGTTACTATCGAGAAAATTCGAGTTTCCAAATGTATTAAGACAAAATACGGAAAGAGAAATTAAAAAATCCAAAAGCCGATTTGCCCTACTTTCATAATGTTGCGGTTGAGTATGAAGCATAGAGGAAAAATGTGTAACGATTCGCAATGAAACTTAAGCTTATCACAGAGGTCAAAATGTTAGCGATTAATGACTGCAGAGAAATTCAGAGTTCCAGAGTTCATTAATATCTTATCATTCCCTACATTTTTACAGCATAATATAAAAGGAAGGAAACAAATGAATGTAGGTCATTCATTGGCCGCATCATGTTCTACATTAGGTAAACCTCGGGACAAAGCTGTTTCGTTACACAATAACTCAAAAATAATTGTTTTACATAGTGTGTTGAATAACAGATGATGTGTTTAAAGTACGAGTAGAAACCCAGTGGTGCAAATGAACTGCTTCCCTGGAATTGAATTCTGCGCACGCATGCAGCTAACAATACAAAAACGTGTCGAATGAAGGGAAGTCACATTTACTAACATTACTGGTATTAACACAAACTGTCATTTCTTCCCTAAAGTCAGTTTTACATTTAATTACCGGCATGGAATAGCCTCCGGGATTTATTTAATTCTAAAATTAAATAATAATTTATTGAAACTGTGTAGGAGATCATACCTATTACAATTGCCGACAGTAGGTGCGGCCATTTACAGAGTAATTCTTACAATTATTTCTAGTTGGTAGACAATATCAATAAAACAATGACGTACTCTTGCTGTCACGATAAGATTATTCAGGAAGCTTTACTATTAATTCTTGTGAACAAAGAAAAACGTATTCATTCTGTACTTGTCTTATGTAATTCTAATATTGTAATACATCTTATGTAAATTCTAAAATTAAAATACCGTTTATTCTAAAATTTCCCCATACTATTCAAAGCCAGTGCACCAACACCGATGTTACTTATGTAGCTATTCCGTTAGCTATCTTTAACTCGGATCGTGGGTTCATAAAAAGTTTAACAATAGGCCTTGATACACTCCATGTGTAAAGGCTTGCGTATATGATTATCAGTTGATGCATGGGGAAGAAGAGAAAGAAGTTAAAAGAATTCACTACGTTCGTCCAAGCATAGCGATGTGATTCCCCATTTATTTAACAATGGCAACTTTGCACCATCCGCAGCTCCATTTTCACGTACACACACATTCCAATGAACCCCCTAAAAAGTCAACAGCAAAATGTACAATGGTTTTCTAAAATACCGGCAAAAAAACTTTTTTTATATTTATAAATTTACTTAATCCAACAAATAAAAAACAATTCTGTCCTTACGGAAACCTTTCACATTTTGCAACTATTTTGTAGAGCATCTTAAACAAATGAAGACTGCTAACTGATGAATGACATGTCCCCATCAAGGGCAAAAAATATCATTAAGGAGACATGGCATTTACTCAAGTCGGATACAATGCTTTCTATTCTTACATAAAAAATTAATTGATGATTGTCTATATGACCCGTTCCATAACAGTGCTACCCTCAGGATATGGAAAGACAATCAAAACACTCCTTTATTTTAATATATAATTTATATTAATTATAGAAATTATTTATTTTAATTTTATTAATTTTTTTAAAATTTTTTTATTTTAATTTCTATTCTATCGTTTATAGAAATATTTTATTTTATTAATCGCACTACGTGCACACTGGCTTTTGTGACGCCTCTGAATCTGTAATTTGCTCTGATTTGTTGGCAGAGTGGGAGTGGTGGCGGCGATTGCGTTGGTGACGTACTCACCCGGGGCCCGCGCGACGCAATGCACCAGCAGCACCCACGGCCTCCTGCGAGTCACCAGCACCCGCAACGCAACCGCCCACCTCATCACCACCGTCACTCTGCAGCGGGAAGCGGAAGTGCCCGCGCCACTCACTACTCTCGCTGTTGACGTCCGGCCAACAACGTCCGTCTGTCAGCTCACCCGGGTTGATACCGTGGAGATCACCCTGCACGGTACGCCAGGGAGCATCACCCCCTCACTCATCCTCAGCTTCCTCCTTTGTTCAATGGTGCTAACTCACCCGCACCTAAGCCTTCTCACGCCTGCCATCACCACCCCGTCACTCTTTTCAGTTGTTTTTTTTAATTTGTTGCGTCTACAATTTTGACGCAACGCGTCTCCAAGCCCCTTAAGGGGCGTTGAGCGCTTTGCACTGGGGAGTAATCCTCCATTAATGTGCTTTTATTTATCTGGAGTAATCCTCCGTTAATTACTATATTTTGTCAAGTCGCGTCACGTCGCAGCCAGTGAGTGCCTTTTATCCCTTCGGCCAGGGGCTCGACGGCGTTAGATCCCGGGGTTCCTGGCCGGTCACCCAACCAGGACCCCGCGAGTCTCGAATTCACTTAACCTTCGTGACTTCACGGAGCGTAGTCAACGCATTCGGCTAGCGCCGCCGGCTTCCTTGCTTGCTTAATGATCACTGGAATGAACGTTCTGTGTTTACCCTGCCACCTACATTATACTCTCACCAACTGCATCCTTCGTTGCTTAATGATGGCACATCACCCGCACAGATCTCCTGATGATCACCCTGCTCATCACGCACTCACATTCTTGCCTTCGAAATCATCCTGCACTGTATGTCCTGGTTCATCACCCACTCAGCCACTAATTCCCTTCTTCCTTCGTTGCTTATTTTAGCTAGAGCACCGGAACCACGGCCACAGCGATCACACTGCACATGAAGTCGTGTTCAACAATCTCTTTCACTCCCGACGGCGCCCTTATGTGGACTTTATAGTCGGCCAGTGATATTTTTCCTATCTACGAGCGGTAGACAGTGTATATACTCACTTTTTATGTATTTATGTAGTGGGTAATGAGTGGAAATTTTAAAGATTTACTTTGGACTTTGTTTTTATTATTTAGACTTGACATCATAAAGTCCGGAAAGTTTTCTGTGCAAAGCGCATATTTTAGCTTATGCTCTAGTATCTTGCATTGTACACAGTGGTATAAAAGTAAGGTGAATATTTATTGTTTCTCTTTCAATAAGAAATTTATACATGGAAATTGTAAAAGCTCGTGGTAAAGTAGGAAAAATATACTCTCTTATTTCTTGAGGACAGTAATCATGTGTCAAAATGAAAACAAAATTTAATTCCGATGAAAAGAAGCATTATTAGTTTCAAGAAAAAATCTTAGGTTTAAAATAATGAAGGTCAGTTTTTTTGTAATGGAGGTTTGGTGGGAATATTTTGATGATGATTCTTTTTACAGTGTCCCGTAACAAAAATCTCGGTAGCAATGATGATTCTAGAACACATGGAAGGGCTGGGAACAGCTGGTTGAAGGAGATAGTCAAGACAGCTGAATGGAGCGGACAAGGTGAAGTCGGCACTGTTTTGTTTTACAGCGCCTCCTCCACCACCACTTCAGACACCACCACCCCTTCAGATTCCACCACCACTTCAGATACCTGGGTACGAGTACCTCCAGGGCATCGGCTACTACAAGTTCTACAAACTAGGCGAAACCTGGGAAGAAGCGAAGGCAGTGTGCGAGAAAGAAGACGCTCATTTGCTCATCCCCAACTCCGCAGCAGAGGCCACCGCCATCTACGACTTCATCAGAAGACAGAAGTCTGGCGGTGATATTTGGGTCGGCATTCGTGACAGAGACCACGAGGGAAACTTCGTGACCGTTCTAGGTACCGTTTACACTCATTTATCACTCTAAGTGACTACCCGGCTTTTGAGTGGGCATTTATTGCAATAATCAATTCAGTTACTTGAGTGCTGTTTCCGGACGTGTCATGATATCAGGTCATTAGTGGATAAATCCAGTTGTTACATTAAGAGAAAAAATCCTCCAACACGTGGTGCAGTCAGAAGCCCTGTTTTGTGTTCATGCCGAAAAAACAATTCGAAGCAAAACGTCCGTCCGTCCGTTTGTTTGTCTGTCCGTCTGCCCATCCGTCCGTCTGTGAACACTGCTGACGCCGAAACCATGCCTAGGATTTTTTCCAAATTGAAGAATCCCGTGACCATCTGGTTCTAGTTGAAGCTTTGAGATTTTGAAAAACATTCTTTAAAATTTGGCGGTACATTACATGAAGGCCCCCGGACATATTCGAAATTTTCGCAAAAACCGCTCCAAATTATTTCTTTACATTTCTGTTAAGAATTGGTAAAATACACTCATAAAAGTGGCATTGGTCCGATTTTCACGCTTAACTCTGCATTTTCGAAAATTGCAAAAGTTTGAATTCTTTTCGACGACTTCCTACAACTACAAAATTGAAGATTGAGAAATTTTCTTTAAATGAAATTTGTGGACCATAAATATTTCATACCATAATATTTCATTTTAATAATGTCACACAAGGTTTCTCAAAAACTGAACAGTTTTCTGTTTATATGAGCTCTAAATTCCGCATTTTCAGAAACGTTCAAATGCCATTCGACTCCAAATTTTTCCTTCAAACGTTTGCTATGGATAGTGGTAATCCCACTGTTTAATACGACGTATAATGTTTATTTGGTGTACTCTTTTGTTTTTTAAAACATTTCACAAACACTACTAGCGCCAAAAACACAAGTATGATCTTTTTCAAACTGAAAAATGCTAAGTCAATCTGACTGTAGATGATCCTTTGAAATTTTGAAAAACCACCTTTAGAATTTAGGGGTACTTTACATAAAGCCCGTGGACATCCTCAAAATTTTCTCAAAACGGCTCCAATTTTTTTCTTTAAATTCCTTGTAAGTTAAGAGCAAAATACACTGATAAAAGTGGCATAGGTCAAAATTTCATGGTTAACTCTGCATTTTCGAAAATTGCGAATATTTGAATTTTTCCGGCGTCTTCCTACAACTACAAAATTGAAGACATGGATTATTCCTTCAAATAAAATTTGTTGTGCATAAATAGTTCTTTCAATTAGGTCATGCAGATATTTTTGGTAATTTTAATAATTTTTTGTGCGTGCGTGCAATATTTGCAATTTTAAAACATAACAAAAACAATATTTTCGCAAAAACGGCTCCAATTTTTTTCTTAAAATTTCTGGTATAGTCATTGCCAAACAAACCTATGACGTGACAAAAAACCCTACATTGCTCTATTTTATTGTTTTTTCAAAAATTTCAAAATTTAATAATTTTCATTTAACTCTCGCGCCTGTAAAATTTACATTAATGGCAATTTTTTCACATTATTATATTTATGAACACGTGTGCTTTAAATAATGTCAAATAAAGTCTCTCGAAAACTCAACAGTTTTCTGTAAAAATGAGCACAAATTTCCGCATTTTTTGAAGCGCTGAAACGCCATTTTCTCAAAGATGACTCCAAGTCTTTTTTTAATTTTTCCAATAGATAGTGCTAATTGCATTGTTTATTATGGCGTAAAGTTCATTTTGGTTTATTTTTTTGTTTTTCATAAATTACACAAATGTCATCATTTGAAATATATCTCGCTCCGTTTATATGCACATTTCCATCTATAGGTATAAATTATTGCATTTGTGAGTGAAAGTGTTTGAAATTACTTTACATGAAGTTTTTCGAAAACTCAATAGATTCCTGTGAAAAAGAGCTTCAAATTTCGCACTTACAATAACGCTTAATCACAATTTTCTTAAACACGACTACGAATTTTTCAATGAAGACTTCTATTTAGGACGAGTTTTACTCTTCTTTAATATTCTTAAAGTTATGATTCAGTTTTACTACTAGGAAGGCAAAAAGTTGAGAAATTGTCAAAAATATGTACTTTGGGCGACGATAGATGGTAGCCAATGCCAGACAATGCAGCATGACCTTAAACTAAGAAAATTAGATAAAATTGGTACGAGAAAGTCTGTGCCATTCTGGTGCACCTCTAGTTTTTTTTAAACTTTTGTTAGAGACAATGTTATATGCAATCTATAAGATAACATAAACGACATATTGCTATATTCTTTTGTTTTTTTCAAAAATTATAAAAATGTAATTTTTTTACTTGTCTCTCACGTTCGTAACATTTACATTACAGGTGATTTTTTCACATTCTTGTATTCAGGAGTACATGTGTATTCAGGAATAATGTCAGACAAGTTTCTCGAAAACTCTGACTTTTCTATTAAAATGAGAAAAAACGGAAGAGTACCCCAAAATAAACTCTTATGTTATATGAAACGGTGAATTTATCACTATCAGTTGCAAAAGTTCGAAGAAAAAACTTGGAGCTATTTTTGAAAAAATGACGCTTGAGCGTTTCTGAAAATGCGGAATTCTGAGCTAATTTTCATGGAAATCTGTTGAGTTTTCGGTAAACGTAATTTGACGTCATTTAATGCACGTGTGCTTATAAATGTAATAATGTGAACAAATCACCTCTCAGTAAATATTACCGACGTTACAGTTTTGAAATTTTTGAAAAACAACAAGAAAAGAATACAGCAATATGGCGTTTATGAATATGACATTTATTGACAATATGGTGATATGATTTATTGACAATATGGTGCACAATATGGTCATTATTGATTTATAAGATACACATGGCACTCTCCATACCAAAAATGTAAAGAAATAATTTGGAGCTGTTTTCGAGAAAATCTTGTTTTAGTAATGGTTTAATATTACACATATTGCATGCATTATTGCGCAAAATCTACTAAAATGAAAAGAAATGTTCTAGACCTTATTAAAAGAACTGATTATGAACAAGAAATCATATTTGAAGGAGAAATCGGACCTTTTCCGTTATACGTATATCAGCTCACTAGGCGAGAGATTCAGTTCCTTTCACACCAAAACTTCGTTTACCTTAAAGGAATCGGTTCTCTACAATGTGAACTGATGAACGTTGTGATACCAGTCAATCAACATTTACGCGGTACATTTAACGTTAACTTTACACAAAACATAGTATTATTACAATTTAATAATATTCTATTACTGTATTACTAATTTCTTAGTACTCTATTGGCTACTGTCGCCCCGAAATCCCTGCTAACCCACAATACGACTAATTTTATATTAGGGGAGAACGGGGTAATCACGGTCAGCGGGTAATGACGGTCAGAGTGTTTTCTGATCCTTTGTTGTTCACACAAGCATGAGGAACGATCTGCCATCTAGCGGTATCATTTGATACTACGTTGGAATCCATTTTGAAGCATTCGGTTGCTAAGCGCGGTGCTGGGAGACTGTTTTCGTATTTCAGTGTTATTCATCTAATTTTTTCGTAGAATATTTTAAGATCGTGATTTGAATTTTTAGCTGTTGTTTCCAAGAAAACTCTCCTGTGAAAGGTAAGTGGTATCAGGCAGCTAAATATTGTGCGAATTCTATCATACACAAGATACGTTTCATACAACAAGATATTTTCCCGCGTGTTGTCATGTAGGGCAATGGCGGTCAGTTGACCGCCATTACCCCATTATAAATTCTCCGTTATCTATTGGTTTGATATTACTTTCAGATGCCAAGAAATTGGAAAAGAAAAACTGAAAAAGCGCAATGGACTGCAGAAGACTTTTCCAATGCTGTTGCGTGTGTGGAAAAAGGTGTCAGTCAAAGGCAAGCTGCTAAAACGTATGGAATACCTTTTAGTACTTTCCAGCAAAGACTGAAGAATTTAGCGGGGTGTGGTCCCTCAATGGGAAGAAAACCTGTATTTACACAGGAACAAGAAGCAACTATAGTTGCAAATGTTGGGACCTTAGCTAACCTGTACTATGGATTAACTCCTTTGCAGCTTCGGAAATTGGTTTTCGAATACGCTGAAAAGCTACAAATAGATCACACATTCAATAAAACAAAGCGTCTTGCTGGAAAGGATTGGCTAGAAGGTTTCCTGAAAAGAAATCCTACCATTTCAGTGCGAAAACCTGAGTCTATAAGTATGAATAGGCTAAGAGGTTTTAACAGAGACGAGGTTAACATCTTTTTTGTTAATCTGGAGAAAGTAATGGGGAAATATAGATTCCCTCCTCACAAAATTTATAATGTGGATGAGACAGGGATCACAACTGTGCAAGAGACCGGAAAAATAATTGCACCAAAAGGACAGAAGAGAATTGGAGCCGTGACATCAGGGGAGAGAGGCAAAACAACAACAGTTATTTGTTGCTTGAATGCGGCTGGTGGCTACATTCCTCCCATGTTCATTTATGCTCGACAAAGGATGACTCCTAATCTCGAGACCAATGGATGTCCTGGAGCACTTTATACCTGCTCAGTAAATGGATGGTCCAATGAAGCACTGTTTCTTGTTTGGCTACAACATTTCAAAACACATGCAAAACCCAGTAAAGAAGAGCCAGTTCTTCTCATTCTGGACAATCATGGAAGTCACATCACTTTGGAAGCATATAACTTTTGTCGTGACAACAATATTGTAATGCTATCTCTACCCCCACATTCTTCACATCGCTTACAACCTTTGGATGTTGCGTTCTTTGGTCCATTAAAACGGGCATTCAACAGAGAGTGTGATCTACTTATGAAGAGCAAACCTGGCCAACACATCACAGTTTATAATTTGGCTGAGCTCTTCAAGAAGGCATATTCTACTGTTGCAACTATTGCAAAAGGAATATCTGGCTTTCAATCCACTGGCATCCATCCAATAAATCCGGAAGTATTTTCAAATGAAGACTTTTCATTTGATAATGGAAATGAAGAGGAACTTGGCAAGACGCCAACTGAAGATCCTGTGAATGGAGAGGTTTCCTTTCAAGAAGTGTCACCAATTCCACAAATACGTAGATCTTCAAAAAACACAGCAAGAAAGCAACACTCTACTATATTGACAGAATCACCACAGAAAGTCATGCTGGAAGAAAAACGAGCAAGAATGCTCCAACGCCAGCAAAAAAAATGTGTAAAACGCAGAATTTCTGATAAGTTCAATGTTGGAAAAGTTAGTAGGCCCAGTAAGAGAGACAAGTTGCAGGACGATTCTTCAGAGTCTGATGTAGATCTAAACAACCTCTGCCAGGACTCTTCTGATGGGGGCTGGGAGGAAATGAGCAACTATGATGAAAGTGATGGTGAATCTACACAACACAATTTCAAACTTGAAAAAAAAACAATATTAATGAACAACGATTTTGTTGTTGTTACAGTTTCAAATGAAAAAACTGAGAAAAAGTTTGTGGCTCAGGTATTAAATGTGGAAAAAAATATAAAAGTAAAATTTATGCGTGCATACCGATGCCACAAGGATATTTTTGTGTTTCCAGATGTGGATGATATTAGTGTTGTATCAAAAGCTGACATCACTGGTAAACTTCCTTGCTTTGAACATTTGAGATATGGAAAAATTAGGTTCATGTAATGTATTTTGGTGACATGTCATGCTATTTTTTTAGACTAATGTTTTTCAGCATTAAATATATAAGATATAACAAAAAATGGATTATTGTTTAAAAATCCCCTCCTTGACCGTGATTGCCCGCTCCTCTGACCGTCATTACCCACCCCTTGGGGTAATGGGAGTCAATGTTGTATTTGAAAAAAACCTTTCATTAATTTGTAACTATTAAGATAAAAGCACCCAAAGTCTCAGTTAACAAAGATTTTTAAATAATTGTTAGATTACAACCAAAAGCATTGAAATATATTAGTATTAATAGAAGTAACTACTGATATTTCTTAGGTGACCGTGATTCCCCCATTCTCCCCTACTAGTTGGTAAATCGGAAGTTTATGGTAGACACTCTTTCATTGATCCAGTGAACTGATTATTCATATTTTTCACGCTAGAGATCTAATTTTATTGCCAACGCAATTTTATAACCAGCGCATTTTGACAGCAAGAGGTCCATGACGTGCTAATGCACGTCGTTACCCGACGGTTCCAACGTGCTACGTTCGTGAGGGTCTACCGGCCCTCGCTCACGCGACCTGGTTCGCACCTCCGCTCTTGCTCCGGCGCTCACGCTGTTTTACTCTCTCACTTTTAAGAGAATTTCTTTTCAATGGAACACTCACTTTGAAGAGAATTTCTTTTGAAGGGTGTAGTTAATAAACAGGCAAACTAATTCACCTATTGATGAGCATTATATATTTTTGCGAAATATTGTAGGAATCGTTCACCTCGGCAGACAATGCAAACCAATTTAAAAGACTTACAGGGTGAAAAAAACACTAATTCCACACCAAAAACCCGCAATTTCACGCCGACACAAAGAGCAAAATGTATCATGAAACGTTTTCAAGTACAATTAACTTTTGATAATACACAAACAACAAGCGAACAACAGAAGAAGTACACAGAAAAATTACGTAAATAAATCAAAGTAGTCATAGATATTTTAATTAATTCATTTTTCCATCGTTTTATAGCTTCTCCTAAAGTGGTAGGTAGCCATGTCAGTGGTGAGCGTTCTTTGCATTAAAAATCTTTAATGTTATAAATTGTAAAATCAGTGGTAATATTGTGAAGTGATTAGCATTAAAAGAGTCTATGATGTTATAATTTGTAAAATAAGTGAAATTGTGAAATAATTGGTAATTCTGAAGTTCTAATCTAAATGTCTCTCAAAATAACATAAATTTTCCCCACCAAAAAACAACCATTTCTAATAAACGAAGGAAACCAAATATTTCGGCATGTGAACTGATTTGCGTATAACGGAAAAGATCCGAAAAATCTTTATCTTCATTTTTTTAATTGTAGTAAGATACCGGAAATAATTAAAACTTTTGAAATTTTCAAAAATTCAGAGTTAACCGTGAAAATAGGAACTATGCCACATATGTATTTTACTGTATTTGTACGGGAAATAGAAAGAAAGAAAGAAATTTGGAGCCATTTTTGAAAAAAAAATTGAAAATGTCGCGGAGGTTTCATATAAAATACCCACAAATTTTCAACAAAGATTTTCAAAATTTGAAACGTTCAACTAGAACCAGATGATCAGGGTTTTCTTCAATTTGGAAAAAATCTACGCATGGTATGCGCGCTAGCAGTGTTCAAAGACGAACTGACAAACGAACGCATGCATGTTTTGAAAAAAAAAACACTTTTTCGGAATCAGGGAACCCCAAACGTGTATATCCGTTGAAATTCCTCTGAATCGATTTTCCGCAGCATTGCGTAACTTTCTCTCTAGTACGTATAATACTCTGTAGACGTACGTATACGAGAAAGTAACTAGATGTGCTACAGAATGGCACAGACTTTCTCGTAGTAAAGTTTTCTAAGTTCCTTGGTGTGGACTGGATTTAAGATCTTGCCCCCCGAATACGAAATTTAAAGTTCTCTAAAGAGTTTTCGAAAATCTCCATTTGAATACGTTTGAAGCACTTTAACTCGCAAATGCAGTAGTGTTTGGAAATTGCTGAAAATGTGCATATTAACGGCGTGAGTCATTTTTACATTTGTGTAATATTTGAAAAAAAACAACAACAAAAAACAAGAGTATACACCAAAATGCACTTGACGTCATATTAAACAAGTGCAATTAGCCCTATTTGATGGAGGCGTTTGAAGAAAGAAATTGACATAATTTTTGAGAAAATGGCACTTCAGCTTTTCTGAAAATGCTAAGATGTGAAATACTTTTCACCAAAAACTGGACTTTTCGAGAAAAATTATATGACATCATGTAAAGAAAGCACAAATACTTAATTTAATAATGTGAACAAATTGCTACTAATGTAAATATTACCGATGTAAGAAACAAGTAAAAAGAAATACATTTTTCTAATTTTTGAAAAAAGAAGGGATATACTTATATGGCGTTTATGTAGCTTACAGAGTACATTTAGCACTATCCCTACAAAAAGTGTAAAGAAACAATTTGGAGCGGTGTTTGAGAAAATCTTATTTATGTATTGTTTTAAAAATTGTAAATATTGCAAGCAATATTGCTCGAAAACTACTGAAATTTCTAAGAAGATATAGATAACTTTAATGAAAGAACTAATTATGGACAACAAATTTAATTTGAAGGGAAAATCTCATTTTTATCATTTTTGTAGTTGTAAGAAGACGCCAAAAACTCAAAATTTTCAAATTTTACTAAAATTCAAAGTTAAGCCCGAAAATCGGACCTATGCCACATTTATAAATGTATATTACTCTATTCTTACAAGATATTTAAAGAAAAAATGGAGCTTTTTTCCAGAACATTTTGAAAATGTCGCAGGGTCTGTAAATACCCTCAAATTTTAAAGAATGTTTTTCAAAGTCTCAAAGCTTCAAGTAGGGCCATATTGACGAGGTTTTCTTCAGTTTGGCATAAAGTCTACTTATGTTTTAGCCGTTCGTAGTGTTCACAGACGAAGGAACGTTTTGGTGTCAATTGATTTTTCGGTGTCAAGGACAACAAAACGGGGATTTTGGCTATACCACGAGATTTTTTTCATTTAGCAACTGGATTCATCCACTTGTTGGGTTTCAGGGCCCGGCAATGAATTGTTTTCTGCCCGTAAGTCCGCCGATTTTTCGCGCCGGCGATTTTCCACTGCAGCGCCCCTGACAGGGAGGTCCTAGGTGCGAGTCCTGACGGCGGCCGGATTTTCGACACCAGCTTTTCAGCTAGGTCGAATTCAGTCGCTACCTGGAGGAGAATTCGAGTGGCCGGCTGCTCTGATCGGTAGTTTTCCGTGGTTTCTCCGATCAACACCAGGCGAATGCCGGAGCAGTACCCTAACAAACGGGCCACGGACCGTGCGCGATTTTTCCTTCCTCTTCCTTGTCCTGTTCTCTCCCCTTACACATACACACAGACACACTAACATGCACTACACTACCGCACATTCCAGGAGACCGGTCGGGAGCTAAGAGCTTGTCCCGGGTGGGGCTGTGCCCCGCTGGTGGGAGAGTCCTGGTTAGGGGGAAACCGCGATAGCCGACGGTAGATCGGCGCCGGATCTGACCATCTAGCGGGGGAAGATCACCGCCGTCTCTCAAGGAAATAACATGCACTACAGTTACGGGACTAATGACTGAAGCTGTCGACGCGCCCGTGATCATTAACCAACCAGAAGTTGAGTAGACGTCAGACACTTGTGTAGGTCGGATATAATATCTTAAGAGTTTCCGATATGTACTGGCGTACACCAGCGCATGAGGGCGGGTCTGTAGTTTTAAACTCCGAGATTTATATCACTTGCTAGAAGTAGACAATTGTCAAACACACACACACACACACACACACACACACACACACACACACACACACATACATACATACAATTACTGATATTACTCTACTTTGATTCGAATGGTTCGAAGTCCGATGAGAATACCGGGCTGCTTTTGCTACCAGTTGGACTAGGAGCGAGGGCAAATTATTTCATCAGACATGCGGTTGCTATTACTATAGGACAATGCTAATGTCATGATGAGTCAGTGAATGAACAGCTTTAAAACTTTTTTAATGGAATATCAATCAATGGAATATTCTTATTATGAATGAAATTTTGTTGCAGGAGATGACCTGGCATCAACTGACTTCGAACGTTGGCAGTTAGGCAGTGAATGGCCACATGGAGGCGATTGTGTGACTGTGCATCTTGGTCGTGCGAAACTTCTCGAGCTCAACACCACTCCTTGCTTTTTCAGACAAGCATTTATTTGCAAGCACATCGGTGCCTAATCCACCATAATGAGTTTTGAGTACTGAAAAGAACTGACTGCCCGCTAGCTTGTGGACCGTAAAAAATATGTGATAGTTTTGGGCAATAATCTCTTCCATCCCGGTGGCACATTCAATTTAATGCGAATAGATAATGATAATAATAATAATAATAATAATAATAATAATAATAATAATAATAATAATAATAATAATAATAAACTTTTCCGATTTTGTACACTTTAAATTGATTCTAATATTTTTCTTGAATATTTCTATATTATTATTTGTATTACATAAGTAATTAGTTACAAGGCAAAGTTTATACTGACATTTATTGGAAACTACAGAAGTGTTTACAAACAGCAATACACTTGCTTTTTAACAGTTTTGCACTGTTAAGATAACTTTTTATTGGAATGCTTATTGCACACACATTTTTTATATACTCAACATTTATTATTTCAACGTAATCACTGTTGAAAATAAAAATCTTGCAAAAAAATTCAACAAAACACAATATATTAAATTAACGTATTCGCTCAGCACATTGTGTAAAGTCATGGTAATCAGCTCCGAACAAAGTAACAATGATACCTACGCCATATATTGCAAATAATGCAACTGCAACTGATAACATATAAATTTAAACTGCTCTTTACAATTCGTACAGAAAAATTGTAAAAAGATTAACTGCCACATGTGATACAGTGTAAAAAAGGGGTATATTTTGAACCCATGACGAGAAAAATTCATTTCCAGAAAAAATAATTATTGTATTTTTCCCCCTGAGCACATGTTAGAATCATTCAGATAGAAAAACTTTGAACCCGAAGTTAAAGTTTCTTCTTTCATCGCTTCACGTAGAAAAAAGAACAGTTGCAGTATACCTGATCCATTATACTGTATCACGGGAATGAATGATAATACAGGCCCAATCAGGTTCACTGTTGCTGTTTCGTGACGGAGCTATTTGGTACGAAAAGTTGCATCGTAAAGAGTCCCTTGTTGCACTCCTCTGTATTCACCTTGTCAGAAGTGCATGGGTAGAAGCTGCCGAGCCCAAGCAACCTTGTTGGAAGAGTTGGCTATCTGCTCGGCATAAGCGAGCAACACAGGTTGGAGGATCCAGCCTACCATCATGACGCATCCGGGCGAAACTGATAGAAGGAGCCGGCCTTCCGTGTCGGCTTGCACAGCTATACTGGTTGAAGGGCCAGCCGTACGTGTTGTCTTATTTAAGCATTTCTCATTGGTGTTACAAGTACTGATCGTTATCGGGTATCGGATGGGTTATGCGTAGTACTTGCTATTAATAGAATATTCATTATTTATTTTTGATCCAACAACAGATATGTATATTTACCTACACAACCAGACACCGTAAAATGGAAATAATTGCATAATTGCATACGCATTTGGTGAAAATTAAATTTCACAATAAGCCTCAAAAGCCTTTAAATTCCGCAGTCTGACTGTTATTACGGTAGATATACATACATCAATAATGCCTGCATTGTTGTTAAATAAAAATTATATATTATAGGTTCATTATTTATATAATTAATATTCTGAAACAGCATGTACCTAGAAAAAAGTATTAGAATTTAACATAGAATTTAACATTTAAAATATTTATTTAGTAAAGTAAAATGTGAAAAAATATAACATAATTCACAATAGAATAGAATATATTGCCATAAACATAATAGCTAACAAATGATAATAAAACATTGATGTACAACTTAATCATTTATGTGATCAGGTGGATTAAATACACAAGGAGACTAAGAACATGTTTACAGTCATCAGCAATTATTTCAAAAATATTTTATAACTGTTTCAAAACTATTTTAAAACTGTTTCACAAGTACATATAAAAAGCAACTTTTATTACTGATCCCCCAAACACATTTAATTCACATTTATTATATAAAAACGCCCATATTTATTTAAATTATGGCTGAATATGTAGCTGAAAATTATTTTCGAATGTATTTATTGTTTATTTCTTTTAATCTTTCAATTTACAAAATTAATATTCTTGTTTTATGTTTATATTAATTTTGAATACAAAAGGTTCAATTCTATTAGTTCCTTCATTATACTTACGGTTCTTGCATTCACTAGCACAAAATTCATCTACATAAAATTAACACTTAGTTTACAATTACAATGAAGTCATAAATAGTTGACATACTGTTAAAATCAAAAATGTATATGGAAGAAATCACCAACATAAATCATATTTATATTTTTTTACTTCTGTTATTTCAATTTCTGTAATCTAAATGTACAAACATACTATAAAAATCAAATCAAATTAGTTAAATTAATTTAAAAACTGGAATAAAAATGTTGCTCAGCATTTATTTACCTGCGGGGTCTGCAATTTGAATCAATCTCATTGCTTAGAAACCTCTTTGCCCATTTGACAATGAATAATTTCATTGGCCTACATTTACAAATCCTACACTCCCAACAAGTTAATGTAATAACTATTGTTATTATCACCTGAATGCAACAATAAAAACTTGTAGAGAAGAATGTGCATTCAATAACAGCGAATAAATATAGTGAGAGGTCGGGATAAATCATAATTTTAGAATTCTGTAAGTTGGGAGAAGACTCATCAGTTTAGCGTGGGACGAAATGATTGGTCTTGATTTTATTGAATGAGTCAAATAGTAAGTTTTCTTAGCAAATTAATAACCAGTTCTGAAGTGACTTTTAAATTTGGCAAGTTATTTTGTTAAATGCATACTTTTCTGGATTGCTTCAAAATTTAGGATTATATTCTTCAAATACTATTGATTAATTTCACACACATATAGATCACTACTCAGTATCACTGGTAACTGACAGTGATACAAGGGAAGGGAAAATAATTAGGTGCAGACTCTTAGTATGCTTGCATGAAAAAAATAAAATAAAATATGTTATAAAACCATGTATATAAAAAATAAAATAAAAATGCATATTTAATTAAATTTTGTAAAATTGCCTATACCAATTCAGAAATTGAAAACAGCAGGATTACCTCTATTGAAGTCATTAAATATTGTTGAAGATATTACAAGGTCTTTGAAATTAGTGTTTGGACATGCAAGTGTGACTGCCAAGGAAAAATTATATAAACCACTAAATTCAAATTCTGTTTTAAAACTTCGATGAAAATTAAAGAAAAATAATTGTGATTCAAGAGTGGAAAATGCAGAATTTGACCTCACATTGGCTCCGATTTCATCTTACAAATATGCTCCAATTACATCTGGTGATGTAGTAGAATGTTCAAAGAGATTCATTTCTCACAAAAAGATGAATTTGACTGAGTAAAATTTAAAAAAGTGTTTAGTGTTCCTGTTTCAAAAGACAATGAAAAAAACTACCAATCTAAAATTTGATTGTGCACGTTTTGTCAAATTTTATCAGGCATATGTATGCAGTTTTGAGGATTTCAAAGAGCACGGTGTCATGTCTAGTAATATTGAATTGTTTTATTTCAAGTGAAAAGTATTTTGTTTATCTGGTAAGAGAAATGTTTCAGAAAATTATCAACTATTATAACAGTAATGACATTTCTTCGCCCAAGAATCATTAACACAATCTGAGATATTTTTTCTGGTAATTTTGAAGATGAATAATAGCCAAAATTATTGCATGTATGAGAATGCAGAGGTGCGTCAAGCTGGAACAGCCAAGTCAGCACACCGACACGAAACATGTCAAATCATTTATTGCTAAATAATTGCCAATTAATTGCCACATTTTTTAATTAATTGCCACGTATTTTCGTGGAGAAAACGGGTGTGTGCTAGCTTGACGTCAAGCCAGCACACACATCAGTTAAAGTCGAGCCAGAGCTCAACGGAAACCATCTAATCATTTCTCGGTAATTAATTGCCAATTAATTGCCACAATTTGGTATTAATTAGCACGTATTTTCAGTCTAAAATAATCGAAGTCACTGTCAGCAGGAATTGACGCAACCCGCAAGATAATTTGTAACGTCAAGCCAGCACACACATCAGTTAAATTCGAGACAAATCTCAACGGAAACCATCTAATCATTTATTGATAATTAATTGCCAATTAATTGCCACTATTTGGAATTTATTCGCACGTATCTTCAGTCTAAAATAATCAAAGTCAATGGCAGCAGGCGTGACGCAACCCGCAACATAATAAAAAATCTGGAATATAGAGAAAACAAACGAGCACAATCACATAAAATTAACGAGATAGTTTAAAGACATATCAAACTATTGTTTTACTCTATGCATGATTTAATTACCCCTTTCTTTTATGAGATAATACAATTTTTAACTTCGTAGTTTTGCAACCACGTACGACATTCAAATGAATAATGCAAGAGTACCAACGAGTACTATATATCTATGATCTATTAAATAATTAAATACACATTCAATACTAGTTGACTATATTAAATATAAATTAATAAATGTTGCCGTGTATTATATCAACATTGCTGAAACTGCATCAGATTTATCGAACCAAGCCACTTTTTCAAATTCGAAAATACATAGAACCAGCGAGCACAATCACATACAATTAAGAACATAGTTAATAGATGTTTAGAACTAATCTTTTACTTTATACACTATTTAATTGCTCTTGTCATTTATTAACTAATAATTTTTTAAAACTTCGTTGTTATGAAACCTAATCGACATTGGAATAGGAAATGCGACAGTACCAACGAGCACTAATATCTATAATCTATTTATTAATTGAATGCAACTTCAATACTAGTATATTACACTAAAGATAAATTGATAAATTTTGCCGTGAATTATATAAACATTATTGAAACTGCATGTGAGTTATCGAACAAAGCCAGATATTCAAATTCGAAAATACAGAGAACCAACGAGCACAATCACATAAAAATAGAAACATAGTTAATAGATATTCAGAACTATTTTTTTACTTTATACACGATCTAATTGCTCCTGTCATTTAATTAATAATAATTCTTTAATATATCGTTGTTATAAAAACTCGAAGACATTCGAACAGGAAATGCGAGAGTACCAACGAGCACGATTATCTAAAATATATTTACTTAATGAATACACATTCAATACTAGTTTATTACACTTAAGATAACTTGATAAATAATGCCGTGAATTAAATAAACATTGTTGAAATTGCATTACAGTTAACGAACCAACGCAGAAATTCAAATTCGCAAATACAGAGAACCAGCGATCACAATCACATAAAATTAAGAACATAGTTAATAGATAATTAGAACTAATTGTTTGCTCTATACACGAATTAATTGCTCTTGTCATTTATTAAAATATATTTTTTTAAACTTCGTTGTTATAAAACCTAATCGACATTCGAACAGGAAATGGGAGAGTACCAACGAGCTCAAATATCTAAATTCTCTCTCTCTCTCTCTCTCTCTCTCTCTCTCTCTCTATATATATATATATATATATATATATATATATATATATATATATATATATATTGAATGCACATTCAATACTAGTTTATTACATTAAAGAAAATTGATAAATGTTGCCGTCAATTATATAAAAATTATTGAATCTGCATTGCAGTTGTCGAGCCAAGCGAGATATTCAAATTCGAAAATGCACAGAACCAACGAGCACAATCACATAAAATTAAACACATAGTTAATAGATATTTAGAAATAATTGTTTACTCTATACACTGTTTAATTGATCTTGTCATTTATTAAATAATATTTTTTTAAAACTTCGTTGTTATGAAACCTTGAAGACATTCGAACAGGAAATGCGAGAGTACCAACGAGCACTAATATCTAAAATCTATTTAATAATTGAATGCACGTTCAATACTACTATATTACACTAAAGATAACTTGATAAATGTTTCCGTGGAGTATATAAACCTTTTGAAACTGCATGGGAGTTATCTAACCAAGCCATATATTGAAATTCGAAAATAGAGAGAACCAACGAGCACAATCACAGAAAATTAAGAACATAGTTAAAGGATGTTTAGAAGTAATTGTTTGCTTTATACACGATTTAATTGCTCTTGTCATTTATTAAATAATAAATTTTTAAAACTTTGTTGTTATGAAACCTCATTGACATTCGAAGAGGAAATGCGAGAGTACCCACGAGCACTTATATGTAAAATGTATTTAAAATTTGAATGCACGTTCAATACTAGCATATTACAGCAAAGATAAATTAATAATTGTTGCCGTGAATTATATAAACATTTTGAAACTGCATGGGAGTTATCTAACCAAGCCAGATTAAAATTCGAAAATACAGAGAACCAACGAGCACAATCACATAAAATTAAGAGCATAGTTAAAGGATGTTTAGAAATAATTTTTTATTCTATACACGATTTAATTGCTCTTGTCGTTTATTAAATAACATTTTTTTTAAACTTCGTTGTTAAAAAATCTTGTTGACTTTCCAACTGGTATTGCGATAGTACCAACGAGCACTAATATGTTAAATTCATTTAATAATTGAATGCATTTTATTACAGATTACAGTTTGCATCGGGTAAGGGCAAATTTTAGCATAGAGTATGAATTGTTACGGCTATTGGTTTGGGAGGAAACGTGTCTTTCTTTGCGCAGGGCGCTTCGAAGACATCATTTTCTGGGATTCGAACCTGGGTATTTTAAAATAACCGGTCCGCAGCAAATGTTTTTATTGCAGTATACAACTAGCAATGTGTAAGATCAATTTTTGGAATAGACTATGAATTGTTCAGGCTATTAGTTCAGGATGTATCGTGCCTTTTCCTCGCCGAGGGGGCTTCCAAGAGTTTAAATTCTGGGGTTGGAACCTGGGTATTTTAAAGTAACCGGTCCGCGGCAAATTTTTTTATTACAGATCACAGTTTGCAACGGGTTAGGGCAAATTTTGGCTTAGAGTATGAATTGTTACGGCTATTGGTTTAGGAGGAAACGTGTCTTTTCCTTGCGCAGGGAGCTTCCAAGACTTCATTTTCTGGGAAAAAAATTAATAATGAAGAAACACAGTCGAAGGGTTAGAATATATGCAATAACGATCCTAGATACCTTCACCAGAATTGCCTGAAGCAACATGGAAACTGTAGTCTGAAGTCAGAAACGAGAGCTTCAAATCAAACTGTCATTTTGTCGAGCCGACGTGTTCAGCCTATTCGTTTTCCTTTCCCTCAACGTAGGAAGGAAAGCAAAATATTGCACCATCATTGCGTTACAAAGCACCCAGTTGTGGCTGATCGCGTAAAACGACCGAAAGCATCGCAAGGAGTCCCCGGCAGAAGGAGAATAAGTTGTGCTTTCTGGGAAGAGGAGCGCAAGACCGACGCAGGAGGCTCTCGGGGCAGCCCCTCAAGCGGTTGGCAGCAGAGGAAGCTCATCAGACGCCCATTCCTCCGGAATTATAGCCCCTATATACACAGAGGTTCTCGCGATTTATCTCATTGGTCAGCGTGCTCGATTTCCATGACGCGACCCCGGGTTCGATTCCCGGTCGGGCAAGATTATAATGTGCGTTTTCCTTTCAATGTCCCAGTGTATGTTGCTGTGCGACGATGAGAAAACCAGAATACGTCAAGAGGATGTCTTCATGCAAATCACACGCATCAACTTAACTCATGGCCGCGAGGCCGGGACGCAGCTGGTAGACCATGGCCCGTACGTCAGCTGACGGGCCAAGTACAGATATTGTAACCGTCACGTACCTACCTCCTGATCGGTAGTACGCCGAATTACTAAAGTAAATCTATCATTTACCTATTTCGTGACGTGTGGTTACACCGTCACGCAAACCTGGGAATACCTCAATTAATGGATAAAATTCCCTATCGGTGGGTTCGTCTTTGCTAAACTAATGATCAAATAACAAGCAAACACAATTTTGTAGTTTTAAATAACAGATAACATGTATTCTAACGAATGAAATTCTCTGTACAATGGAGTTCACATATCCTCCTATGTTCTCACTTTTTTGTTAAACTATGGTAGCTAGTTCCCTACCTAAAATGCAGTTTTCACTAAAGCGATAATAACTTTGATCCCCGTTTACAAGAAACAAGCAACAAATACATATGTACACTTCACAAAAATATCACTTATGAGACACACAAATCACAGTTCAAATACTCATGCAAAAAAAATACATACAAACAATACTCAAAATTCTCTAATAACTTTTAAATCATTAATAATGTTACACTTAATATTCACATTTGAAATTCGACTTCTACGTAGCCCTTCAGTACGAAATTTTGTTTTATAACGTCTTTTGACTGTCCATGAAGTAATACTTTAAAAGAAATAATTGAACGGCTTTCACTCCTGTTCAAAATTTCACACAGGCAATTTCTCTTAAATGGTTTGAAACAGCATTAAATCAATTACATATCAATCTAGATAAATGATTATGTACAATACTGGAAACATAAATTGATCGCGGCCGTCTGCGGCTAAGTTCAGCTTTTGCACGGCTTGGACAGCCCTTGTCATGACGAAACGTCGCAGGCGGAGCCTCACAAACCATCGTAGCCAATCTCAACGCAGGGGGGAGTGCCCTAACAAAATTACGTCGTACAAAATGGCGGACGCCGCCAGTTCAGATGTGGAAGTATTTTCAAATGAAAAATACATGAAAGAAACACTTCAATGAACGTGAAAGTAAATTCATTGAAATATATATGAACTCATAGCACTTAACTATTGTTAACACAATTCTTTTTGAAGAAATTACATTGATATCAGATAAAATAACACTAATTTTAGAACAATTACGTTCTTATAGATATTTAAATTCCAATATTCTTGTCCAAACGCCATTTATGAACTTTATCAAATGACCAGTTTACTACAGAATTTTGCGATAAGAAAAACTATTATAATTGCGTATTTTCAATTGTTCATATGTATATTACATTTGCAAAAATGCAAAATACTGTCTTTCTCGAATCGTTAGGACTTCTAGGGAACCATTTCAATAAATGAAAGTAAAATTCAAAGACCAGCTGTATATTTATCATTAAAGTAACAATTAAACTAGATATTAAGCAATTAATTTGCATCTCATGTCAAAATTGTTATTTTGCTATCATCAAATCAGGGACAATTTGGAGACACTCCCCGGCAGGAATAGCGCATATTTCATATTGTTTATAAAATTGTTAATTGTTGCAAAATTGTTAATTTGCAGTTTTTGGTTCTGGGACATCAGAAAACCCTTCCCACTTTAGAATTGCAAAAATTGGAAATTGTTTGTAATTTTACAAGTTTTGCAACTCTGTTTTATTCTCTCATCTCATTTCCCTTTACACAAGATGCAAAATTCCGCAATCCAACCAGAGCTATCGCCTTTCGTTTTCGAGATATGCAATTGTTTATACGATCTTAGCGTCTGATGACAACCCTCACTTGTTTCCAACCCCCAATTCATTCGATCTTGGCTGTCAAGTATAAAATTCAAAGAGTTTTGCAGTGTCTTGCTTTCTGCTGATTAAATTGTATTAACGATTTGTGACTTACGACAAATCGGTGGAAATTGTTGCTCATAAGCTGTTTTTTAACTTTCGATTCTTCATGTATCGTTGACACACGTTTTATTATAAATAAATTCTCTGGCAAATTTCAAAACGCTGAGACGAACTGTTATCCTGCAAATTTGAAGATTTCTTTGTGGTTGATTGCATTCTATTCAGTGGTGCAAAGTGTATGCCAATATGTTTAACGTCTAGCGAGGAAATTCATTATCAACAAATTATTTTGCAAAATGCTTTTGGACAGAGCGGTGGCATGAGAGATTTTCGTATTTATTCCACGAGGCAAGTTTTAGGCAGCAGATACATTCTGTGCATTAATTTTAATTTTGGTGAAATTGAATCACATGTGAATTTTCAAATACAACCATACATTTTTTACCTGTAATGAATATATCAATAGAGAAATTCAATGATGTCTCATTTGTTAATAATTTAAAGAGTAATAATGTATATTTGACACCGGGCTTGAGCAATCATTAACTCTTAAGGCAAGCAACGCTTATCATTGGCTCTTCTAGTAATCCAAGTGGCCTAGCCTCGGAAGATTTTCCCGTTCTCCTCGCCTTAAAAGGCATATTGTGCTGGCCAGCTAAAAAGCCGAACTAACGGGACAACTTTTGAAAAATGTCACTGTCGGATGAGAACATACATTTATACTCGATTTAGGGTAGTTTCGTTTCGTTTTATGTTGGCAAAAGTTGTTGCCAACCGTCACACAAATACCCTGTATATATTACTATCAAGCGGTAGGGACATTTTGTAAAATTTAAGTTTGCAATGAAACAATGACTACTTCCGTAGATTTCGCCAACATTCAAAGCCATACAAGTGAAGTTGTGTTAGTTTACGAGTGTTGCTAAAGATTTGCATTTTGCGTTTTGGTGCTCTTCGTTCTTTGCGTTTTATCGTTCAATTTATTTATTTAGTAGTACTAGGCGTTTTTGAGTTTTATTTATTATTTTCCAATTGTTTTCTTTAGTAATAAAAATAAAGTTAATTGAAATAGTTATTGTAGTTCATTATTTGTTGTTGTTAAGTGTCCCTTTAGTATTTCTTGTTTTAGATTAATTATATTTATTATTATTATTATTTTTTCTGAATTCATTTTAATTATAACAGGAAAATAATGGATAGCCCAACAACATCCGAGTCTATACTTAATTTTGAACCTTTGAAGATAACACGTAATCAAAGTTCTCTTCAAAAGGGAATTATCGGTTGATCCGTAGTTTAGGGTGGCACGGTTCCTTTGGTTCCTTTTATGATTCATTATTTCTCGCGATTCCTATGTTTATAGTTGCGCGGTTCACTATAAAACTGAATTGTTTATGTTCAATGTTAAATGAGAAGAAGTCACCTGATAATTTATTGGCGTGGAATTGTGTGTATTTTCGCATTTCAAGTCTTCTTCAAATAGGTTTGTGTGTCTACTGAGATGAAATGTATGAATTTTCTTAAAAGTGAGTGTTACCTTTAAAATAAATTCTCTTAAAAGTGAGAGAGGTATATAATACAGCGTGAGCACCGGAGCGACAGCGGAGGCGCGAACCAGGTCTCGAGAGCGAGGGCCGGAAGGCCCTCGCGAACGTAGCACGTTGGATCCGTCGGGTAGCGACGTGCGATAGCACGTCGCGGACCACTTGGTGAAAAAAATGCGTTGGTTAAAGAATTGCGTAGGTTATAAAATTAAATTTGTAGCGTGAAAAATACGTATAATCAGTTCACTTAATGAGAGTACGTTGCTACGTGGATTTACACGTACAGGGGGCTTTAGACCAGTGGGGTAGTTATTCTCCCGATCAACCTTTAATTTAAATAATTATATTTATTGCTGTAACATCATGAACTTAACTACACGCGACTACTACGTATAAACAAGGATTCAGTTCATGGAGTCGATTCTCTTCTAATGAACGGAATCAGTGAATCAAAGGAACCGTGCCACCCTATACTTCGGATTTACCGAATTATCAATTTATTTTGTGGACTGTGGAAGGAAGCAGTGGAAGAAAAGGTCCATGTTACCCACTCTTGTTTAATAATGCGAGTGGCAAAATTATTACAGGTAAGATTGATTTTTCTTATTTCTTTTCTACATCTTATCTTTTAAAACTTACAAGTGTAATTTTCTTAATTAAAATTGGGATGAGTATAGTTGTTAATTATCTTTACCATTACTCATGTATTAATCGTAATAAATCTAATTTTCTTTGTTTCAAGATGTTGTGTGTTTACAGGTGGGTGTAAAGTCAGTTGATAGTATTATCAACAAATATAAAAAACAAGAATCTCTGACCACACCCAAAAAGACCCGTAAAAGATCCCGTCCAATCACAGATATTGACAATTTCACTAAGGATGCAATTGCCAATAAATTTTATTGTAGTTTGAATTCAGGTAATCAATTAGACTTTTTAATTAGTTTGTTAGTATACAGTTTTATTAATATAAACAATGGTCATTTTGTGTTGTTTTATGTATTATTTAACAAGTACCAAGGATTATATTTTATGTAGGTTGTGGTATTTCTATACACAGAGATTGTGGGAGATGAAACGTTAAATTTTGAAGGCTCTCAGACCTCCCTAAAGCGAATAGTGAAGAACATGGGTTTTACTTAGGGAAAGGGAGACAGGTATGTCCATGTGAGAGAGAATGAAATTATAATTTTTAAAAGAGAGTGCTTCCTGAGGAATTACTATAGAAATACAAACTCCCACACACCAAAGGCAGTAATTAATTATTATTATTATTATTATTATTATTATTATTATTATTATTATTATTAATAGGGAGTGCATATCTATGATTTTGCACATTTTTGTCTATTGCTTCAGGGCATAGCTAAATGAAATTCCTTGACATGTGGTTAGAATTGGATGCTATGTAGATTAATATGTTAGTGCAATTTGGCAAATTTTTCCTGTTGGTGCATATTCATATAATAATAAGAGAATATTTTTATGCTCCTATATTTATTTTGTTTAAAGAGAGACTTATCTCTAAACCATTCCTTGTTGTCATAGAATCTATTTATTTGGGAGCAGTCATTGATTAGAAAAAGCTTGTCACACTTTGTGTTTTTTCTTTTCTATAGACAATAAAATACTTGTGCAAATGTAGGATATTTCTTGATATATTTTTTATACCAAGCAGAAAAAATGAAACAAGACAAACAATGTCCTTAATGAAGGTGCATAATTACTTCAATTATTTCTCCTGAGAAGTGAGCTAGGTTATATTATGTTTGCACAAAAATACATCTTTTCATTCCAAGTATCACATGAAATGAAATATTGTTATTTTTAATTGCATATTTCAGAATTTTTAGGTCATAGATGCATATTTCAAGATTTTTAGGACATAAAAATCATCTCTCTAATTATTATAATTCTTAGTTTTCACAGATGTACTTGTCTTGTATATCTAAATGTATTTGTAAATAGTCTTGTCAACATTGTTTCAGTTTTTTGTAGCTTGTTTGTAACCTTATTTGATTAGTAGCATTTGTGACATTACTTGTAATACTGGTTTTGGGCAAGTAGCACCGCATCTCTCTCTAAATTCCACATGCATTTTGAATTTCCTTGGCACAATACTCTAATTTTAATGTTGAAAATAACCGTTGTCTTACCTTGAATTTTTTCACAGCAAGAATGTGTATTTAACTGGCAATAAATAAACAATATATTAATCTTGTACTGCTTGGCTGCCTATTGGGAATTATTTGGCATGAATTTGTAATGGAAACTGAAGTATAATATACTTTTGATTTGAATTATTTAACAAGCAATGAGAGGGTTTACTGTGTAATAACTGCATGTTCAGGGAGAAGCTCATAGTAATGTAGTCACAATAAGAGAGTAGATTCAATATTATTGTGCAACTATATATTTAATGTGCCATTTATATTGATTGTGTACATTCCTGTTTAAATAAACATCTTAAAAAAATCAAAAAGTCATATTTATTACCATTTATCCCAATCTTATGAATCACACCCCATTGAAATGGTGAAAAAATGGGTAAAGAGAGAGACTGTCTCTGGTAACAATGGATAAGTTATTGAAGACTTACTTATACTAATGATGATTTTCATTATTTTTTTTGAACTTATTTTTAAAAGTTAATGAATAATTGAACAAATAAATCAAATGGATGCATTTGCATTGATATTGACATAACTGGACTGTTAGGAACAATTCATTAGATCACTTAAAAACTACCATGTATATCACGTTAATTAACTTCAATAATTGTGGTATTTATTTGCGTTAATTAAACTCATTACTACCAGTTCAAAACGTGAAGGAACTGTTGACACACATCTCAAAAGCATTAATAACATAGAAGTATGACCGCAGATAACTTTTGAGGTTGTATTTTTCATTTGCACTTGACACTTTAACACTTCTTAAGCTTGCAATAGTTGATAATTCTTACTTAACTTAATAATTATTCACAGAGTTAATATTCGTTTATAGATGAACATCTCTTTTTAATTCTACCGAAAAACGAATCATGTATTATTGAACAGTGGACAAGACTCGAGACCGCGCGAGGATTGTGAATGACAACAAACAAAACAAAAGCGAGAGACTTGATCAGAGTTATAGTTTCATAAGTTGGCTATTCCGACAGGAAATCTTTCAAGCTGCCATATTGGGAATTTAGTGCGGCCTAATACACGGCCTGGAGTATAAGAGGCGGAGTCTGTAGAAAGTGGCACCAATCCAATAACACTTCCCTCCCCTAGAGAATACTTCGTTACTCCCTTTTGTAGGAACACGTTCTTGTCGTGTATTAAATTGTGAAAAATAATTTAAATTCAATATAATAAACGAATAAGAGTTTTGTTTGCATTGTAATGCACATTTAAATATAGAAATAAGACATGCAACTAAACAGTATACACATGTTTTAGGAAGTCAAAACTTCTTTCTTATTATAGCACTAATTTGTATACTTTTCACAGACAATATTGAGAAGTACACCATCAATCTGATGATTTGTTCTGTAATAATCGATCTTATACCTAATTGACATGTAATGATAGAAATTTCTAATGTCTGGTATGGGAAATTAAGCATGAGCTCAGTTAATTTTAATGAGAGAGCAATTTTGTGATGAAAATATTTTTAATGCATATATTCCAAATCCATATACTTCCTTACATTAATTAACGTTGTTTCCATTTCCATTGAAGGCAAGGACATAACATCCCTCACGCGCCTATGTTTTGAAATGACTGTCAGAGAGGTCACTTGCTCTAGTCGCCGTGTTATTGAATTGAACTCTTGAAATGTTCTGTTCGTACAGTAGTTCCCGAAACACGTAAATTCCAACAGGCGATCTCAAACTTATAGTAGTCGCACCCTACTTTCAAACATTAGTAGATACCGCGGACTGTGAGACCCCACGTCAAGTTCGAAACATACTTCATTCTCGTTCATGAGCATGTGTTAATCTGTCCAACTTTTTTTGTGTCGGAGGGGCTGTGATTCTTGGAGAGATAATAGTGTAGTGGACATGGAAACCACTTTCTGCACCTAAGCGAGTTCGTTTCCTAGTGTGGACAAAACTTTTGGGGATTGGAAACCTTTCTGCGGACTTCATGAATTATTATAATACTGCGATACCAAGTAGTGCGTCCTATTATCATTATAGTTTTAATTCAATTTTTTGTCTTTCATTTTGTTTACATTTTAATCAGTTTTCTGTTTCTTATATAATTTTGTTAATGTATTTTAGAAATGGGGTTTAACTGATGCCAATGTTATTCTTCATTTAAGCTAGATTGCTGTTTCCAAGTACTCGCGGTTCAAGTCACGTCTTATTGCGATCGGTGAGCTGAAGAATACCTGCATTAAGAGTGGCCTGACAATATGCCAAGCTTCAGAATAAAATTTTCAGAATCTCGAAGGGAACATTGATGACTAAAATAAAAGATTGTAAAATGTCGCGATCGTAATAGTTGTGACTGTCAATCAAATAATATCCTAGCAGAATCTATAGCAAGGGCGGTCAGTTTTGCCCGCATGGGCATTCGCGTTCCTATTTATGCCTCGCGGATGCTGCCACTCAAAATCGTCGCTGCAGCGGGCAACGAAAGAAATTTGAGCGCGGAAACATTCCTGGGAGGTGGGTAACTTAATTACAAAAGAGAACATTGTTTTCATGAGGTTTTTATTAAATAAAACATAATAACTGTTGTAAAAAGCGCTTATTTATTGGAAAATAGAAAAATTCGTAATGAAAGTTTTCTGAGAAATAGAATTTCTGAGAGTCCCACCAACTATGGCCACCTCATAACTTCTAAACGGTTCCCGATATCGAAATGCAGTTTTCGCTTAACAATGCGGAATCATGAGGGAAGTAACGTGCGGTAGAGATATAATTCGAAATATTTTTAGTTTTCGAAAAAATTAATTATCTTTGATTTTTTAAATGGGACCATATATTTTTTTCACTAGCGATAGATAATCATAAATAGACGAATGCATTGATGTAACATACGTTAATATTTTGATAGTATATTGAGTATAAAATTATTCTTTCAGACATATGATTTTGAACTAAATGTACGAGATTTCCTGTTAGCAACCGTTGCGATTGCCGCATTAGGGGAAGATTGCCTTCGCGGCGCCGGCACTTTTGCGAGAACAGGGGAAAGGTCGCGAAGGCCACTTTCCCCAAAAGCGACAGTGTCGATGGCTGCAAGAAGAAAAATTGCACGTATAATTTCAAATCTCAAGTCTCATAATATAAATATATAAAAACGGGTTTATAAGTTTATATTATTATCGGTTTTTTACATCACTACCAATGCGTGAACTATTTTTTTTTATTTAATCGCAAAATATCAAGAAATACTAATACAGCCTTACCAATCCGTTAGAATTCATGTAATTCTGCAATTACAAAGTTAATTGTGAATTAACTTAAATTAATTAAATAATTTAAATTAATTAAATTAAGTTTAAAAAATTAAAGACTATTAAAATATTTTATTGAAGTTTCTCAAGAAAATGTTTCAGTCTATCAGAACGGAGATGGGGAGGTACGCTTTCTCTAGTTGTAAATTGGGAGTCAGAAAATAAACGGACGCAGAATATTGCCTGGGAAGTGGGAAAATGAATATTACGCAACACTGTCGCTTAATGTCATCATTTGACGACTTTCCTGCTATCAAAATATCAAAATATTTTAGAAGATAACATTATTATTCAGCTTCATTTGTTAGCATAAACTACCCGATAAATGGATTAAGATGTACTCTTTTCGTTGGGACTCATCAGGGCTCTAACTTATCGCACGGTAAAAAAGTTATTTTGCTCAATGAAAGTAAGTTAAAATTAATAGTTTTTTTACGAACGTTATTCTGGTGTTTCCATCACCAAACAATTGTAATATCAAAAAACTAGACTATTACCATGCATGCCGCCATTAGTTTTTATTAATCAAAATTTCGAAAAAAACGTACTGCTAGCACTTCGGTTAGAACATTATAATATGTAATTTCAGTACATTGTCCATAATCGTTACACTACGCAAAATTGTGTGGAGTGGATAATTAACGTCAGAAAATAACTCCAGTTACTTGCATTGATATACAGGACAGTTTGGTTAACTGGGCCAGATATGCTTTTTATTTATTATTTTTTTTGCATTTGTTCATCGTAAGTTAGCCAAACTTATTATATGATAATATGAAGTTAATATAAGAAACAGTAATACAAATTATTAATTTTAAATTTTTAGCAAATTTCGTGGGATGCAGAAACCTAGACGAAAAAATGATTCACTTAACTGCAGTATGGGATTAACTGATGCTCTTATTGTGGTGAAGTGAATTATTAAGAGCATGCTGAACACAGTTATACGAGTATATTATAAATAGGAGACAGATTTTAATGAAATATCATTTTTACTTTCTTGCATACCTACGTATATACGGAGTAATATACGTAATGTAGAGAAAGTTATGTAATGCTGCGCGAAAAAACGGTGGATTTTCGGCAGAAAAAAATTCATTGCCGGATCCTGATAACGAAAAAGTGGATAAATGCAGTTGCTTAATTAAGAGAAAAAAGTCCTCTAATATGTGATGTAGCCAGAATTCCTATTTTGTTGCGCCATGATACCGAAAACTCAATTGTAAGCGAAACGCCCACCGTCTCTCCGTCTGTGAACACTACTAGCGCTTAAACCATGCGGAGGATTTTTTTCAAATTGAAGAAACATCTGTCTGTCTATCTTTAGTTGAAGCTTTGAAATTTTGAAAACCATTCTTCAAAACTTGCGGGTTTTTAGATCAAGCCCCACGGACATTCTGGAAATTTTCTCAAAAGTTTTGTTCAAAATTTTTTCTTTAAATTTATTGTAATAACAGAGCAAAATACACTTATAAAAGTGGCATAGGTTCTATTTTCACGGTTAACAGGATTTTCAAAAATTGCAAAAGTTTGAATTTTTCTAGCGTCTTCTCACAACTGAAAAATTGCAAATTTTTTTGCGAAAATTGACCAATTGAATAACAAAAAATTAAACTAATGTTAAAACGATAATAATATAGAAGATGTAGCATTACAATACTATGAAAATCGAAAACAGTACACTGATTTTTGGAAGGTTTAGATACCTGTAAATGCCTTTTATCCAAAACCACACATTTTTGGAATTGATCACTTTTATCAATAATCCTGCGATATTTAAGAAGCTATTTAAACAGTAAAAATAAAAAAATGCCTTTACATATTTATGGGCTTTAAGAGTGTAATACAAATTTATTGGGGATCCTATTGTATTTTATTTCAATTATCTATGTCCCCGTCTGAAGTTGGGACTCATGGCAGTTGCTTAGGCCAAAGGACGGCCTTGCGAAAACTAGAAAACTCTAGCAGAAACTTCTACGAATCTAATACGAACGATATGTTAGAAAGAACAGAGATATCAAGTTTAGAAATTAAGAATACTCTTCTTATTCCCTTAAATTACAAAAGTTCAAAATGTTAGCAACTCCCTGATATTTGGAAACAAAATAAAATGGCCGTTTTTGTAAGCTTAAAAAGTCATCGTACACACCTGTTGAACAAAACATATTACGTTATTTAATACTGGGTATGAATTCCATTTGCTTTGATTATTGTCTCTAGTCTTTGCAACATAGATTTCAGCAACGTTGCCGTAGTCGCAGGGTCAATTAAACTTCCGTCTCTCAGACCTCTCATGTTAAATATTTTTTTATTAGACAAACATATGGGGTCATATGTGATCAGTGAATGTTAAGGGCCGGTTTCACCAAACGAAGAGTAAGAGTTTACTCTGGAGTAAATCACGTTTACACGAGAGTATCTTCTGGGAGCGTTTCACCAACACTTTACTCGAGTGTAAATCGCATACACGAGAGTAAATTCGAGAGTAACTTTACACGGCGAAGATCCGTCGAGTAAAATGCGGAGTAAGCTTAGTTTTCAACGTGCGTGTACCTGCGACGTGTTGTTATGGCTCGACGATTGCGAATGATGGTATTTGAAGATGATTCCGGCGATGATTCGGAATATTATCCTGTAATGCGAAGACAAAGATAGGTGTAGGAGAGAATGGATTGGTTTCCCAATTATGACGATCGAGTTTTAGTGACGAGGTTATGTTTGACCAAATTATCAGCTCTTCTATTTTGAAGAATTGAAGGGAAATAATTTGCATACTAAAAAATAAATATAAAAAATATATTCAAGTAGTAGAATTATTTCATAAATTATTATTTCTGAATTGTAGGTACCCATTTACAGGCAATCAGTCCAGAATCAAAATCAAAATAGGATATTCTATTAAAAATCATTTAAATCGTGCAAGTACGTATTTTATTTGTGAAGTAAAACTCATCGGGTACATTATGAACTGTGGAGGACTTTGTAAATTTATTTTTCACCGATGTGGATTCGAAATAAAGTATATATATATATATGACAAGAAAAGGAAAAATAATAACAATAAGTACTTATTTATTTAATCCAAAACAGTAATAAATGGTAATATTAATAAGAGAACGTATGGGGGAGATCATCTGCGTACGTTTTCTTGAGTTCTAGAATCCCTTCCCAACGTTTTAACTATAACTAATAGTTCAAAGATGAATAAAAGTTAAAAAATAAAACAAACAAATATTTCTTTTAAAAGTGCGAGGTTAACAACATTTGAAAAACTAGACATTTTCGTCCTAGTTGGTAAAAATATACATTCGAAAACCTAGACTAAGTAATATTAAGAAATAAAGATACAAAAACTAAGAAATAAGCTACGCTATCTCAAATAACCACACAAAACTAAGAGCAAGACGACGCAAAGAACTTCCAAATCTGAAATGAAAGGAAATAACCAGAGGTTCCCGTTGGTCCGCAATGGTTGACAGTGTTACTCTCGTTCACGGCCTCTTGAATCACTCTCTACTGTGTATGAAAAATTGCGTGTTCAGCAGGTACGCGGAGTAAATTGGGGAGTATGTACTCTAGAGTAACATAACCCTCCAGAAGCGTGGTGAAACGCTTATATTTTACTCGAGAGTAACTATCGTGGAGTAATGCTTACTCTCGAGTAACTACTCTTCACTTTACTCGGCTGTTGGTGAAACCGGCCCTAAGGAATTTAAGACGTGAATGAATTTGCTTTCTTAGGGCCGGTTTCACCAAACGAAGAGTAAGAGTTTACTCTGGAGTAAATCATGTTTACACGAGAGTATCTTCTTGGAGCGTTTCACCAACAGTTTACTCCAGTGTAAATCGCATACACGAGAGTAAATTCGAGAGTAACTTTACACGGCGAAGATCCGTCGAGTAAAATACGGAGTAAGATTAGTTTTCGACGTGCGTGTACCTTCGTGTTGTTATGACTCGACGATTGCGAATGATGGTATTTGAAAATGATTCCGAATACGATTATTCGGAATACTATCCTGCAATGCGAAGACAAAGATAGGTGTAGAAGAGAATGGATTGGTTTCCCAATTATGACGATCGATATTTTGTAACGAGGTTATGTTTGACTAAATTATCAGCTCTTCTATTTTGAAGAATTGAAGTTGATTTAAAAACGAATAATTTGCATACTAAAAACTAAATATAAAAAATATATTCAAGTAGTAGAATTATTTCATAAACTATTATTTCTGAATTGTAGGTACCCATATATAGGCAATCAGTCCAGAATCCAAATAAAAATTGGATATGTCTATTAAAAAATCATTTAAATTGTGCAAGTACGTATTTTATTTGTGAAGTAAATTGTTAACTCATCGAGTATATTATGAACTGTGGAGGACTTTGTAAATTTATTTTTCACCGATGTGGATACGAAATAAAGATAGTAAATATATGACAAATATATATGACAAGAAAAGGATAAATAAAAACAAAAACTAAAAATACTTATTTATTTAGTCAAAAACTAATAAACTGTGTATGACGTATGGGGGAGAAGATCATCTGCGTAGGTTTTCTTGAGTTCCAGAATCCCATTCCAACGTTTTAACTATAGCTAATAGTTGAAAGATGAATAAAAGTTAAAAATAAAACAAACAAATATTTCTTTTAAAAGCGCGAGGTTAAGAACATTTGAAAAACTAGACATTTTCGTACTAGTTCGTAATAATATACATTCGAAAACCTAGACTAAGAAATATTAAGAAATAAAGATACAAAAACTAAGAAATAAGCTACGCTATCTCAAATCACCACACAAAACTAAGACCAAGACGATGCAAAGAACTCTAAAACTGAAATGAAAGGAAATAACCAGAGGTTCCCGTTGGTCCGCAATGGTTCACAGCGTTACTCTCGTTCACGGCCTCGTGAATCGCTCTCCGCTGTGTATGAAAAATTGCGTGTTCAGCGGGTACGCGGAGTAAATTGGGGAGTATGTACTCTCGAGTAACATAACCCTCCAGAAGCGTGGTGAAACGCTTATATTTTACTCGAGAGTAACTATCGTGGAGTAATGCTTACTCTCGAGTAACTACTCTTAACTTTACTCGGCTGTTGGTGAAACCGGACCTTAGTGTTTTAAGGTAGCTATGATCTAATGGCGCCTCTAGGGTGACCAGATTAGTAACCAGGGAGGGTACCAAATTTAAGAATATTTACCGCGTAAATGTCCGACCTATTTTCATTACTGGACATTTGATTGATGCACAAGTCTGGTCTAAGGGATCCCAATTCTTTTGTTAATATTCTGTCTTCATAATTCAAGTTTCTGTTGGGTAAATATATTACTTTATTCATGTTAAAAATGGATGACGATATTCATATTGTTTTGTGAAATTTTTAATTTAAAACACGTTTACGAATTCTCGTACAGATCAAAATACAACCAATTTCGCACAGAAGCATTGAGGAACAGATTTTTTAAACACCGTGCTAACATACGTTCCTAACGTGTTTGCAAATGTCAAAATTCAGGCAGACACATGGCGCGGTCGCACATGATTTGTGACCGACGAGTGCAATAAGCTCACATAATTCCCTCTCACTTTCTTCCCTACAATGAAGAAACCATCCTTGTGTTAAAGGGCCAAGCGGCGGCCACAGGTCTCCTGTGTCCAATGCCCTGTTGCCAAATCCTGAGCTGTTGCCACTTGCTCGGTTATCGCTTCCCAGTTAGGATAACAAAAATTACACTGCTGGCTTGAATAGCCGTTACAGCTTTCTTTCGGAAAATAAGGGTTTCAGTGCAGCTGGTAATTAGTCGATTCTCAAAAATATTTAATTGAAAAAAGCACCTACCATTGACGCAGTTATTCACTTTCTATTCATCTGATTACCAATACAAACAATAAAAAACCGGTCTTATTTTCTTGTTTTATTGGTAACGGTTACGTAATAACTTACAACTTTTATACTACTAACACTTCATTCTTCTAATAAACCTTAAGGAAACGACAGAGACACGGCTGAGAGACAAAAAAATATATAATTATTGAAAAGCAAAACGATATATAAAATTCCACGTCTACGACTGATTTCAAAGTCATTTGTCAGATACATACTCTAATGTACAGAATAAAAAATGAGTAGTGCAGGCTAGGATTTGAACCCGAGATCTTCAGCACAAGAAGAATCCACCCAACCAAATACGCTACGATATTGTCCTTGGGCAGGTCACTTATGTAGTGTTTTGAATATTACAATGTTCTTGATGCCAGAAAATTCTTTCAAAAAATCGCAAAAGCTACTGTTTATTTCAGACAAAATTCTAAATAAAACGTATTTTAAAATTTAGTATTTAAAACGATTGCACTTGGAAATAAATCTCCAGCATGTGTATTGGTGGTGTTCGAAAACATATATGTTGTCACTATATAACTCAAACTTTTGCGAAAAACACTCATATTTTAAGAAACGTGCACATGAGATGATTTGAAAGACTAATAATGAAGAGCAGATTACATTAAGAAAGAAATATGTATAATTATCTTTCGTCTAACGCAATGTATTCTTCAGACAACGTTCACAGAAGTAACGAATAGTACACAGAAAACTGCCAGAATAGCAAACATTCGTTTCGGTACATTTGTCAGTTTTAGAGGAATATCATTTTGTCACTCAATAGATCTTCATTGTATTAATTGTAATAATTAATTAATTGTATTGTAATAATTGTTTCAAATATACAATTTGTCCGATTTGTTACACACGATTCAAGCAGGAAGCATTAAGTTAAATTTACTATGCGCACGAATAATATGAAACAATTGAATATTTGTAATATTGAAAAATTAAAACGTTGTATGGAAAAAGACTTACAATGTTTTTAAGTACACGTTGCAAAGGTTGCGATAGCTCAGTGGCATCGTTACAGTTTTCCCTGTAACGTTACTGACTGCGAGGCTCTAGAGTTCGAGTTTCGACGTTGGCGGATGTTCGACTGTGGTTACAAATGTAGGTCGAAAAACTTTGGAGCCGTTTTTAAGAAAAGTTTGAAAATACTTCCCAGGGGCTTCAAATAAATTACCCCAAAATTTAAAGAAATATTTTAAAAATCGCAGGACCTCGATTCGAGCCAGATCGTTAATGGAAAAGTAGTTTTGACAAAAATTCTACGAATAGTTTACACACTAGTGTTCACAGAGAAACAGACAGACAGACCAGCGGACACATGGACGGAGAGACGGACGTTTTGATATAATAACAACACTCTCTTGGTAACTTAAGACCCCAAAACGTGTAATTCCATTAAATTCTCGACATCGATTTACTGCAACATTACATACATAACCTCTCTAAATATTACTTTTGTTACTCCGAATGTTTACGAGGAAGTAAAAATAAATATATAATAAATACACTTTCACACACCACAGAGTAGGTTACACGCAAAAAAGAATAATTACAGAGCCCGAATTCCTGCCCGTGAGAATGCAGTTATAATGTTATTACATAAACAGGGGGTCCCACCAACTATGGACCACCCCTACAACTTCTAAACGGTTCAAGATATCGAAATGAAGTGTTTGCTGAATAACGCGGAATCATGGGGCAAGTAAGGAGCCGTAGAGAAATTATCTATAATATTTTTAATTTTCGAGAAATATAATCATCTTCGATTTTTTAAATGGAACTATATCTTTTTATCACCAGCAATAGATACACCATGAAAAGAGGACTAAAATGATGTATTATTTGCTAATATTTTGATAGTAACTTGAGTATAAAATTAGGCTTTCTGAAATGTGATTTTGAATTAAACTGGTAATCGTTGCAACTCTCGCTTTTGGGGAAGGTGGCCATCACGACGTCTAGACTGTTGCGTCTTGACTGAGAGGGGTGGCAGTGGGGGATAAGAGGCATAACTACAGTAATTCTTAGTGATGGCACAGACATCACACTAAGAAATACCAATTTTGACAATCAGAATGGGAGACATTTTCCATTTATTTATTTGGATTTAACTTGCCTTCTACTAAAATTTCAAAACATTGATCGTTCCAAAGAACGATATAAAAAGTTGGTAGCGTAAAGAAGATGTTAATAATAATAAATATCATTTTCAAACTGAATAAGAAGCCAACCACCGTCTCTTCGTTGGTAAATGTCATTTTTAATTAAAATGATCACTCGTCCACTTTGCAACCATACGACTGCTATTCTTGAATGGAAAAGAAAACTGTACACTTCCGTCTTCTGCATTTTCAAGTTTGAGGCAGCACTTGGCGCTATGAAATGAGAAACTCTCTAATCAGAATGAACAGTAGCGAATGCAGATATGCATTTTTGTTAAAGTTTGGTAGTTACACTGATAGAACTGTCAAGAGTATTTCAAGTTTTTTATTACTTTGTTCTTCTGGTAGTACGTGTTTAAATAGGAAGTTAAGTTACTGTGAATAATAAGAGAAAATGTCTACCTACCTATTATTTGATGAATTAATCAAGATATTACAATGAAAATCTTTAAGAAATAATTCGCTTCCCATATATTAAAGTGATAGCTTGTTTCTGCACTGAGTTCGAGTTTTGTAAATTTAGAAATGACCTTTATAATAATAATAATAATAATAATAATAATAATAATAATAATAATAATAATAATAATTATTATTATTATTATTAATTTTATTATTATTATCGTTTTCGCTACAATATTTTTATTTCGTTCTTTTCGATTATCGTTGATTTGGAATTTCAGAAGAAGAAAAGTTCAACTCAGATGAACAACTGGGAAAAAATTCTCATTCAGATCGTTAAAATTGATGTTTGTTCATATGTTTTTCATGTCAAGATCATGAATTGCTGCAATTACACCTTCATCCTACACGGCCATCTCTCTCACACTCCTCTCTTCACAAAACAGTATCAACGTCGCGAAGGCCACCTTCCCAAAACGGCGACTGTTGCAAAGGCTACCCGTTTACTTGAAAATCTGATGCCAAAAAATCTAATTTTATACTCAAATTACTCTTAAAATACTAACATATGATAAATCATTTTATTCCAATATTCATGATGATAACATTGCTGATGAAAAAATATGTAGTTCAATTTAAAAAATCAGAGATGATTAAATTTCTCGAAAACTAAAACTATTATAGAGAATTCCTCTACCAGCATGTTACCTGCCCCAAGATTTTGCATTGTTCAGCGAAAACTGCAACTCGATACCCTGAACTGTTTAGAAGTTATGGGGGTGGTCCATATTTGGTGGGACACCCGGTATCATATAAACATTAGAAACCCTATGTAACTTGATCGATGATAAATGAAAGCGATTGCTGTATACTAAGCGAATGAATAGGGATGACTAAATACGTCTCGTAGTGGAAACCTCGAAATGTTTACTTTTCATAGCGTCAACTTTGGGTAGCTATATTTTCTTAATTAAACCCCAAAATATCCAAGCAATTATTTCAAATTAAATAAAACTACAATTTTATTGACAATAATACTAATCTGATATGACTTTCTACAAACAATTATAAGGAGATGTGAACGTCTTCATCCTAAATTTTCATCCTAAATCGTTACTTTTAATTTTAACGATTATGTTAATGTTTGCTACTCTGAGACACGGAGCACGCTCGAAAGAACACAATAAGTAAACGAAATTGAGGATATTATGATTATTATGTCTTAGTAGCTTCATTGTTGAAATGACGACTGATTCTTTCATATGAGATTTTCTGTGTTTCATGAAGATGACCTCGGCGAATACGTATTTCGAAGACGTGTAAACTTCCATGATTTTGACGCGATAAGCGATGACCTCAAATAATCCACTTCGATTCAGAGGGTAGTGTCAAAAATCATTGGCGTGTTAGTGTCGAATGGAAAAGAATGCGTCTAGGAATTGTTCTGAACTTGGAATAATTGAATTTTAAAAACATGTTTATTTGCAAACTTTGCACCTTCATTGAAATTTACTTCACTGCATACGTAAGTTCACATTCCTTCAATTACAAATATCCATAAATAAACATATGTCAATACAATATTATAATAGTCTTATTACTTTTTCTCATATTCCATGCTGATGCTATATGCTTCTAAAGGCAGCAGACTTACTGGTTAGAATGAAATTGTGAATGTTATAACAATGTATTTCGTATTTGGAACGTGTGAATACTGAGGAGCCGGAAGCTTTAATGTCTATATTTATACGTCAAGACAATTAATGCAAAATTATTGTTTTCTTGTATATTTAATTTGAAAAATTTTCCACAATTTTATATGTAAAGAATTGGCTTCCTAAGAAGGTGGATAAAGGCTTTCTCGAGTGAAAGCGAGTGTTACGATTTACGCTTACAAGCTCAGCCTATTTCGCCTTGAAACGTGTGGAGGAAGACGCAATTTTTACCGGGAGGTATTTCTGGAAGCCAATTGATGACTCTTTCTTGCTCCCAAGTTGAAGATTGTTCGGTAGCCGACTCGAGTAGTATTTTAAAATGTATGCTGTAATTGTTAAACAAATGGAACTTCAAGTATTTAGAATAAAATGAAAAATTAAGGAGCTGAAAACCAGGAATATCTAACCAGCAACAATTTTCGTGGCAATTAATGCAAGCGTTGTGGACGCGTGTCCCCTCCACCCCGTTAGGAACTTCAAATGTATTTGCCGGAGAAACTAAGCGAGCCGTTGCAAAACGGCTTATAGAAAAGCTTAACGTGGGAACTACCAAAAAAATAATTGCCATGACATGCTAATTTCTTATAAACACTTACGTATCTCGAAAACGAGAGGAAGCGCTAATCGGATTGCGGAATTTTACATCTCGTTTAAAGGCAATTTTAAAAAAGCAATACTTTTTTTGTAAAATTTTAAAATTTATAAACAATTTTCAAATTTTGCAATTCTAAAGTGGGAAGGGTTTTCTGATGTCCCAGAACCAAAAACTGCAAATTAACAATTTTGCAACAGTTAACAATTTTATAAACAATTCCGAAATATGCGCCATTCCTGCCGGGGAGTGTCCCCAAATTGCCCCTGATTTGATGATAGCAAAATAACAATTTTGACATGAGATGCAAATTAATTGCTTAATATCTAGTTTAATTGTTACTTTAATGATAAATATACAGCTGGTCTTTGAATTTTACTTTCTTTTATTGAAATGGTTCCCTAGAAGTCCTAACGATTCGAGAAAGACAGTATTTTGCATTTTTGCAAATGTAATATACATATGAACAATTGAAAATACGCAATTATAATCGTTTTTCTTATCGCAAAATTCTGTAGTAAACTGGTCATTTGATAAAGTTCATAAATGGCGTTTGGACAAGAATATTGGAATTTAAATATCTATAAGAACGTAATTGTTCTAAAATTAGTGTTATTTTATCTGATATCAATGTAATTTCTTCAAAAAGAATTGTGTTAACAATAGTTAAGTGCTATGAGTTCATATATATTTCAATGAATTTACTTTCACGTTCATTGAAGTGTTTCTTTCATGTATTTTTCATTTGAAAATACTTCCACATCTGAACTGGCGGCGTCCGCCATTTTGTACGACGTAATTTTGTTAGGGCACTCCCCCCTGCGTTGAGATTGGCTACGATGGTTTGTGAGGCTCCGCCTGCGACGTTTCGTCATGACAAGGGCTGTCCAAGCCGTGCAAAAGCTGAACTTAGCCGCAGACGGCCGCGATCAATTTATGTTTCCAGTACTGTAGAAGAACAACTTTTATCATTAAACACAAGGATTACTCTAATCTGATTCCTCTTACGACTGTAGAAAAGAAATGAATTTACTGGCTAGCAAGACCAATGTTCAATGAAACTTGCCCGATCAACGTGTTATTGAGGGAAGCTCACATTGCAACGTTTTAGCTAGTACAATTATAATTCTATCGTAGAAGTTTTCCGGACTGAAATTTAATGAATGTTCTCTCTGTTTTTATGTGACACACGACCGGCAAATTCCCCAAGCTGGTCCCGAGCTGTGTAGTCGGCTGCCGAGCGATGCTCACGCCTCAAGGTCGTCGTTCTTCTGCAACGGTCCGTGCGCTGCCTGTTGCGTCGAAATCGGAATATTTCCGAGCGCCGTCTCCTCGTTGTTCAGCGAAGTTTTACTACAGGTTTCACAGAGGCGATGGTCGCATCAGAATGCGAGTCCGAAACACCAAGTTATGACTTCGTAATAGCAAAAGTCAAGCTAGTTGTTGGATAATCCATACTTCTAAGAATTCTCAAAATTCTATAATAGGATTTCCAAAACGAAATTCCAAAAATAAAATAAAATAAAATAAAATAAAAGCTGTAACAAAGAAAAAAACATGTCCTATGTTACAATAATCCTCCATTTTCTAGCAACGAGAATGCAGCAACGTGGTTTTACAAATTCATTTCAATCTATTACCACTGTCGTTCTTTCATTCGTTGCATTCTTGTTTAATATTCATTTTAAATTTCATGTAATCTCGTGACATTTCACAGTAAGTAATTCCATGAAAAATGTTCAGGCATTTACCTTTTATTAAAGCTTTTATATTCCGGTATCTTCCGCGTGTCCCTCGTCGACTGTGTGGTGTACCTGTAGCCTTCCGTTCACCTCGGCGACTCGAACAAGAAAAAAAACGAGCTCTTCCGACACAAGTTCATGCCGCGTCCGTATTTCCACAAAAGTTTCTGATTGGCTATAGTCTGAGTGCGTTCAGAAATCTTTTTTTGGCTGACGCCATCTCTTCGCCACTATAGAAACTACGTGTAGGGCATGATGCCGGGTATTATCGCTTCTATTTTTTGTTGGTCATAAATGTAGCCGACGACAAGCGGTTACAATATAGAGTACACCGTCAGAAATGTCATTAAATTTAATGTAGATTAATGAATTGTACATTAAAAGAGCTTAATATATTTGTATAATAAATATAATTCGTTAGTTAAAATCAGTGTAGATTTAATGTAGATGTTCTCCCGTTTCCCCTGTCTCTCATCATTCATCTAATATATTCATAACCAACTGTCTATCAAGATATTTTATTCATTTCCTCCAGATGTGACCATAAAGCGTTGACTCTTGCATCTTAATGTACATGTGCATATTAAATTTATCGTGCGTTCATGCTACTTTCTTCAATGAACATTTTATTTAAGTGATGCGGAAATTTCTGACAGTATAGTGCCATCCAAACAGTCGCCAAATGTAATATATTATTACCCGATAGCCATGCCGGAGTGGAGGAGAAATGATAATTGAAGGAAAAATGTTTTTCGATGGTGTTTATATAGATTTGAAATAGGTGAATCCAAAAACTTACAATACCACACAGTTCGGATTCTCTGAACAAATGGTTATAAAAGGCAGAAAAAATGGTTGGAAGGCAGAATGAATAATTACTTTTGTTTTCTTCAGATCATTCCTTCTAAGTGCTGACTTAACTACTCGTAAAGTCGAATGAAACTTCGATGCGATAGGAAATTAATTATAAATAATAAAAAATCGTCAACAAGAGATGTATTAGTAAACAAATGGTAAATTATGCGAGATTGTTTTATTAATTTTCCTCTGCACGCGGAGTTATTACAAAGTTCTTTCTTTTTGTAGTTGACGGTGAGCCACTTTTTTCTATTATACATTCAGTCATGAATGGGATGCGATGATATAAACAGCGGTGAATTGATGTAATCATACACCAGGTCCTATCATCGGCCAATTTAAAGTGAACAAGTAATAAATGGATAACGGGATGACTGTGTTTGATGAGATTTGTAAAGGCTTGTTGTTCTCGAGGGCCGTTTTCAAGGTTTCCTCCGCACAGTTCCGGCCGGATGTAGGGCAGCACAATCGTTCCTTCTTCGTCGTTTTCCTCTACCTTATTCTTGAATAACACTAGGTTCATGTTTATTACGAATCGCTTTGAAATGCATATATGTATTAGAGATGATGGTTGCGAGGAATCTGGCGTGTGGTGACGATAACACGTCCCTGTAATTGCTATCAGAGCACCCGGCTCTTTCAGACACAAATTACACTTTCACCAAGGCATTCGTTCAATGTGGTCGGAGAGCCATAACATGTAAAAATAATTTGAAGAGAAGAGTTAAACTAAATGAATTAAAATGGGTCGTTTGAGTGTTACCCAGAAGCTAACTCCACGGAATGGGTGCCAATAAGGACCGTGTGTCATGAGTTTATTGTTATCAGAATGTTTGAAAAAATCTCGACATTTTCACTTTTAATAACGAAAAAATGCAAACCTCCCACTTCGCATCCGATCTCGCTTCCCGAAAGACCTCTTTGGCGCTCCATAGTAATGCAGAATTCTACTCTCATCTACCATTAGCCACAGTGATCCAACACCTCACATCGAGACGCACGACTTCAAATTCCAAAATTATGGAAACTGAATCACAACTGAGGGGTACACCTTACATACCACAATTGGCTTGAGGATATCCCAACAACTTAACCTTTTTTCATGTATGTAAACTTAAAATCCCCTTAAAGTCTTCAGCTGAAGGGGTAGCTGATAAATAAAAAAAACGAATTATAATAGTATATTTTGCCACTCGTAATGAATGCTGGTGAGTACAATAGGGGTTTTGAGGGACAGAAAATCCTCAGTCTGAAATGACACGACTGAAGCATGTATAGGCATCCTGGCTTACTAGTAGGCAAAATTAACGACCCGGACAATTATTACCGTGGTAATGAAAATCTAATTTGCTCAATCCAGTTCCCAATATTCCGAATTCTATGAAGGAAATGTTATGATTACGCACACGTTTTTAGCGCACGGACATTTTTAAGAATAACAACAATGTATTCGCAGAGAAAAGGGCAAGGACAAAGAAAAGAAGACGCTTGTGATATGAAGGCGACGGAAAACTATATATTGACGTCTTCTAAACTACGCATTCTTGCAGTATACTACGTTAGAAAAATAGAAGACGCAAATTGCTTTTGTTACCTCGTTCTTCACTTTTCAATTCCTTTTCCCACTTGACGTTTCACGCACATGCTCGCTCGCGCGCACGCACACACACACACACACTGACACACTCGCACCTACACACGCATTTACTCACACGGTGGTTTTACGATTGCTCACGGGAAGTGCGTGAAGGAGTGACTGCGGAGCGGAGATTAGGAAACACTCGTATCTGCTCGCGATAACCCGAAAGATCCAACTCTTTCAAAGAAAGACGAGGTATTTTCAAGGCTACGTTATAAGGAAGAACGTAGAGGAAATGCGACATACTCTGACAGTCGTGATCGATTTCCGAGACTGTCCTGTCCATTATGAAGAAGTCCATTATGAAGAGACACGCGGTGGCAAAAAGGAAACTAAACGCTATACCATGGCTTCCTGTAAGCCATGGCTATACCTTCATTAATTTTAGATTTTATGAAAAAGTTATCAGCATTTTCATTAATTAATTGTGAAAATTATTTATAAAGATTCAGAGCAGGAATAAACGTTATTTTTCAAACATACCGTTGTTGCATTCTCCTAAAAATCGTAACTTTTATTTCCTCAAATCTACTACGTAGTAAAAGTAATGTAATGCTCCATGAAAAGTAGCAATTTGGAAATTTAAAAAAAATTGCAGATCCCAGATACCGAAAAAGTGGCCTTTCTTGCGTTTAAATAATAAATTACTTTTCTACTACCCGACGCAGTATTGCCCACGTTTTGGGGACCCTTGATACAAGAAAGGAGTTTTCTCACAACGGCCGGGCGTCCGTCCGTCTGTGATTGATTGATTGATTGATTTTTCGTGTTTCCGGGCGCGTCAACTGCTCTGGTCATTAGTCCCGTTAGTGTAGTGCATGTTTTTCTCGGGAGATGGCGGTGATCATCTCCCGCTGGATGGCGAGATCCGGCACCGACCTACCGTCGGCTAGTGGGGTTTCCCCCTCACCAGGACTCTCCCACCAGCAGGGCACCGCCCCAGCCGGGGCAAGCTCTAAGCTCCCGACCGGTCTCCCGGGATATGTGGTAGTGTAGTGCATGTTAGTGTGTGTAAGGGGAGAGGATAGGACAAGGAATGGGAAGGACAGATCGCGCGCGGTCCGTGGCCCGTTTGATAGGGTACTGCTCCGGCATTCGCCTGGTGTTGATCGGAGAAACCACGGAAAACTACCGATCAGAGCAGCCGGTCACTAGAATTCTCCTCCAGACAGCGACTGAATTCGACCTAGCTGAAAAGCTAGTGTCGAAAATCCTGCCGCCGTCAGGACTCGAACCTAGGACCTCCCGGCCAGAGGCGCTGAAGTGACATCAGTTGATGCACTGAGCTACCGCTCCCGGTCGGTCCGTTCGTCCGTCCGTCCGTCCGTCCGTCCGTCTCCTTGCGAACAGCACTAGTACTTAAAACGTACGCAGAATTTTCACCAAAATGTTCAATCGGTCTGCTGTCACGACCCTTGAATATGAAATGCACCTTTTAATTTTAAGAAATTTGTTACATTAAAGGACCCCTAAGGACATGTAAATTTTCTCAAAAATCGCTCCAATTTGTTCCTTTCTTTTACTGCAATGGACCAAAGTGTGCTTATAAAAGTTGTGCACGTCCAATTTTCAGTAAACATTCTGTCATTTTGAAAATTCAAAAATTTTAAAGTTTGAGCGATATTCTTCTTCAACCATATTATTGAAGAAAGATTTTTTATTAATGAAATATTTGCTCTAAATTAGATACTTACATAAGTAAAACCACGACTTTTCTTTTTTCCATTTACTCACATTTCTATGTCGATCTTTTCTATTTAAAAATAAAATTAAGCATCACGAAGGTCGGAAAATGCGACTAATCTGCGAGTGAGTTAAAAACCTTCGTGATGCTTTATTGTTACTCCAATCAGGAAAACGCTTCGAATATAGTTAATGTCCCCCTCCCCCCAGATTCTGCACGTATTCCTGACTTACGTAATGCCTCACAGCTTGCGAAAAGCAAGGAAGTAGTGCATTTTTGCCCGCCAGAGTGCTCTACTGATCAGTTCTGACTAGAGTATTTAGATACAGAATGTATCAAATGGCTCTAGTACTGAACAGCGTTGATCAAAACAATGCTAGAAGTGATTTCGGGGCTTAACATGTAAGTTAAGACGAGTTGGCGTATTTCAGTTTATCAACTGCACATGTTTCATAAAGAGTTGAAAACTCACCTTATTTTAATGAGGTGGTTCACAAGAAATACAATTGCAAAGAACGGTACTTGCGTACGATAGTAATAAGCTCCAGAAAACGGAAGTGGAATTAAGTTTCGTAGGAAAGAGATTTACCTTTCAAAATGCTTTTGAAATTCGATTCTGGTTCGATTTGGTATTATAGCAATTCAGCTACACAAATATTTAATTCTGATTTATTTTAGCTGATTTCCATTTTACCTACCTACGGTTTAAAGAAATAGATGCACGCTGCAGAATAGATAATTAAAAAGCATCGATACGTAGTAGACTCCAAAAAATACTCTGTTGACCACTGCTGTTAGGGAAGATGAGTCAAACAGACATATGTAGCTAAGAATCAACGGTAACATTTATAATGCCCATTTACTAAAGTGATTTAGCACAACATTATTGGGTTTATATTAATTGCGGGAGAAATTAAAAAATGGAAAATGGTTCTCAATGAGCAAGCAGATATATCAACACAAAATGTCCTATTGCACCATCGCACATTAAGAAAGATAATTAGCTTACTGCAAAAGAGATTTAATCTCAGGAATAATTTAGAAAGGGTATAACTGAATAAGGTGGTGAAAAGTGTCCCCAAACTAAATAATCGCGATGTTCATATGAAGCAGAAGAAAAAATGACGTAGTCACAAAAAATCAGCCTCCTAGGGCAATGTGATGCAGAGATACGAGAAACGTATTTTGCAATTTTTATTTTTTCTCAGCATGTATTACGTGTATCTATATATTTATGTATGAAACGATAGATGCAAGTCCACGTTGCTTCATGGTGGCGCTGCTTGATGTTTTGTTTTGATTGTTGAGATTTGTTTACAATTCGTCAAGGTTTTGTTTCAGTGTAATAATTGCATTGTGGCGTTGACAGTTTGCAGGTATTTGCTTTTGTAGTGTACTTTGTAGAGAACATTCGGACAGTAGGTTTTGCTCGGTTGTACTGAAGTAGTGAAGTTGTACACAGGTTATGTCGATCGTTGCCCACGCGCCCCAAAAGACGCAAACGTACATTAAGTGGACGCAGGGAAAGAGAAAGTCAGCGTAGAAGTCGTGTTAGTGAGGTCATTTCGTTCTCTGTTGGGTCGTTGTCTATGAAATGTCAGATTTGTTCTGCTTTGCACTTCCCATGTGAGAGAAATTCTGCAAACGAGTTTACTCCTTGTTGCTTAAATGGAAAAAAAGTTAACCTTCGAGCAATATGCCAGAAGAAATCAAAGTTGTTTATAGCTGATGACACATCAAAAACTTTAGAAATAATATTCGTCAGTATAATAGTGCTCTTTCTTTTGTGTCATTTGGTGCCGATATTGCATTGCCACCTGGTCACTGGGCCATACATGTTCAAAATTTTGGAAACTCCACATCATAAAATATCTTCGTTATACCCTGAAGATCCAAACAACGCAACATATTGTGAAGATTAGTCTGGGCACAGTATTTTACATTTATCTCAGATCTCACCGTCAAATTTTGACGGGTTCTCACTAGTCAGGCTGAAAAACTTGCAGAAACGGGGAAACAGTTTAATTTGAAGGTATTTTTGTCAACGAATTTTGACAAAAAACTTGTTATAGAAAAAAATAAAGTTCGAAATTTATTTTCGACGTGATTAAGTTGGAATACTGTCTCAATCCCCCCCCCCCCGAAAATGGGTCTTAAAAATTTGTATACATTTATTTTCATATTTTTAAACAACGTGGACGGTAGTGAAAAAACATGAAAACCAATTTTTTGTTTAAACATTTGAAATACGCGCCTTAATGTGATTAAAAAAACGGTTTAACCGATATTTAAACACAGATTTAAACACGACATATGAACTCGAAATCTTATAGGTGTTACTACTCGCGCAACTTTTCTTGAACGATGGTCTTGCTTCCCCCTCCGTTGAGCAATAAACAGTTGAAGACCAAAGCTCGCAGCGAACACTAATGACAACATTGCAAGCATTAAAACTTCGTTGGCGCGAAACAGAAGATAGTCAAAGCTAGTTGTTTCACAGTCGAGAACTTCTGTTCAGCTTTGTTACCATTATCTAAAGAAATGGCTGAGGCAGGCCCAGGACCTTCAAGGGAGGCACCTGAAACTTCTATTTAGTGTTGCTGCTGTTGCCTACCCAGAGCGATGATCTGGCCGCACACGTAGCAGGTTGACTTTGATTTTCCAGAGGTTAGCAATATTGTAAATACTCTAGTGGCCGACTTTGTGACTAATACCCCCACTCCTCCTGCATTTCTTCATCCCATCGTTCAAGAAAAGTTGCGCGAGTACTTCGATTATGTATCAAACTCACTCGGAATATCCTTGGTCGAAAGCATGGTGGAAAGAGATGGGAGGCCTCTTGCGCATCCGACATTTTGTATTCTCTTTCATATGAGCATCGCAATTATCGATTTCGTTTAGGGCACTTTTCACCGCCTTATTCGGCTATACCCTTTGTCAGAATTCTTCTTCTTGCGAGTTGTCTACAGCTCCTGTGACCGTCTCTCGCATCCCAATCTCCATGCCTCTCTATCATTCCAATCGTCTTCTTCAAGGCCTCTTTTCTGCATGTCCTTCGTAACTTGCTTTTGCCATTCTTCTCTGGGTCTACCTCATTTTCTTCGGTCTAAGGGCAATGTCAGAATTAATAGCAAAATTTAGAAAGACAAGATATTCTAATCCCGACTTCGAAATATCACTTGAAAGTAATTTTTGACGTTTTTCATTTTAATTTATAAAGAGCCAGTTTCATACTTCTATTGTGGTCAAGGCAAATACTCTACAATGTGGTTGTTTCCAATTGAAGTTTTTGTAAAATGGAAGTGTGGCAGATTTTTATAAACTTAAAATGATTACAAAATTTGTAAATACTGATTATATATTGATAATGTTTAACCTAGGAAACTATTTCTCTTAACACGACTAATAATGCATTTTATAGTGAATATGTGGTTGACAAGTGTTGAAGAAATATTTCTAGTGCACACCTTACAACTAAGAACTGTTCATTTATTTAAAGTCAAAAACAGTTAAAACTGCATGTTACGTACTAATATGGAGAAGCTCAAAAATCCCTGCAAGTGTTCTGGAGCTCTGAGATCTCTGCCCTAACTCACATACATATTAATTTGAATTAACATTCCAGGAAGAAATGAGCTTTTTTATAAGGGTTCATAATAAAATATTACCTCCTGTGTAATAAAAACTATTTGCAAAAGTAATCCAGCTACAGATTTTGGCTATTATCTCTTAATGTACCCGCCATGACGAAATGGACTTCCTACCGCGAGAACATGAACGAAAATTTGAGTAACTACACCGCGCCAGGAAATTCTCTCCGGAAGTGGCACCTTGGTGCTAACAACAAAAATTATATTGGTAGCAGCGTGTAACAAAAGAAACAGTTTTTCTATTACCATTGTATAACTTTGTCATTCGAGGACTGCAGCCCGCTGCATAATGAAACTCATTACGATACTGATTTCATTATGATACAGGTTCACAGAGAAGTGTACAAACCGAGTATTGACACTTCATTAATCATTGAGAATCGTTCTAGTGAATGTTTTGTTCAATTGAGTACATTAAAGTTGCATTTAACATTATGTTTATCAGTTTTAATTTCTTTTATAATCAGTAGCTTTTACGTGGAATATTATTTACAATAAGTTGGAGGGTAATTTCACTTTGATTTTATTTGACTAGCCCAGTGGTAGTGGTGAAGGGAACATTTGACTGACGTTGAGATCAGAACGCAATTTATTAAGGGTTATTGTGTTGTTACCGTGTGTTTGTACTTAAAAACTGGCCAATTGTTTAGTTCGAAATGTCTAGTATATTAGAGGATAAGTTGGCGCCTCCAGATATAAGAGAAAAGCGAAAATGGTGACCTCGCAATTATTGTCTCAACTTTTGTACTCTCGCAGGCAGGCTGGTAAACCAAAGCCACCTGCGGCAGGTAGGATAGCTGTCCGCTAGGTGGCCTTGGCTGAATCCTGCATGTAACCTGCAACGAAACGATTGAATTTGAAAGCTTTATAAGTTAAAGTTTCCATAAGTTGTAGAAAAGTACTGTATGAAACTAGATGTAATGGGTATTAATACACTCGCGTGAAGTTTATGATATTCGCTCGTATCGTCAGATCACATTCGTGTGGTAGGAAATGGTGCGGCGTTAACGACATTTGCATCATGTAAACAATTTGAGGCGTTGTTTCGTCGTATGTATTTATTTTGGCATAAAGCTTTTTCGGCCGCATTGCGACCATCTTCAGTGCTACAAAATAATGATTAATAAATAATACTACTAATAATAAATACTAATAATAATAAATGATAATTAATAATAAATAATAATAATAAATAATGTAATAATCAAATATAAGATATTATTATAAATGAAATTAGAATTTGAGTGAAATAGAAAATTTGGAGTATATATAAACATAATTTTTTTTAAATTTATTTCTACCTTTTCGACTACAAGTCTTTCAGGGAGTTTAAAATAACAATATAGTAACGGCTGTTTTGATCACTGACTGTAACCTTATAAAAATAAGGCATTATTAATCATATTTTTAAGATATGTAGAATTTTTAATGTAAAGTTAGAAGGAATGTAAATAAAGGATGAAAATAATTGCAATGAAGATTTATGAAGGACGAAATTTATCTTTTGGAAATTTTGATTGGATACGACGAGGAAAGTTATAAGTGCGACCGAGATTAAAAAGTTGAGCATGGTGTAAAGAAAGTAAATTTTCAAAGAATAGCTGACTATGATGTTTAATATATTTATGAATTGTAATGATTTGCAATTCTTTATGAACTTGCGAATTAGGGATAAACCAGGGGGCATGAACAATTCTACTTAAAAATTTGTTTTGAATAATTTGTATTTTTTGAATATTTGTTTTAGCTGCATTAGACCATATTGGACAAGCGTAAGTTAGAGAAAGACGAATAATGGATGTGTAAATTAATTTGTCAGATTTAATACGAAGGGAAGAATTATTGTTAATAAGGGCATTGAGTTTATGAATTTTTATATTTGTTTTTTTTGAAGAATGTTTTCTATGTGTGTTTTTCAATTAAGCTTTGTATCTAAGTAAAGTCCTAAATATTTTATGGAAAAAGTAGACGGGAGCCAAGGAATATGAGTTATTAATTGTAAGTGGAGGGGGAAAAATCGGTTTACATAAAGTGAATATTTTTTCTTGACATTTCGACATGTTAATTTTGATTCTCCAATTATTAGCCCAGTTAGAATATTGATTAAGGTCTGTTTGTAGTTTGTTTTTTGCAGTTAGAATGTGAGGATGTGAGGTAATAAGGGCAGTGTCATCAGCAAAAAGAGCTAAATCTGAATAAATGAATTTTCGTATATCATATAGAAAAATATTGACAAGGAGATGAGAGCGACAGGAATCTTGAGGCACCCCAGCAGAAATATTAACTTTTTGTGAAAAGGAGTTGTTGTATTTAACTATAAATGATCGATTAGTTAAGAAATTTCTAATAATATTTACAAGGTAGGAGTACCAATGATATTTAGTTTATATATGAGACCTTCATGCCAAACTTTGTCAAAAGCTTTTTAAATATCTAGAAAAATATCTAAAGAATGGTGTTTTAAATGAAAAGAGTTTTCTATTTTTTCGGTGATGCGTAATAATTGGTGAAGAGTAGAGTGTTGGTGAGTAAATCCAAATTGAGTTGGTTGAATAATATTATTTTGTATAGTAAATTGAAGCATTCTATGAAGTAAGAGAGTTTCAAAGATTTTCAAAAGGGAAGAAAGTAAATTAATAGGGCAATAATTTGAAGGATGTCTAGGATCTTTTTTTGGTTTACATATGGGAGTTATTGCCGCTAATTTCCAATTATTCGGAAAATAGTGAAGACGAAGAGAGTAATTTAAAATGTTAGTAAAGGCTGCTATGGATTTTTTCCCTAGATGTTTTAAAGATTTATTAGTAATTAAGTCATAACCAGCTGATTTACGTATTTTTAATTTTTTGATAATAAGGTTAATTTCTGATGGCGATATGGAGTTAATAATTTGTGGAACATTATAATTCGGAAGAGAGAGATAATGTATCACATGATTATATAATAATGTATTAATTATAGGATTAGGAAGAAAGGAAGTTTGAAAGTGGGTACCAAGTAAATGAAATTTTTCAAGGTCTGTTTGAGCAGTAGTAGAAGAATCTGTGAGAATTGGAATAGTTACCTTTTCTTTGTGGAGACATTTAATTGTCGACCATAATTGTTTAGATTGAGGATGTAGTTGTTGCAGAAAATTTTGATTTTGAGATAACTTAAACATATGTATTTTTGAACGAATAATACGTGAAATTTTATTTAGTTTTAATTTGATGTCAGAACGGCGAGTTAACTGCCAATAACGACGAAGAGAGTGTTCGGTTAAAAATCATTAGATTAATGATTTTTAAAGGTAATGGATTGTAAATAGTTGGTAATTGTGGAATGTAATGTGAACTGGTATGAAGTGTATTGTGTATTGTAGAAGTGAAGTGTGTTAAGTAATTGTCAATATCTTGCGTTATTTTGATATGAGGAAATTGAATATTATTTTCAATGTCATACTTAAATTGATTCCAATTAATTTTTTGAAAGAGAGGATTAAAAGTAGATGGGGTAATATTAAAGGAAAAAGATATGTTAATAATAATCGGTAGATGGTCAGAATCTAATTCTGGAAGTACAAATTGTGTAATAGGAAAGGGAAAATTTTGTGTAAGAATTATATCAAGAATGTCAAGAATAATATTGTCATTATAAGAATAGTATGTAGGCTCAGAAGGAGAATGTATTTGAATATTATAAGTAGTAATAAATTTGAGTAATTTAATGCCGTTTGGGTTGGTAGTATTGCATCCCCAGACTTGATGTTTGCAGTTGAGATCGCCTAGTAGAATGATTTTATTTGTATTGTTGAAAATTTGTTTAAATTTTGTTAGAGGAAAAGTAAATTTCGGTGGTTTGTAGGCAACTGAAGAATGGTAGTTAATTTGATTAGTATTAATGATTATTGTAAGTATTTCAAGAGAAGGACAGATATTATGCTGAACTAAACAGTGTTTTATGAAAGGTTTAATAAGAATTGCAACACCTCCTGAGGCTATGGAATTGATTCTGTCAAATCGATAAATTTTATAGTTAGTAATAAAGAACTTTTCATTTGTAAGATGTGTTTCAGTGATGAATGCAATATGTACGTTATGTGTGTATAAAAAATGTTCAAATGTGAGTTGACGTTTGAGACCATTAGCATTCCAATTTAGAAGTGTTAATTGATTAGTAATATTGTTATTCATTTATGTTGTAAAAGTGATTCGATCATATTTTGAATTTGAGGAATGAGTGTTGATAATATTTGTGTTACTATAGTACTTACAATTTGCTGAATATTACAAGGAGAGAGGAAAGTGAGGTATTTTGTGGTGAAAGAGGAGGATTTTGATTATTTTTTGTCCAAGGGTTTTGAAAAGATTTTCGTGGAATTGGAAGAGGGGGAAAATTATTAGAATTTAAAGAGAAAGAGGGATTTGGGGAATGAGATGGGAAGTGTTAGTTATAGATGGATTGTTATTAGTTGTTGATTTTGTTATTCAAAACACGTTTATAATAGGAACAACCTCGGTAGTTCGCAGAATGATTTTGACCACAGTTAACACATGTGGGGGGGAGTCTCGTCTAATTTTGGACAATCTGAATAATGATGGAGTTGTGAGCATTTAACACAACGTGAAGTTAACTTAGTTTGCCTGTGAGTGACCATACCGTTGGCAGTTTGTACACTGTACAGGTATAAATCTGTTTGTTTTTGGTTGAACTTTTATAACGCAATGAAAAAGTTTATCAAGATTTAAAATGTTTTTTGGCTTGAGGTGAGTTATTTAGGTCGACTGCACAAGTTTGTAGAGGTTGTCTTGATCTATCGTTGAGGCGACGCACTTGGTGAACAGAATAACCAAGACGATAAAGTTCATTATAAATGTCAAGTTCACTTAAGGAAACAGGAATATCTTTAAACATTACTTGAAATTTTGATTTCCCAGGATCTTAATATATATAGAACTGTATATTAGAATTTTCACAAAATTGTCTAAAATTTCTACGATCATCAATGTTAGTGAAGTAAATTTGGATTTCATTGTATCTAGATTTTGTTGAATATTCATTTTTAAACACCTTTGCAATGTCTTGTATTAATAATTGATAGTTCTTACCAATCACTGTGATGGGAGGAATTTTAATTGAAGCAGTAGAAGATGGAGTACTTGTTTCTGGTATTGTTGATAGAACTTCGTATCTTGAGTAAGTTGGAATATTATATATGGTAGAAGTAGGTCTGGAACGTTTGGTTGGTTTTTCTGCAGGATCTTGAGGATGTTGACGTCGTATATTGTTGGATATATCTGTAAGGACTGGTCGGCTTTGATCATTTGCATTTACTGACGAATCTTGATCAGACGAAGTTGTAGTGTTTGGTGTAGCCATTTGTTGAGGTTGAGAGGTTGTTGAGGATCGATAGATTGAAGAGATTGAAGAGGTTGAAGATGTTGAAAGTCCATACTTTGTGCTGGTTGAGACTGATTTGCACTATTTGTTGTTTGAAGGTGAATTTCATTTGGAAACATAACAATTTTAGTCTTTCACTCGACTCCCCTAAGGAAGAAGAGTAAATATTAATATTAATTACGCCTCCTTTGGTAAGTTTTACCTGAATCTTCTGAAATGAAGTTGTAGATAGCTTTTGTATATAAATTTGGCGATGTTAGAATACTTTAGCTCAAATTTATGATTTACAATGCAGGAATATATTCCGTATGCACCATTATCTGAGCACGGCCACCAAACATAATTTTGAATAGACAGTACTAATAAAAGAAGAAAATTAAATGAAATACAAGTCCCCCGGCCGCCTCAGAATAGGTATGCCAGTTTGTTCATCTCAATTTATTTAAATTTGAATTTATTTATCTACATCATTTGCATTTCATTTAATTTTGAATAATGAAACAACGCTTCAAATTCATTAACATTCGTGTATTAATTCCCATCATTACATCATAATTAATCACTCAATGTACTAAAATATCGCGCACACCACAATCATAACAGCTGCTGAAGTGTTGTCCCCTTCAATTTTTTTCCCATCAATCTGTTTGGTACCAACATAATGCAGTTTTTAGTAGGAGGCCCTAACTCGGCCGAGTACGGAGAGACTTTCCTAGCGCACCAGGCATTATTGTCTGATCAAGAAAATGTACACAGATAATGAAACCACATTTATTACTGAAAATGAACATAAAATACTTCAGCAAGTCCATTACTGTAATTTAATACTGTAAATTTATTCATTAAAATTATTAATTTCTTAAAATGTATTACTCTAAATGAACATAGAGTCCTTCATTGAGTAAAACCTGAAGTAAGCCGTCACATTTTTGAATTTGTAATTTTGTTAAATACAATGAACTATCATTTCATTTTATTAACATGTATTGATAATGCACTTATTAAAAATTCCCACAATTCGAGCTAAGAAGTTGAGCAGAAAAATGATAAAACCAATTAAAGTATAATACAAGAATATATGAATAAAAGTATATAATATTAATCAACATGTAACCACTACAAATTGGAAACTAAAATTTGGGGATTGATATGAATTTAAGCAATTACTTAAAGTATTTAATAGCCTAGTGCTATTTTGAATGCGCTAGAGGGACAGATTAATTCCGCAACACGGCGGCGTACTCTAGTGTGGCTTTTTGTGTGTTCTCTCCACTTAATTGATAGTTCTCACTGATCCTATCACAAAGCGAGAAAATTTCCATCGCGGTCAGCGGGCGGGCAAGTCTTCTCCCCCCCCCTCTGCTTTCTGAAGCTATACAACCTGATAAACACTGACTTTCTTACGGATTAAAACAATTTTTATTACAATATTTTGTGATTATACCTGCAGTTTAAGGTTAGATACCTCTACCCATGTATACTATTAAAAATAAATATTCAGTACTGAATTATTTCTCATTGTCTTTTCGTTTTTCAACTTTTATAATCTTTATACATTTGTGTATTTTATGAACTTTGATGGGTGGAGTATCATTTGGAAATTAACCCCCAGCTTCATCATGGGCCAGACGAAGCTGAGAAATGTTTCAGGAAAAGTGTAGGGGGCGTTGCGATTACTTTTTGTTAGCGAGTCGAATTTCTGTCACTGATCAAGCAGTGAAAACTTTATAAAACTCAGATGCATACCATGTGAAGGGGTGAGAATGCAAGTGGCCTAAGTCACTTTATCCTAACTCTCGAGAATAAATTATTTCGAGTTTGATATTAATTACGCATCTTTGATCACTACGATCTGATTGTATTAGTGTTTTGAGAATTAACCAATGTAATTTGTCAATTAAAATATATTGTAAACCTTACAAGACGACAAATAGCTCAACCCATTAAATCCTGGCAAATGCTCCACATTTATTACAGCATTTCCCGCTTCGGTAATAAACATCTAATTGACTACAAACATGTTTGAGACAAATAACATTAACAAATTATTCAACATCTATAACATTTATATAAAAGTGTACATTTTTGTTAGTATATATTTACATTTTATTTAATAATATATTCAGTTTTAGAGGAAGGGGTAGAAAAGAAAGTATTGTTAAAATTTGTATTCAAATTTATTTTATGTCATTTCCAAAGACATTTCAATACTATAGCTTCAACACGAGTTGAATGCAGTAGTTTTCAATACAATAGTGACATCTCAGACCGTTCTCCTTGCACGAGGTCTTTTTTTTTTTTTTTTTTTTTTTTTTTTTACAAAAAAAATTGTAAACGTTATTCCACTTTCTACAATACTGATATTAAACAAAATACATTTTCATTTAATTGACCAAGTCAATAAAATTTATTCCTAAGAACATTATAAATTTTATTGGATAGATATAAAAATGAAAAAGACTTGATAGATGCACCAAGTACACAAAATTACATTAGTGCAGTAGCAAATTTCTTACAGTTTCAATTTTGCAAATCGCAAACTACAAGACGATCACTTAAAGTGTAAAAACCAAAGTTCATTCACTCAAAACATTCTTAAATTCAACTAAATTATTTTGGCATGTAAAATATGCAACATGCTTTTACACAATACTAAAATAATGTATAAGTTACAATTATTTTCCTAAGCTGTATCACAGAATCTTCTGGCTTGATTTGAATCTTCTGCTGCAGGTGCTTTTCTGAAACAATGTTCAAGAAATCTATTTTCAATTGCGTCAACAATGTTACAATAAAAGCTAATTATATTAATACTTTAACTTTGAAAGATATTCAGAATTTAAAATTAACAGACTACATTCATATGACTTAATTACATTCCTTTTTTAACACAACATATTTGTTATATCACTAATGCTTCTTTAACAAAGGAAAAGTAATTAGAAAACTCTTAATATTATAGTTGTCCGACCTTTAAATTAATTCTTCCCAAATCTTGTCCCTTTTAGTCATGCATTTCGTCAGTAACTTATTGTTTCAGCCATTTTGATGCAAATTTGACATCCGCGTTTATACATACGTTTAACGCGTTAACAGGAGTTTCGGCGGACCACCTTTGCCTACACACAAGACGACCATTGGAAATATTTTACAGCAACACGAAACAATACGAAACTTAAAAATATATAGTATAGTTCAGAATCTTTCAGCATCGGGGAATGTAGGGGGATGATCAATGCAAATTAACATGCAAGAAACTTCGTTTAACAAAGTTACCCGAGACTCGACACGATACCCCTTATGATAGGCAACGCATCCAGCACTGGTGTTTGACAGGCTCTCTTTGGATAAGAATGACGCAAGGAATCTCGGGGGAAGCAACGAGCAACGACATATCGAGTTGGTCTGTTCAGCGTCTACTAAATTAGCACATGCATATTCGTCAGAACTCTTGCACCAATCAGTATGGCAGATCAATTGGGAAATTTTTGCTCAAATTTAGCTATCAAACCGCCGCCTTCACCGCTAATGGGCTGATCGAAGCGGTGTTCATTTTCTTATTGAACACAAGTACAAAAGTAGCGTTTCAATCAAGCGCCATGTCAAACATTTTAAAACGAGATTTCTCACCATATGTTTATTGACGAAAAAGTTATCTTCGATTCTCTACATCGTTTAGAATTTTACTTTTATTTCATCTACATGTAGGTCTCAGTTTTCGTCATGGTGACCAGGGATTTTGTTCGCAAAGTGGTATTAACATGAAAACCGGATATCCTTCGAGCTTTTCCGGCATTTGGCTTTAATAACAGACTAGGGTACAAAACTTGAGTGGAGAAAGGACAAGTAGATTTTGTACATATTTGTGCTCCAAGCGGTCGATAAAAAATTTATAATAGTGTTTTACAAGAAATATGAAAAAATGCTAAAAACTTTGCAGACAGTTAACCATCGAAAAATGAAAGGTTGATATTGGCAAAATCCTCTCCAACAAAATAATAAATTTAATTTTCCCCAGAGCTAAAAAGTTTGCAGACTGGTTTGTTATCAACCATTTCTCCTAGAGTGGTGGTCGTCCCTTTCTTTGCCACAGAAGATGGATTGCTCCTTGTTAAGTTCAGCGCGATGACTTCAGCAGCGGAGTTGCTCGTTTGAACCTCTGCTCATGCCCCCGCCACAGTTTTTCCACCAGGTATCGGGGAAGGTAATTAGCTTCCTAGTGGTCGCGGACACTGCGTCCAGAGAAATTGGTCGCGGACCCTGCGTTCAGACACCATCCTTAATAAAAGCATCTATGATTCCGTTCTATTAATGTAGACCCATCACATCTGCTTTAATATGAGATCTGACAAATTCTTTGTAGGATCCGAAAGGAACCGATGTTTAGTCTTAAATTGTGTTTTTATATAAGGACTGGACTCAAAAAGCAAGTCTTAATACGAAGTTTTCATGTTAAGATTTTCACGTTTTAATACACTTTTATAAATGGTGACAGTGCTGGAACATTTAAAGTATTATCATTTACTTCAAAAGTTTTTCTTAACGCACAATCCTGAACTTCTCACGAATTCTTTCGTACCTCTAAAATGCGCTGTACATTATAACCCAAACCTAAAAACTACCCAGAAATAAATTATCCAAGAAATTCTTTGTCTCCAATCTTATGACCTTTTTAATTTGCTCAAAATTTTCTAAATCTTAATTTGTAGAATACAATCTACGCGTTACCATTATCTCAATGTTTACAACCGCTATAGTTTGTTTACGCGTACATGTCCACAAGACTTACCTTTTACTAGTCTAGCATTCTTTTGACGTCCAAAACTCCGGACCACCACTTTACGTCAACACTTTTCCCCTCTAGTTTAAAAGGGCTTGCCCAGGCTGCTTCAGAATAGTGCCAGGCTCTGTTTATAAGACGACAATGGGAGCCCGGCAAGGTTTAAGATCTACCGCCGGTGGCTCTAGGTTTATGGTCTTTTTTTCTAAAGGTGCGGGGTATCGAGAAGAAAACGAGGTTTGCTTCCAAAGGTGCGAAGTATGTGACAGGTAATTGCAATCTTCACACCCCATCGCCTGAAACATTTTATAAAGAATCTAATAAAGGAAAAGCATATTGGGGCAAATGTAATGCCTACTCGAGTTTTAAAATCTTTCAGGAGTTTAAGATTTTAACAGAAAGAATCTGATAAACAAAATGTTACAAAGTTCAATTTAAGGATACATGTCCGTCTAAACTTTAGTAAATACAGAAGGTCTACGACATCGCATACTGATAAGATGCTAAACAGTAAGATATTTGAGAAGTTTCTTAGACCCCGTCCCACCATCCACACCCTTCATACAAAAACTATGTTAATATTTTTCGTGGATATCTCACCATTTGATCAGAAAATTTAATTAAAAAATAAAATTTGTTATTTAAGAAAGAATAATTCATAAGAAAATCTCTTAATATTTTATCACCGCCAAATTCAAAAGAAAAAAAATCTTTAAAGAAATACCATGTTATAATACGAACAGGTCCTACAAAATCTGAAAAGTACCTCTCAAAACTCAAATTGTGAATTTTGCAGATTTTCCCGACTGCTGGGCTGTAATTAAATATAAACCTTTTTACTCTTTTCTCGTCTTTAAAGACCCTGTCTTCAATGCACTTTAATAACGGTGTGCAGTCCATTAAAAAGTTATTAAAATTTTATTAATGCACAAAAATAACTAATTTTAGTGTATCATACATTCAGCACCCACTAATGTTTTTGTCATTTGATTATAGTTGCAAATTATGTTTTAGAAGCTCCAATTTTTTTAAAATCCCTTTCGGCAGCCATTCGGCGACCATAAGCTAAGGAAAAAATGGTGAAGGGTAAGAAGAATACATGTGTAGAAATGAAGGAATGGGTTGGCCTGGGATTTATGAAAAAACTAGCTGACCCGGCGAACTCTGTTCCGCCTTAACAGAGAACTCCGTTCCGCCCAAACATATGAAAACCCGCGAAATCATGCGAAAGCGTGCGAAATCACGCGAAAACGTGCAAAATCACGAGAAAACGTGCGAAAACGTGCAGAAACCTGCATTCTCACACAGGAACGCTGTCGAACGGGATAAACAGTATCCTATGTCCGTCTCCTGGCTCTAAGCATCCTGCTCACTAAATCGGTACAGCCGTTCTTGAGTTATAAATAGTGTAACTAACACGACTATGTATAGATATAACGGCGAACGAAAGGCGGCTTTCATTATCGCCTTCTGTTATCAGCGCGGCGTTACAACAATGGGTTACAACAGGCAACAATGACCGCTAACATGCGAAATCACGCGAAAACGTGCGAAAACGTGCAAAAACGTGCGTTCTCACACAGGAACGCTGTCGAACGGGATAAACAGTATCCTATGTCCATCTCCTGGCTCTAAGCTTCCTGCTCACCAATTTTCAGCCAAATCGGTAAAGCCGTTCTTGAGTTATAAATAGTGTAACTAACACGACTTTCTTTTATATATATATATATATATATATATATATATATATATATATATATATATATATATATATATATGTTTACTGTGCAATACAGACACGAAAAAAATCTTAAAATTTTCTCAAAACATTTTTTCAGATTTATTCAATTGCAGGGCTATAATTAAAAACAAACTGACATTTTCCACTACTTTGCTTTCCCGGAATTTTAACATTCTAAGCACTTCCAATCTTCCTCTAAAGGTCGCCGATGGCTGCTGAACAGCTGGTAAATATTGTGGCTAGGACGTGGTGTCTCCCTGAAAGCCAAGTAGTTACCGACTGGCCTCGGTAGCTTACATTCTTGCACCTGCTGTTTTAGACTAGAGAAAAGTTTTTCCCCTTGCCCAAGAATTCATCCTTGTAAACTTACCTATAAGTATACAAAATGCGGACACTTGCGAGAACTATGCGCTTCGTAAGTAAGGATTGTACAAAAATTGAAAATTTATTTAAAGCGTCCAACTGCGAACACCTATTCCCCGAACAGTGCTACAGCATTGTACTATGCGAGGGAAACATATCCAATTTTGCTAAGAGGTGAGATTAAAATGCACAGAAAGCTAAAGATAATTTCGTTTTCTCTCTAAGTTACTTTTATATTGATTTCGGCTTCCGCACTTTTCTGACCAGCAGTGCTATGGAGTGAAGGCACCCATAGAAAATCAAATAAATTGTAAAAGGTGATAAAAGGTCTTTCGTAGAAAGATCTTTTATCAACTTTCCGTTTCTTATTATGAACCTAATCCGGGTCCTGCCTGTGCCCCCTTCATTTCCTCACTGTTCCCTTCTTTCCTTCACCTGCACCCGAACTGTCCATTTCCCCGTTGTCACTTACCCGTCTCCCAAACATGTCACCTGACAGCCTGCCTGTCCACTAAACAGTCTATGCGACACTGAAAATTACATTAAATCGTCTAGGATACATCGCTTGCGAGTTATGCGCGATTATGAGAGTTGCAATCTCTTGTATGTTAATCTGGAAATCTACGGAGCATAGAGAAAGTTCTACAATACTGCGGAAAATCTATTTCGAGATGTCAACGTCTTAGGGCCCCCTAGTACCGAAAAAGTTTTCAAAATTTCCGTTGTCGGTGATTTTGAAAATCACCAATTTTTGGGAGTACTTTATATGACGCCTCTGGGATATTTTTGAAAATTTTCAAAAATACCTCCAAATTTCTTTACATTTATTGTAAGACTAGGGTAAAACTTCAAACGGTGCGATAGGTCTGATTTTCACAGTTAACCCTTAATTATCCAAAATCGCAAAAGCGAGATTTTTTATGAGTCTTCCCACAACTACAAAATTGAAGATGAAATTTTTTCCTTTAAATGAAATTGTTTTCCTCAATTAGTTCTTTCCTTAATGCCATGCATATATTTTGAAAATCTTAGTACATTTCGTGCAATATTAAGTGAAATATGTGCAATATTAAAAAATAGAACAATTCAAAACCGGCTTCAAATTTCTTCAATTTCAAAAATTCAACTTTTCGTAGGAACACGTACGAACACTTTTCGTAAGACAACGCCATTGTTCTCTCATTCTTTTGTTTTCGTTTTTTACGAACTTTTTTTACTTCTCTCGCGTTAATATTTTCATTATCAGCGATTTCTTCTTACCAGTGCTATAGGCACTGAATAAGATGACAAGTCCTTTTGCAGTTTTTTTTTCTTTCTAAAAATTACGCAACTTTAAAATTTCTCAAGCCGTTAATATGTAAATTTCTAACGACTTGTGTACATTGCATTTTTGAGTGGCAGTGCGTAACCACATTCAATTCAGTTTTTCGTGAACTCAAAAGGTTTATGTAAAGGAGCTTCAACTTTCGCATATACAGTAAAGCTTAAAAGATTCTTAAAAACTGCTCCAAATTTTGCAACGAAAATTTCCATTTAGAAGGTGGTTTACTCTTTAATATTATTTAAGTAATATTTCGGATCTACCATTCGGAAATCGAAAAATTCAGAATATTAAAAAAAATACTTCGGCCAGCGATGGATTTTAACTGGCAAGAGAGTGGGGCAAAATCGTAAAGCTAGCCCAGACTAATTTAAACTACGAGAAAAGTTTTTTTCCGTTGCACCATTAGCTTCTTCTAAAATCTGTTAAGTAGGTCTGGGGTGTAATTGTTTATCCACCAGTAGCACACATTCACAGTGGTGTCGATAGTTTCTTATTAACTGCAAAAAACGACGTCTTTCCTTATAGCATATGATATTCAAAGGATCCATCCAATTCCTAGGATGATTCCAAGGTCAAACACTAGTGGGTGCTATAACAATTGATACACATCTAAAATAAACACTAAAATAAATGCACAAAATGGTTGAACTCTTGTTAATGGCTTTTTATAAGTTGTGATTTAAAGCCGGGGAAAAAAAGGGAAAAAATGGTTTTCGTTTTTGAAAAAGTCAGTCTGAAAAAGCTGAAAAAACGTAAAAAAATGACTTGAGAGAATTTGAGATTTTTAGGGTGATCGAAGGTTCTAAGGCAATTAAAATTGTAAAGGGGTGAGAGGGGACTAGGAAACTTTTCAAATCTCTATATTCGAGTTTTAGCGCAAATAAGGGAAATGTTTTAGGAAATGTTTTCAATCTTATTCTGGGACACACAATTATAGCAGTATGTTTTAGTTCACACATCTCTTATGTGAATGATCTTTGAATTCTTTATTATGAGGATGCTATCGTCCCGAATATTATTGGCAATACAAACTCCGTCCTGTAGAATATTATAGTAAATATTCATTCCATAAAAGGCACAATTATATTTCTAACTTGCTCATATTTGGAAATTAATGACTGGTCATTTTCATTCGCGAGTTCTAGGATACTGACCTTCAGCCATCCTAGAATACTGGTCTAGCCACGACCAAACTTTCTGTAGTTTTCATGTTCAACTGATCTGGAACATTTTTATTTGTCGTGAAACCTCAAGACCAAATTAAAAATCGTGAAAATATCGCAAAATTTTTTAATACATTTCGAAACGAGTGCACGATTTTAAAATATATTTAATGTAATCTGAAAACTGGTATGCATTTCTTTTACAATTTGAATTTCACTTCACAAGAGGAGTGAAATTATAGTTTACTCCTTTCGAGGTTTTTAGTACTCCCCTTCATCTCTCACGATTCACATTTCTTTTAAGATGAGACGTGATACAACACTAAACACAGTATTGCTTCTCGGCATCATCGTTCCCCTTGTCTCTCCAGGATGGAGTTCTTTTCAGAGTCAGTCTCCAGCCACGCAATACGACGAGGGCGCATTGGATCTTCGTGTGATGGCCCCGCTCGCGTCTCGCAGACAATTCCACAACCGCGTCAGCTTGTAGAGGTAGATCTGGCATCCGCACTCGCTTCCCGTAAGTAAAATACATGTGTACAAATGAAGAAACAGGTTGGACCCGGATTTACAAAAAATATCTTACTGTGTAATACAGACACTCCAAGAATCTTAAATTTTCTCATACTTTTTTGGATTTTTCTAAATTGCTGGGCCATAATTAAAATATAAAAACTAAGACATCTTTTCAACTACTTTGCTATCCGGGAGATTACGCATTCTAGGCACTTCCAACCTCCCTCCAGAAGGTCGCCGAATGGCTGCTGAATATTTGGTAATTGTGCTTGGGACACTGTCTTGCGGACAGCCAAGTAGTCACCGACTGGCCTCAAGCTTGTATTCTTACATCCGTAGTTAGAAAAGTTTTTTCCCTTGCTTAAAACTGTATCCTATATAAAAATTTATCAATAAGTATATGCAATCTGAGCACGTGCGAAAACTATGAACTTCGTAAATAATAATTGTACGAAAACAATATTTATTTAAAGCGATCAACGGCGAACACTCGTCCTTCGAACAGTGTTACAGCATTGTACTATGCGAGGGAAACCATTCTAATATTAGTGAGAGTTAGCAATAAAATGTTCAGAAAGTAAAATTGACCCTTCAATTTTATAGTGAAAGAATTCCACCAGCCTGTGTCCCCTTCACTTCCTCACTGATCCCGTGCAGGTGGAGGAAAGTTGGGAACGGCCCATTTCCCCCGTTTTCATCCGTCCCCCAAACTCTTCACTTTTTAATCTTTGGCAGTTCTCAAAGAATACGAAACTGAAAATTACTTTAAATGAACTTTACTTGAACTATTCATTTCTTTTAACTATTTACGTACTTTTACTTTAAAAATTACTTTAAAAAACTATACGAAACTGAAAACTACTTTAAATGGCCTAGAATACAATCATTGCGAGTTATGCGTGATTGTAATGCTAGTTACAATAATCTGTTTGTAAGTCAGTTTGCAACTGTGCGAAGTATTGAGAAGGTTTTATAAATTTGGGGAAATTATTTCGCGATTCTACGGAAAGGGTTCTAGGGTCCCCTGATACTGAAAATTTCTGCAATACGTCCGTCTGTCCGCCGTACAACACGTAGCCTTTAAATTATTCGTAAGATTTTTTTCGAAAAGAGACTTTCGGTCGATCTGGCCTCGCTAATTTGTGAGATTTTGAAAATTTTTAACAATATCTCCAAATTTCTTTCGATTTATTTTAAGAATGGGGTGAAACATTTCGAACGGCAGAATAGGTCTGATTTTCAGAGTTAAGCCTGAATTTTCGAAAATTGCACAAGTGCGATTTTTCAGTACCCCAGAACTATAAAATTCGAGATTGAAATTTTTGCTCCAATGAAATATGTTCTCCTTTATTAGTTCTTTTGTTAAGGTCATGTACATTTTTTGAAAATTTTAGTCTTTTTCGCGCAATATGAAGTGAAATACGTGTATATAAAAAATAAACCATTTCAAAACCGGCTCCAAATGTTATAGCCGAATAGAGCGGTAAAAAAGTGCCCCCAAACTAAATCAATATTGGAGATTCTCATATGAAAGAATACAAAATTACGTAGATTCACAAAAATTAGCCTCCTATGGCAACCTGTTGCAGAGCTAAAACGAGAAACGTTTTCCACATTCTTTTTTTCTCAGCATCTATTGCGTGTATCAGGCTGAAAAAAAATTCAGAGACGGAGACCTTTAGTTTAATTCGAAGGTATTTTGATGACAAATTCTTATAGAAAAAAGTTGCTGAAATTCATTTTCGACGATAACGTTAGAGTATTGTTAATTTCCCCCCTAAAATGGATCTTATAACATTCTGTAACTTTTCAATTTTTAAACAATGTGGACGGTAGTGAAAAATAACCAACTTTTCAGTTTAAACATTTGAAATTTGCACCAAATCTGAATGGAAAACTCGTTTCACCAGTGTTTAAAGTGTTTATATTAAAATTATTTAAAGGTCTTGCTTACTAGAATGATTTGGAACTTTTCGCTGACAAAGGTCTTGTGGAAAGTTTTCATATTATCGAACTAAAATTGTCAAAAACTTACTTTTAGGTTTATTGTTTGCAATATAAATGAACTTTGTTGATAAGCAAATTTATAATGTGTGTGCGCGCGCTATCGTCCCGAATGGTCGAGACAATACAAACTCCGTCCTATGGAATCTTGTAGTAAATAGTTATTTCATAAAATGCACATTTCCATTTCTTACTCGTTTGTATTGAAACATTAATGACAGGTCATTTTTATTTATGAGTTTTAGAATACTGATCTTTAGCCATCAAGGAATGCTGGTCCAACCACGACCAAACTTCTGTAGTTTTCATGTTCAACTGACTTGGAACCTTGAAATTTGTCCTGAAACCTTTAGAAGAAACAAAATGAAAATCGTGAAAAATACCTCAAATTTTTTTATGCATTTCGAAACCAGTGAAAGAATAAGATTTTATAGTATATTTAATGATAACCTGAAAATGGTATGCGTTTCTTTTATAAGATTTAATTTGAACTTCACCACAGGAGTCTAATTATGGTCCTTTCACTGATGTTTCTTAATACTCAACCTCAGTTCTCATGATCCTCCTATTTTAAAAGACTTTTGATGAGATGCGATGCAACACGAAACCAAGATCGCTTCTCGGCACCTTCATTTCTCTCGTCTCTCCAGGATGCAGCTCTTTTCGGAGTCAGTCTCCAGCCACGCGATGCAACGAGAATGCGTTATATCTTGTGATGGCGCCGTTGGCGTCTCTAGGAAATCCACCTCTACCTCTCACCTTGAGGTTGAGTGTGGCAGCCGTACTCCTTCCCTCCAACGTGCATTCGGAAATAAAGACTGAAAAAAATGATGTGGGAGCATTTCATATAAAACATTGCAAGAAAGCGTTCCACTCGTTACAATTTAACATCAACTTATTTTGGCACCCGGTACAGTCATGAGAAAAAAATTTCCTCTATATTCTGGAGTATTCGTTTGGGTGCTGAATATTGACACCAATTAAAATTTCACTTTAGCAAAAGAAATTGAGTTACATTTTTGCGTAGGTTAACTTAGGTACTACTAATTACAAAAAACTAGCATTTCATTCACCAACTTTTATATATACCGCTTTCCACTGAACTATCACCATTAAACTATAATACGATATTCTATAAACTAATTTTCCGCTACATATCATGCTATGAAAAAAATTCTTAGTATTTTTACGCATGCTCCATTTCATGTCATGCAGTTGGGAATAGACTAAGGAAGTTGAGTAATATGTTACTGTAGATTCTAGCTCCCTGTAAAGAAATCTTGAAAGTTAATTTTCCTGAAAGAAAGAAAAAAAACCTTTAGTATTTAAAATTTCATTTCAAAAGGGTAGATTTCCATAATTAGTCCACACCCTTCTCCCAGGAACCTCCAGGGGCGAAATATTATTTCATAAATTCCTGTAAGAAATTGACCAACAAATCGCACAGAAAATATGTCAAATTCTGTTTAGAATTCTAGAAGTTATCAGCTTTGCGCCTGTAAATAGAAATGTACATAAAAAACTGTTCTCGAGTAGGTTTTGGAGGCCTGGTGGCAGAAAAATATCCATATATTAGAATTTCATATTAAATTACACATTGTATAGTTTATACATTAATATGTTAACTTCACATTATTAAAATACTCTACTGATTTACACTGATTGTTACAAAACAATCGAGCGATTTATAAGCTTCACTACACTGCACTGCACTGCACTATACATTTCTATACGACACCGCACATCCTGTTTTTCATTCTATTTCACTGTTAACAACCTTTTATGAAAGCATCTTCATTGAAACTTGCTCCATTTTCATGCGCTTATAATCTTGGGTTTAAATCTGAACTTTTTTTCCTTACGTTTCAATCCACTGATCTTCTGAATATTTTTTCCTACACTTCTTTTATTGAAAACAGCAATAAGAGGAATAATCTCTCTTTTTAAAATGTTTATCCTTAAAATTTTACTATACGAGTCTTCTCACATATTGAAGTTTGTTTTTCTTCTTTACCCTGGTTGATATTACTAATTCACTTTTTTTAAAAGTGAAATAAATTATAAAATATTTGAATATTATGAGTATTTCGGAAACGCCAAATCTTTTATGAAATTTTCTCGTAGTCCTGTACACAATTTTACAAAAGTGGTGCAATGTTAGTCTCGCTGGTTTATTTTGTCGGGGATTCTGAAGAATTTGAAATATTCGTTGTGAAATTAGTTTGAAACTTCCTTCGCCTTTTATTTCCTTTTCTCAATTGTGTTTTTGCAATTTATCATTTTTGCAGACCCTTATGGTACGATCTAAACATTGATCAACAATTTCTCATTATTTCTGAGGTTTGATACTTCTAGAACCTTGAACTTTTGTAAAATACATGAATTCCATGAAGATCACGGGAATATTTTTAGTTTAGTCACTTCGCTGTTTCATTGTCTGGAAAAAGGCAAGTTTTGATTATTTTTCTAGTCCTCGTCAAGATTAGCACAGTGACACTACGGTTGAGCAATTTCATCACTAATGGAAAATACAGAAAGATGTATTTTGAATTTTGTGTTCCACATTTTCATAGTAAATTTTTTTTATTTCTGTGATTAATAACGGCCAATCCGTATTGATTTTTGCAGTAAATTTGCATTAATTTTATCGAACGTTGCTTTTAAACATTCAAGCAAATGTAATGATTTATAGATGTATGAATTTTATTTCATAAGCATACTCTAAGAAAGTGTTTTAAAGGAATTTAAAATTTCTAATATTCAAAATTACTATTTCATGAACGACTTCTCAATGCTACAAGCAGCTGATAAGGTTCATACTATGAGACAACTCCGAAAATTCTCTTAGTAATGCTTAGAGCTTTTGGAAAGCTAATAGTTGCGAATTTGAATGGTCGATAAATTTTACCACTTCGTAGAAAAATGTACTGGAATAATTGATTACTTAACTGTTCATTTATCTACTTCGGTGGATGTAGGTTTGCTCACTGAGACGTCTCAGTTAAAAGGAAATTTAGAACATTCTTTATTACTTAAAGTATTTTTTAAAATATCCAGATGCTGCAATTTTTTAAGTTAATTTGTTTAAACTTTTGCATCTAAGAAGAGTAGAAAATTATGACGTACGCTGTGGTGTATAATCTCCCCACGTTTTCTTAAGCTTCGTAATATTTTGCTCCCATTATGTATGTATTTGCACAGTTCAATTATAAAAGTATCAACAATGGGGGGGGGTAGCATCTTGTGAAAACTTCTAAATTTTCCCTTCCTAGTTTGAGGAACTTTATTTTAATCGGTAAACCAACTACAGATTTGTTTGCCAACAAAATTGTAGCCCATATACCTGGATATACTCCTTCCACAAAAGGAAAGCTCAACAAAAGCGCGCACAGTATTTTTATGTTTAAAAGCCAAACTAAAGGTCACTTCAGCATTTGGTAAATGGATCAAGAAAACTTGTCAAAATAACTGATAAAGGGTTATTGACCCAAAAGGTGTAGTACACACCTGTTACAGGCATTCTTAAATCTATCCGGATTAAGTAATACTAGTGTTAATTTTTATGGTCTTCAAACCAAAAGGTTTTGAAACAATTCTGTGGTAGAAAAGATTACTTTATAAACTTTAATATGTTTGAATTTTAACATCGTCTGGTAAAGTGTTCTAAAGTAACAAATTAATATACGATCTATTTGTGTATAATTTACAACTGATTTAAACTACTGTGTTTAGGTGGGGACTTCTTTTAGTGAGCTGTTGATATTGATCTGATGAATATGATTACTAGGAAGTATTGTATTAAATATATTAATATAATTGCAATTTCTATGTCGTTTTATATTAAATATTCTCTCTATTGCGAGAAAATCTACTTCTAACGTTAAGTTAGTTTTGGAAAAACTAGGGATTGGTTAATTAAATTTTATTTATGCACAATTAAAATTAATACGATTAATTCTCTTACAAAAGTTACAAAATTTTCACTTCCCATAAATTTTAAAATTAAACTTTTTTAAAATATAAAAACGAAGTCTATTTCAGCATTACCAATAATGAAGATGGTTTTTAACAAAGAGCTCCATTACAAATAATTATATCTAAATAAAGGAATTAACCCAACTTTTATTTTGGTTAATTGTCGATTTTTTGAGTAATCGTAAGAAGTTTTTAATAGAAAACTTCACGTTCCTTAAAGTCCACTTAACCTTCATCCGCCTTTACCCCTCCATAACCCGTTTTCTCCTTTGCTTTAGAAAGAAGCATGCCTCATTTTATTAACCTAAGTTGCATTTGAAATTCGATTAGACTTTTTAAAATTGCTGGGGCCTTCTTAAGAAATGCTTAAATAATTTGGAAGTAGTATCGTGGAACTTTGACATGATTTGCAAATACTTCAGCTAAAAAAAATATTTAATGCCCACTATTCCAAAGTAAGACTTAATTTTAATGCAACCTTTTATTACGTAGCATATTAGATTTTTCATTTATTGGCCGTCTCACGGAAACTGCGCGAAGTATGAAGAGGTGAGGCTTTCCCTTTTCAGCTTCCAAACAGTTTTCAGAGTGTTCACCTACATACTGCCTTCCGGCGACATCTAGTAGTTCTGTGTGCCCCTACAAGACTACTGATCTGGAAAGGAATTCAGGTACTCTTCTACATAAAGCTGACTTTTCCGTTAAAAAAATTAATTTTCTTTTTTCATTATTTCCTATGCATTGAACTGCACTATAGTTTCCAATGCTTAAAACCGTTTGTTTCTAAGTTTGTTTTTATTTATTTGTATTTTGGCAATGCGCGCGCATGTACTACATCCAATATTTGAAAGGATGTGCATCAAACTTTGTACCAGAATGTAGCGATGTGTGACCTACAAAACAAAAGATAAAATGGCTAAAAATGGACCACACCTGATTGTAAAGCAGAGGAGATACTTTTAAAGGCCGGACAAAGGCAAAGACCAGCAAACTAAAATTGAAGGTGCAACCTATCATTCTCCAAACTTTTAGTGCAATGAATATTGATCTGGCTTTTCCTTAAAGCTATTTTTTCTTTTCTTTGGCCCGACTTTAAAAATGATTTCGAATTTTGAAGATGTTCACGATTATTTTTTATTTATAAGAGAAAGTTTATTGTAATTCTTAAGCCTGAAATTGTTATAGAAAATGTATAAGACCAAAAATAAACTTATTAATAGATCTGTTACCAGTGATTTTTTAAAAGTTCTAATTGAAATTCCTGTAAAGTACTAACAAGTCCTTTAATAATATTCATATTTAGGTTAAGACATAGAAGAACAATCTAATTCTTATAAAGGAATCAAAAATGTTTAACGGTTCACGAGACCGTTTCAAATCCTTCGATTTTTTGTAAGGTAAAGGACAAATTGTATTACTTAAAAATTTTAATATATTTTATTTTGTTAATTTCTAATTCTAAGAATTAACAGTTGAAGTCTTCAAATTCAGATATGCTACAAGTAAAAATTTAAAAGCTAGAGTAGACGAGCAAATGGGGATCGGTAGCAGCTTTCAAGTTGCTTTAGGTACTAGTTGGCCCCTGGTAGTAATGAAATTGTGCATTTGGGAGGGATAGTTAAGGGTAAGGTCAGCAGATAGCTGCTCCCTTTTAGATGGGAAAAAACTGGAAGGAGTTTTATTCATCGAAGAAAACTGCATTGATTAAAGGATTCTTCAAACTAATGACTTGGCCTATTAGAATCTGAAGGTGATTAAGGTGATATGTAAATGAAGGAAGGATATTGTCAAAGGGATTCAGTTCTCTTACAGCGGGGGGAGGTCCCTTACTGAGAGGGAGATCCCTTTGTGATCGATTGATTTTTCGTGTTTCCGGGCGCGTCAACTGCTTTGGTAATTAGTCCCGTTAGTGTAGTGCATGCTTTTTCTCAGGAGATGATCTTCCCCCGCTGGATGGCGAGAAGAGGCGCCGACCTACCGTCGGCTAGTGGGGTTTCCCTCTAACCAGGACTCTCCCACCAGCGGGGCACCGCCCCAGCCGGGACAAGCTCTAAGCTCCCGACCGGTCTCCCGGAATGTGGTAGTGTAGTGCATGTTAGTGTAAGTGCGTGTGTAAGGGGAGAGGATAGGACAAGGAAGAGGAAGGACAGATCGCGCGGGTCCGTGGCCCGTTTGGTAGGGTACTGCTCCGGCATTCGCCTGTGTTGATCGGAGAAACCACGGAAAACTATCAGAGCAGCCGGCCGCTAGAATTCTCCTCCAGACAGCGACTGAATTCGACCTGGCTGAAAAGCTAGTGTCGAAAATCCTGCCGCCGTCAGGACTCGAACCTAGGACCTCCCGGTCAGAGGCGCTGAAGTGACATCAGTTTATTCACTGAGCTACCGCTCCCGGTCTTTGTGATCGAAATCTCGACCACACCGAACGAAGTAAATCACTTAGTTTCTCTTCGAACTGTTGGAATATCAAAGGAAATTCGTTGAAGTAACGAAGTTGCATGAAGAGGAATGGACAACGTTAGATTGAATTAGAATGAGATATGCATGACAGGAAATTTTCACGTATCAGGTATCAATATAACAAAAAATATATGGCTGCAGTATTGAGGAGAGTGAGTATTGGAGAGAAAATGAAGATGAAACGCAAAATGAAATAAGCCCTATTGAACGACACGAATTAATTTATGTTCTTATAAACTAAGAATCAGGAAGCAATTGCATAATCTGCGAACACTTGTCTGAAATATATACGATTGTTTACTACTTTCTTTGCACATCCGAACACTATACACCAGATTAGAAACTGTCCTGAAGCACGTTCTGAAAGAATAATATAGATCGAACTGCGAATTTTAGAAGGGTCTCCACTGCATTATTAAAAAATGCAATGGAAAGTAGCTTAGATACAAACCCACAATGGAATGTTATTGTCAGAAGAATAAGTAGACTAAAAATTTGAAGTTTTATTGACAATACATTCTTCAGTCGTATTTTTCAATATAATTCAATATAAATTCATATTCAAACATTTGAAAAAGTAAACGGCTATATTCTGGGACCTTAGAAGAAAGTGGTGAAAACGTACTACTAGAATAAATCCGATATTCATATGGAAACTTGAGATTTATGAAACCACAGGACGTTAATCACAAGTACAACAATGCATTATTTCACCAGTAATCTAAATTTCAGAGTTTTTATACAATGGAATTATTGTCTCCAGAATTTTAAAATTCATTTTATAATTTTTGTTTAATCAATGACTGCTGATCGCAGGTAAGTCAATCTAAGAGTTAAAAATGACTCCCAAATGGCAATCCATGAATTACGTCCTGAATACGGCAACCTCTTCTAAAGTGAACTGTTGAAATTGAGGAGCACACGCTGGGAGATCTGAAGTCCAAATCTAAAATGAAACTAAACAGCATGTGTATTTAAATTTTTAGGAGTCGCTATCTTCTACGGGGGACATCAAATAGAAAAATCGAAACCATTTCATTTACATGGAAAAATTAGACGTATTTGTCAGTTGTAAATGACATCTTTAAAATGTACTAAGTAATCCCAAATACACTGTTCAGGCAAAGTGAACATTCTGTGAATATTCAGACACTTAAGTTTTTGGTATGTCAGTAGCGCAAGTTGAAACCTCATGAACAATTCTGATATGACTGGTAGAAAGATTGCCCCCAGAGGTTTACAAAATGAAAAAGGTCAACAGAACGAAAGTTATTATAAAAAAGTTTGCTACTCAGTGCCGTTTTCAGATTTCAATCTGAAATAATTGTGAAATTAAAAGTAAATTCATACGACTATTGGGTAATTTCTCCTTAAAAATATTTCTTTTAAAGTGTTTCCGGTTCCATTTGAAAATATTGCAATCCCGAGAATTTATTAGTTATCTGAATGCCGAATAAAAAGTTAATGTAACGTTACTTTTTCAATTTTGTACCAATGAGAAATTGTGAGCAAGGATTAAGCAAGAGAAGTCAGAACAACGTGGACGGGCCAGTACGTCGTTGCAACACACAACCTGTAATCAAAAAAAAATTAATGTGCATACCTTCTATTTTTTATTCAATTTACTTATTATTTACCTTTTTCCTTAAGGAATCCTGATTACAGTTAGAGGAGGTCCGAACTCTTGTGTATCAACCATTTGGCACCATTTAATTTTTAATAATTAATTACGTTTTTTTTAAATTATATCATAATTATAATAATATGATTGAATTTACTATATTTTCATATATGTTACCGGTAAAGTACATATTTAAAGCATTAGTATATACTTTTGCAAAGATCTAATTCTTTAATAAACATTAACTAAATTTATTCCAAACCACTGTCATTACTCTTTTCACATATTACCATACATCCTTTTGCTTTTCACATTTCATCCATTTTTAAGCAAGGATATTTCTCATTCCATCTTTCTTTTTTATCATTAATACAAATGATCAAACAAGTTGGTCTTTGAAGATCTACACGTTTTTACTCACAGCGGGTTAGATGAATACCTGAAACACAAGAAAGATCGGCAGAAATCTTTCAGAAAATCAATACATCTTCTGAGCTAAAATTTTTTAACTCTTAAGCATGTATTGATAGATTATTCGCCAGCGCAGCGCAGGATAGGAGGAAATGAATAACTCTAGGGTAAAATTGTTCTTTTACTTTATAATTCTTACATTTAACTTATACTAATGCTGAAAAAGAATTATATTATTTGAGTAAAGGCGTGTGAATTGCAAAAAACAATACTGAAAGAGAAAAAAATGGTAAGTCCTGAAAAATAAGCAAAATTAACATTTAAGAATTACACAAGAATTGCAAGGCCATATTTGTTTATTTGGTATAATTCGTAGAAAATTTGATCTTTAATGAAGTGATATTCCCTTAAATTACATATCTTGCCATGTATATACATGGACTTTAAAATTTATATTTGGTCACCGAAGTGACAAACTTTTTTGCCACGCCTCGCGTGGACTTACGTTCCTGGAAAGAAAAAGTTACGTTTAAGTTTTTATTTGTAAAGATCGTTTAACAGTACTAAAAAGCTTTTCAGAAGTTTCGATTGCCTTACCACCCTGTTTCAAGTGTGCTGTCCGCAAAATAAATATTTTTCCCACCGGAGGACGACTGAACGATGGGCAGACATTCAGCTTTCCTCCTAATGGAAAGGCGTATTCCAATTCTTCATTAAGTATTCAGTTTTAACTTTATTGTAATAAGAAACTATAATGCAAAGTCGCAAACTACTTAAAGTAACAGTTCGCGTGCAAAACCGAATTGGAACACATCCGTAGCACTTAATCTACCCACCCTGCCCTGTGAGCCACGTGGGCGTGTCCCTCCTAGATCGCCAGTTGCACAGAATGACCTCCGCTCTTGAACGGCGACCTAGACTATTGTCCAGAGGGAGGCCATCTGCCTTTAAGATAGTCGCAGAATGCGAGGCACCATGGTATCTCGCAGGTCAGACTTTTTCCCACCCCGTCAAAAGTTTACCCAAATCTCTCTATGACGGAATGCAAGCCAAGTGCAATAGGTGATCCAGGTCACGATCCCTGATATGGCTAAACAAACCGCCCTGATCTTACTAGCTAACCGGGTCCTGCAGTCTTCCTATATTTGCCCATCCTAATCTATTACTACGCATTTGTGTTATATTTCAAGTAACATTCAATGTATTTTATCATTTTAATTAATCATTTCAAAATTTACATAAGAATCAGGCTATATCAATTATATTAAATTAACTAGCTAATCTACAATAACTTTAATCTCAATTGAATTTCATTTCAACAAACGAGACTGCAGAATCCCAGCAATACATTAAACTAAATGCGGACGAATACCCCTTTTAATATTATCTGAGCGGAGCCAAAGACTGCACGAGGAAGAATTAACCCTCCCAACCTACATTGGAATGAAATGTGGGGCCTCCAGCACGGAGTGGTACCTGCTGGTTTACAATTGTTTCTATTGTACCATACTGCATTATGTTTCTACTGTACTATTGTTTACGAAGTTTTGTCTTCCATCTTTATATTTACTGAATGCAGTTGAGCGGTTAAAAAGAACAGGGCATTGGTATTTAAATTAGCTGTAGTCCATTTGTAAATACTCTATAGTAGTTTCACGTCTTGTCGATTTGACAACTGTACGTAGTATTGGGTGTCCTTGCTTGCTTTAAACCAGCTCCGGCGCGGCCCCAGCGAGTGTGGCTAAACCTGTGTCATCCGTCGTGCAGCCGGAGAGAGAAACGCGAGCAGCCTGGCCGCCCATAGGGCTGCCGCGGCCGCCGCGAAGGGCAAAGGAAGATCAGGTTCTCTAGGACGAGGTTCGGGAAAATCTCCGCCCAGAACACTCACCGAATCCAGCCTCCATCGGCGTCAGGACAATGATGCTGCTCTTCTGCCAGGGGTTCTATGCTACCCTAACCTGTGATTGGGAACCTATTCTACCCTATACTAACTAAATTATGGTTTAGCCTAAAATTTTTTTAAGAATTTGTCCTACAATCCTTTAGACGCAAATTTATTTCATAATTTGAACTATAATATATCAATTTGAGAAACTGTCCAATGATCAGTTATATGAACTACATACTCGAAGTTGTTTTCAAATTTGTTGTATGATTGTATTTTTGAACGCACTGAATCGCAACTTGCTACATTAAGTCATGCTTCAAAAAAATGTTCAATCATTAATTCGTTTACTAGGAAATTCTAATGGTTGTTCAAGTTTTATTGCAACCACACAATATTAAACTGCGAATAGTATTTTAGGAATGCATTTGCATTTGATATGTTAATAAAAATTTGTACTGATATTGCAAAATTTAGGATGAAAAACTGAAACGGCATTTTGCAAATTTACTTTAAGACTATTTGCCCTAACAAGTAGTGCTACGCTTTATATTTTCAAGTGCATTTTCCCTTCCCCCTGGCGGGAAAAAAGGGGGACGAGGAACGTCGAGAAGAACTGCGTCGTGAAGACCCAAGGCCTCAGCAACAGCGCAGGAGAAGGACATCACACCAACAAACGTCAATCACTTGCAAGCACTCTTTCACTAAGAAATCACTCTTATCACATCCTGATTAATTTTGGACCTATACACTTCACACCAAGCAATTTTCTTGAAATGCTTTAGAGCTCACGTTTCACTGCACTGCACTTTCTCTGCTCTGCTCTGCTGCACTGCACTCTAGTAGGCCACTTCACTACCTAAATATGCACTTCGGAGTTTTAAACCTTTGCGCCGAACGATTCGTAAAATTAATCACACTCCCATCACTCCTCTACACTTTTCACGCACCAATCTAGCCTAATTCACCTTCTGAAATGTAGACACTGAATTTCGTTTGCAGCGCAAAATATGAATCGACAAATTATAGTTAAATGCAACAATTTCGAGAGCTATCCCTAATATCGTCGTCACGGTCTGAACACCGTTTCCGAAGCACACGTTTACCTTTCGCGACTCGCCGTCAAGTGAACGACGCTGAACAGACTCGGCGCGGGCTGGTCACAGAACGGAAATAATGACAGCTCCTGATTGGCCGAGAGAGTTAACGCTTCCAAACTGCAAGAAAAACGCTCAATTTAGAAATTGGTGTATTATACGGAATGAAAATATCTAATATTTCTAAACTATCTGGGGTAGTCAATGTATTTTACATCATAACATGTGTTTTAATGATCTGTTTCAATTGTTTTCGAAATATAACTCATTCTCTCAGTAGAATACAAAGCAGTTACATAAGACCAGAGATCGTAACTTGGTTGCAATTTCTTTCTGTAAATGAAATATAAAGTGTATTAAACATTATTATATCAATTAGTGCATAAAGTTAATTGAATAAATATAGTGAATAAAATACTGAATATTAAAAATATAATAATACATTATTAATAATGTTATTTTCCCCAACTTCAACACATATTCGCGATAAAAAAAATAAACAAGATATTCTCATAATTGAGATGTAGAGTGTGCTAGAGGAAGTTATTTACTACATAGAGGAACAAGAATTAATCAATTTTTTTCGGTATTAAGTACATTCAATATGATTTTTTCTGCGAAAAAATCCTTTTTGCAACAGCATTAGATAAATTTTTCTACACTAAGTGATTGGACGCATACAAGAAAAATTAAGAATTATTATAATTATTACTAACTTAATCTGACGATAAATGACGGCGGGAACTTTAACGTTGATAACTTTACTCCTCGCCATACTACGTACTTACGTAGCAAAGAGAAAGTTAGAATGCTGCTGCGAGAAGAGGTGATTTTTTTTATCAGAAAAACTCGTAATGTGCAATTTCGATATCGAAAAAGTGAATAAATCGTATTCCCCTTTGAAGTAAAGAACTAGTCCGATTCCACGTTTTGTATATCCTTCATGCCGAAAAACTGAAAAATTGATTGACAGCAGAACGTCTGTCTAACCGTCCGTCCTTGCGCCCGACGTGTGCAAAACTTGTGTTTACGAGTATAAGACTGTCTGTGGACATGGCAAACGCCTAAAACGTTCTGACGATTTTCTCCAAATTTTCTCCAAATTTAATATTACACTACCCAAATTAGACAAAAAAATGGCCATCGATGGAAAAAAAAATCCGGAGTTTTGAAACTTAACGTGTTTGTTTGTTTGTACCTACCGCATAACATACTAAAAATCCTGAAGTAGGTGTGGAGGTGAAGGAATGAGCCGGGGGCGTGGCGGTTGTTTGAAGATGCTTTTTCGAGTGTTTTCCGTGTATCTTCATAAATATTAATCCCAAAGAAAATGATTAATCCTAAAGAAAATGATACAAAATTGAAATAAATAAAATTTCCTATAAAAAAGTTCCTATAATATTTTGTTGCAAAACTAATCATTTTAGTGATATACACTTGAGAAATTGTTGTTTTTACTTACAGGGCCCTAGTAATCTCTCTTATAAAATGATGTGTAGTAAATTGCACGAAAGTAATTTTATTTTCATTCATAATTTATCAACAATATATATTTCCATATTTTGCACAAAGAACAGGAACATCCTACATCTTTGCAAATATTACTTTGTATATACCGTGTGGCCCACTAAGATGTTCCCTTCAATTTTCTCCTGAACCGTTGCAGATACTGAGATGCGGTTTTCACTAAAACTACTATATGCAAGGGGCACATATGGTCATGCTTAATATTATTCTATTGAATTTTTTATTGCTGAGATATTGACCCAACTTCGATTTTTTAAATGGAACCCTATAGATTTTTTTAGCTCATCATAACAAGCGTGAAGAGACGAGTTCATAAATATGCATATCGCCATATGTTACATAACAAAATTTTCGAGAAATTGAGAGTTTTAAAGACGCGCGCCGACTGCTGGTTTCCGTAATCTGAACGAGAAATTCCGTGTGATATGCGGCGAGGCCATTCCCTTCCGTTGCGTTGACCCTGCGGTAAAGGCTTTCAGTCTTTCAAAGAGTAAACGTTTTGTTTTGACAGCACACGCATTTATTAATTCAGAACATGTTCACTCTCTAATCTTCCCTTCCTTTCTCTACGGTTAATAATTCAAATATTTTCGTAAATCTTGTAGTATTTCATTAATTAAAAAATAGTACATTGTGACGTACAGATTTACTCAGAACATGGCTATGTGTGAATACATTGTCTCCAGGACTGAGAGGTTGTAGTCTTAAAGAGCCAATCGCGGGTTTTCGTGAGCTCCTTTGCACATTGCATCACACTTACCGCAGGGTGGACGCAACGGAAGGGAATGGCCTCGCCGCATATCACACGGAATTTCTCGTCAATATCTCAGCAATAAAAAATTCAATAGAATAATATTATGCATGAGTGCCCCTTGCATATAGTAGTTTTAGTGAAAACCGCATCTCAGTATCTGCAACGGTTCAGGAGAAAATTGAAGGGAACATCTTAGGTGGGCCACACGATAGAAGTGTGAGTATTCGTGGTCATTGAGGTCCGAGATTACCTCGGTTACGAAAACTGATAATACCCTGTTTATTTGATAAGGATTGAGTACAAATATTTGGTAAAAATTGTGTGCACTGCCAACATACAAATTACATAAAACAATACAAATGGAATAATCACGTTTACCGTGAACATTGAGGGAAAACTAAAACTAAGAGTGTCAATGACGAACACCACTCAACGAACGGCACAAACGTCAGTGTTTGGCGAGGAGATCCAATGATTAGTGAAATGGGGAAAACCCCAATATTCCTATATCACTAACGGTGCGACAGTTTTGCAATTAGTTATGTTGTTTTCCTAAATAATGCCTCGTTTATATTGTTTTATATTTAATTTATATATTGACAGTTTACATAATTCTTTACCAAACATTTGTACTCGGTCCTTATCAAATAAACAATGGATTATCATTTTTCATACCCGAGGTCATTTCGGATCCCCATGACCACGGATTCTCCCAAATCTATACACAAAATAACATTTTTAAAGGTGTAAAATGTCCCTGTTTTCTGCGCAAAATATGTAAAACATATTGTTGATAAATACTGAAAAAATATAATTACTTCTGAGCACTGAGATTATCAAAACCTCATTTTTATAATGGAGATAATTAGGGCCTTGTCTTAAACAAAAACGAGAACTTTTCAAGCATACAACTCTAAAATTGTTAACTTTACAACGAAGTTTTATAGGAACTTTTTTGTGGGAAATTTTATCTACTTTAATTTTGTATTGCGCATAATTTTCTCTGAGATATATAGTTATGGAGATATATGCAAAAAAACTCGAAAAAACGCCTTCAAACGGCCGCCCTGTCCCCGACTCACCCCCCTCACTTAAGGATTTTTAGTATGTTATGCATTAGGTAATAACAAGTTATCATTCCAATTTTCAAAACTTCGGAATTTTGTTTCACTCGATTTGTCTAATTTGACTGGGCTGTATCAATGTGACCAAAATCGAGATTCGAGGAGGAAACTCTAAGAGTTTGAAATGAACATCAAATGATTTTCACAATCATCATCTTCATCTCTTCAGGGTTTGGGAATGTCTTCTGTTCCATCTTCAGCGCGCCATCTTAATCTTGAGTGGCCGACATCTCTTTTACCACGAGGTCGGTAGTAGTGTTGTATTTGTTTTTGGATGCGGTTACCACCCATTTTATTTAGATGTTGGGACTAGCTGGACCTGTATTCTTGTACTTTATTTATTGATGGGAGTACTTCTAATTCTTCTCTAATTATCTCACTTTTTTATTTTGTCTAATAGTACAGTATAAGAGTGCAGTCTTTGACTTGTCTCAAGAAACTCATCTCAGTCGTCTGAATTCTTGTAAAACCTTTCTTTTTCGATGTCCAACTTTTCAAAATTTTCCCTAAAATAGCTACAAATTATTATATTAAATTTTTTCGTCAAGTAGAGCAAAGTTGCTTTAAAATTGTTCAGGTCTCATTTTCGCTGGACCCTGAATTTTTGAAAATTACAAAAGTTCCAAAACTTTTTGGATGTATTCCTCCAACTTCAATATTAATCGTAAAGATATAGTTTTTATCTTAGTGAAATGTTTTTTCCGATACATAAAAATCAAAGCATATAGAATTCCTCGAAAATATGAGTATTTTTTGCGAAATTATTTTTTACATGTAGACGATTTTTAAACATATTTTTTATAAACCTCTCCGAAGTTTGTTTAAAATGTTTTTCTCGGATGTCGCAAAGAACGCTAATATTGGCGCAGGTCCCACTTTCGGTAAACTCTGTATTTTAAAAAATTCAAAAAATTATCATGTCAAAATCACAATATTGATAATTTAGATTTTTACTTTCTTGCATACGTACGTATAAACAGAATGACATTCGTAGTGTAGAGAAAGTTAATGTTGCAGAAAATCAATTTCGATTGATTAATTTTTTCGTGTTTCCGGGCGCGTCATCTGCTTTGGTCATTAGTCCCGTTAGCGTAGTGCATGCTTTTTCTCGGGAGATGGAGGTAATCTTCCCTCGCTGGATGGCGAGATCCGGGGCCGACCTACCGTCGGCTAGTGGGATTTCCGCTTAACCAGGACTCTCCCACCAGCGGGCCACCGCCCCAGCCGGGACAAGCTCTAAGCTCCCGACCGGTCTTCCGGAGTATGTGGTAGTGTAGCGCATGTTAGTGTAAGTGTGTGTGTGTGTGTGTGTGTGTGTAAGGGGAGAGGATAGGACAAGGAAGAGGAAGAACAGATCGCGTAAGGTCCGTGGCCCGTTTGGTAAGGTACTACTCCGGCATTCGCCTGGTGACGATCGGAGAAATCACGGAAAACTACCGATCAGAGCAGCCGGCCACTAGAATTCTCCTCCAGACAGCGACCTCACGGTCAGAGGCGCTGCAGTGACATCAGTTGAAGCACTGAGCTACCGCTCCCGGTATCAATTTCTAGATGTAGACATATGTAGTTTCTAGGGTACCCGATACCAAAAGAGTAGTTATTTTTTATAAACTTCCAAAGGTCACTCCGGCCATCTACAAACATGACTAGCGCCTGAACTATACGTACGATTTTTTCCGTTTGCAATTTTATAGGAATAGTTATGACTATTGTACACGGTCAGATTTTTTATAAACTGAATTTTTTGAAACACTCAAAATGTTTAATAAAACATGCATACCGCTATGCATAGGGCTACGCTATCCAAAAGGGGAGAACCCCTTATGCTAAGGGCTGTCTAAAATATATTTTATGAAATTCCGAATTTTACGAATTTTGTGGAAGCTAGATTTAATAAAATTTACGTTTTACGTATTTAATAAAAAGACGGCTAGTTTTCGGCAGAACAACTCTAATTACAGGGCTCTGGTAACGTAAAAGTGGATAAATCCAATTGCTAAATTTTCAAAAAAATCCTCTAACACGTGGTGTACCCAGAATCCATGTTTTGTGGGTCCTTGATGCCGAAAAATCGAATGATGGCGAAACGTCGTCCGTCTGTTTGTCTGTCTGTGAACAAAGCTGGCGACTAAAGTGTTCAGCTGATTTTCTCCAAAATTGATATTCCCTAATTCATCTGGCTGATGTCGCGGGCCCTTAAATTTTGAATCGACGTTTAAATATTGGAGGGTACGTTACAGGGAGTCCTAAGAACATTTTCCAAATTTTCCAAATTTTCAAAAGAAGACTCCATCGTTTTTTATTAAATTTGGTTGTGAAATAGTGTGAAGGACGTTTAAGAGAATGGTGTCGGTCTCATGATCGTTGAAAACTCTGTTTCGAAAATTACAAAAGTTCAAAATGTTTTCGGAGACCTCCTATAGTTAAAATATTAAAGATTGAGATGTTTCCCATTAATGAAATCTGTTCTTTAAAGATATATTTTGAAATAAGATCTTTTTTCACAGGTATTTTTTACAAGTCCACAATTTTTCGAAATTTTGAATACTGTTCTCGTGATTCTGCATGAAAATAGGGGTAGAAAATATGTGCTGTTTTAGTATTCATAGTTTTTAGTAGTAAGCTGTCAATACTGGCACCTGATGAATACGGGTCCTACGTGATGTATTGTAATTATAACTATTCATATTGCATGAAAATATGTTCCTCCTGTTAAGTATGTAAATTTTGACAGATAAATAGGTGGTAAGACAAAGGTAAGATTCCAAGTTAAAAGAAGAGAGGCTTGAAGGAATTTAATGGATGGCATTTTTTATTAGCCGTACTTTTTCCTGCAGACTGTAAAAGTCTGGGTACTATCGAATTTATTTCCACATAATATTGTGCCATATCTCAGGCAGGAATGTACTTTCGCAAAATACACGAAACTAGCTGGCTGAAGGCTGACTGATTTTCAGAGTATTCTGAATGCGTAGCATGGTGAACGTAATTTAGTACTATTCCATTGGTAAGGATATTCCATTTGAGGTTTAGCTGAATTGAGAGGTCCGGCAATTTTGTTATCTTAACACCAGCGTATGGTTCATATTGCATTTGTGTGACCGGTTAGAAATGGAAAAGGGCTTTGAAATGTGTTTTCCTTCGTTTACTATTATTTTACTTTCTCGCCTTACGAATACTTCGTAAGAAGAGAAAGTTATGTAATCGAGCGTCAGAAAACGGCGAGTTTTCGCCAGATAGCTCTTATTTTATAGTGAAACCAATTGGAAATATCTTAAATCATTATTTATTGTTTAGTTTGGGGAAAGCATATTCGAGTCATCAGCAAAGAAACTCTTCTCTTGTTTGAAATGGACGAGGTTTTTTCATTTAGTACACAATGAAGACAATAGGACCTAAGAACGAACTCTGTGCACCCTGAATTTAATTGGCAAGGAATTGAAAGGATGAGTAAATATTCTTTTATACCAGTACGAAATTTCTATTCTTTCAAGTTGATTTGTAACAGATTGCAGATATTGGACTGCAGAAAATTGAAATAATAAGAAAATGGCATCCACGTGATTCCTGCAAGTGTCTCTTCACTGAGCTTGGACACTTACCATTGCCTAGTCTATTTATTTACAAATCAATATTTTTCTTCAAAACTTACTTTCATGCAATACACATATTCATGTTTATAACACACGTCGTAGAAATCACATTTATCGGTGTCAGTATCAACAGCTCACTACAAGACTGTACATGTAGCACATGTACGTTACTTTACAACACATTGCAATACGACATTTAACAATTGCAATTGTTACACGGTTTGAAGAACAAACTAAAATATTTTCTATTTTGCATAATACTTTCATTACACTGCCCATAAAAAATAAAAATAATATTTATTTTAACAATGATATATATTGCATTTGTATTACTTGATTTAAGAAAAATACTTATTGTTCTTGTAAATGTACTTGTAAAGTAATGTACTTCAGCTTCTGGACCAATATCCCCATCTAGATATTTTTGTCCAGGTTCCTTGATCCATTGAACAAATGCTGAGATGACCTTTTGTTTTGCTCCAGGACATAAATATAGCTTCACTATGCTTTGCTGAGCTTTCCTTTTGGTAGTTGTGGTAGCAGTAGAGCCGGGGATATGGGTTACTACTTTCTTGCAAATCCTAACAAGACTTCTGTAGTTCATTTACCGACGAAAACAATATGAATCGTGAAAATGAGAAAAATGGGAAATGGAAAAAGTGAAATGTTTTATGTTCAATTTTGTAGCCTTAAACATTTAGTTTATTGATTGATATATTAGGCGTGTCACGTCTAGGTCATTATTTCAGTAGGTGTGGTTCATGTTTTATTGTTGAGGTGGCTGTGATCTGCCCTTGCTGATTGGTGAGATTCGGCGCCGACCTACTCGTCGGCTAGCGGGGTTTCTCCATCCGGGTAACTCTCAACAGCTGTGCACCGCCTCGCCCAGGACAAGATCTGCTCTCCCGACGGGTCTCCCGACATATGTGGTAGCGTGGTGCATGTAAGAGTAATTGTGTGTAAAGTGACTGTAAAGGATATGACAAAGAAGAGGAAGGAAAAACAAGGCGCGGTCCGTGGCCAGTTTATTAGGAGAATGGTAAATGCTCTGGCATTTGCCTGATGTTGATCGGAGAAACCACGTAAAATACCCATCGGAGCGGCTACTCATCAGTTGCTAGAATTCTCCTCCACATATCAGCTGAATTCGTACTAGCTAACTTGCTAGTGTCGAAAAGCCTGCCACTGGCGGGAATCGAACCCTTGGACCTCTCGGTCAGAGGCACTATAGTGACTTTAGTTGATGCCCTGGCCACCTCCGCCGGTTTGGACTCATCATAGATTGATTGTTAGTTATTCCGGGAGCGTCAACTGCTAAGGTCAGTGGTCCCGTAAGTGTGCATGTGTTTTTCCTCAGGAGCTGCATGAAATCACGTTTCCCGAAATATATTTTTCACCACCCTTAAATTCAAACAGTAACACACACATACATATGTTCCAAATCTTTTCAAATATATATAACTATTTTTTTCAACATATTATTTAATATATATATATATATATATATATATATATATATATATTTAATATATATATATTATTAATATATTTTTTATATATATATATATATATATATATATATATTAGTTATTCAACTATAGGTAAAAATGTCATACCTAGTATGTAAATCGCTGGCATCTTGCCAAAAAAGTTATGTAATATATCTTTCTTTCAAAACCCTGAAAAACTGTAAAAATTGAACAGGTAGAAATAAAAAAATAAAAAAGAAACAAAACAAAAACAAAAAGGAGCTGCCGGTGATCTTCCTGCGATGGATGGCGAGATTCAGCGCCGACCTACCATTGACTAGCGGGGTTTTCCCGAACCAGGTATTTCCCACCAACGGTTCATCGGCCCAGCCGGGACAAACTGAAAGTTCCCTACCGGTTTCCCGGTATGTGTAGTAGTTTAGTGCATGTTAGTGTAAGTGTGTGTTAGTAAGGGGGCGGGATAAGACAAGGAAGAGGAAACAAAGATCGCACACGGTCCATAGCCCATTTGTTAGCGTGCTGCTGCAGCATTCGCCTCCTGATGATCGGAGAAACCACGAAAACCTACCGATCAGAGCAGCCGGGTGTTAGAATGTTCCTTCAGGCAGTGACTGAATTCGACCTAGCTGCCAAGCTAGGTCGATAATCCTCTCACCGACGGGACTCGAACCTAGGATCTTCCGGTCAGAGACTCCTAGGACCTCTCGACAGAGCATGTATAAATTACTTTTTATTTCTGACTGATACGTCATACCGTCGATACGGAGTTAGATATGCGCTGCATAACGTACCTGGATCGAGAGAAGCGTGGTAACGAGGAAAATATGAAATCAGTTGACATGTTCATGTTTCTTTACGGAGGGAATTATGAGAGGGCATTATGAAAGGGAATTATTACAGGGAAATATGAAAAGATGAGTCAAGTTAACATCTAGTTAATTAGTAAATACGTAAATCTGAATCAATAAAATTGGGGAGAAAATAAAGTTAATTATGTACCATGATCGTTAACTGGTTCTAAAGCTTGATTATTAGAACCCTTATAATTGGTGGATAAATTAACCCTTGATGCATAAATAACTATTTATGAAGTTTCTCTGAATCGATTCTTATGGATTACTTATAGTCCTTGTTTTCTCAGAACAATACACATTCATAAATAAATGTATTTGACTAAAGAATGAAAAAGAGACGCACTCAGTTATATCACACAGGCGGGAAAATGTGATTATTTTTTGGTGATAGTGAACTGATTGTTAACACTGAAGATTGAATGATTTTCTCTTATGTGAAATATTTTTCATTTCGAAATTTCCTGCTTACTTGGACCAATCATCTCGCACCGCACTATTTCCTCCCCACCACTTAGCGCTCGCTTTTTTAAATTTTTATTTTATTTATTACTAGTGAGAACCCGTCAAAATTTGACGGTGAGATCTGAGATAATTGTAAAATACTGTACCCAGACTAATGTTCACAATATATTGCATTGTTTGGATCTTGAGGGTACAACGAAGATATTCGGTGATGAGTTCCAAAAAATTTGAACACGTATGGCCCATGACCAGGTGGCAATGCAATATCGGCACAAAAGATATAGCACTATTATACTGAAGGATATTATTTCTAAAGTTTTTTGTTGTGTCATCATCTCCTATTACCAACTGTTTGATTTCTTCTGGCATATTACTCGAAGGTAAACTTATTTTCCCATTTAAGCAACACAGAGTAAATCGTTTGCAGAATTTCTCTCACATGGAAAGTACAAAGCAGAACAAAACTGACATTTCATAGACAATGACCCAATAGAAAACCAAATGATCTCACTATCACGACACCTACGTTGACTTTCTCTTTCCCTGCGTCCAGTTAATGTACGTTTGCGTCTTTTGGGGCGGGTGGACAACGATTCCGAATTCGACATAACCTGTAAACAACTTCACTAAAGTACAACCGAGCAAAACCCACTGTGTTCTCTACAAAATACACCACAGAAGCAAATACATGCAAACTGTCAACACCACAATGAAATTATTACACTGAAACAAAACCTTGATGAATTGTAAACAAATCTCAACAATCAAAACAAAACATCAAGCATCGTGGACTCATGTATATCGATTTTGAAACTGCCACCCTTTGAAATAAAACAATTGACTATTGATAAGCGTACTATTAAAGAATGATTTAATTTATTAATTTACACAGTAAATGTTGGTGAATCAACACAAACAATATCTGATAACACATCTAGGGATCATATTCTTTCATTTAAAAGAAAAAATACAACAATCGATTCAGTAGAAGCTCTAAACGAAGCCATTGCAGAATACCTTATTTTTTTAAATATATAGATTTTCGCCACGGTGCCTCCCCAAACGGCGTTGGCGCTCCGGTGAATCAGATCGCCGGCCCGCATTGCTGCTGTGTGCACGGTTCTGCTAGTTCTGAATATCTATTAACTATGTTTCTATTTTTATGTGATTGTGCTCGTTGGTTCTCTGTATTTTCGAATTTGAATATCCGGCTTTGTTCGATAACTCACATGCAGTTTCAATAATGTTTATATAATTCACGGCAACATTTATCAATTTATCTTTAGTGTAATATACTAGTATTGAACTTGCATTCAATTAATAAATAGATTATAGATATTAGTGCTCGTTGGTACTGTCGCATTTCCTATTCCAATGTCGATTAGGTTTCATAACAACGAAGTTTTAAAAAGTATTAGTTAATAAATGACAAGATCAATTAAATAGTGCATAGAGTAAAAGATAAGTTCTAAACATCTATTTAGTATGTTTTTAATTTTATGTGATTGTGCTCGCTGGTTCTCTGCATTTTCGAATTTGAATAAGTGGCTAGGTTCGATAAATCTGATGCAGTTTCAGCAATGTTTATATAATACACGGCAACATTTATTAATTTATCTTTAGTATAGTAAACTAGTATTGAATGTGTATTTAATTATTTAATAGATTATAGATATATAGTACTCGTTGGTACTCTTGCATTATTCATTTGAATGTCGTACGTGGTTGCAAAACTACGAAGTTAAAAAATGTATTATCTCATAAAAGAAAGGGGTAATTAAATCATGCATAGAGTAAAACAGTAAAACAATAGTTCGATATGTCTTTAAACTATCTCGTTAATTTTATGTGATTGTGCTCGTTTGTTTTCTCTATATTCCAATTTTTTAATTATGTTGCGGGTTGGGTCACGCCTGCTGCCATTGACTTTGATTATTTTAGACTGAAAATATGTGCGAATAAATTCCAAATTGTAGCAATTAATTGGCAATTAATTAGCAATAAATGATTAGATTGTTTCCGTTGAGATCTGGCTCGAATTTAACTGATGTGTGTGCTGGCTTGACGTCAAGCTAGCAAACACCCGTTTTCTCCACGAAAATACGCGGCAATTAATTCAAAAATGTGACAATTAATTGGCAATTAATGAGCAATAAATGATTTGATATGTTCCGTGTCGGTGTGCTTACTTGGCTGTTCCAGCTTGACGCACCTAGAATGCAGTGTTATCCATACTACATGCCACAAGCAGCACACCGCACATTGGGATAAAATGGACTAATTCTTCTTGTAACTCTAAGTTGTAACATATCACAAATTAACATGAATATAAGTATTCTAATATAATCAAAGCATCATGATTCGCTATTATTACTCAAGTGGGTTGTCCTGGTTTTACGTACAAGGTACTGAAAGTTGGCACTTCTGTAAGCAAGTTGTAAGGCGCGAGTGCCTTACGCCTTATTATAAAGAAATTTAAAAATAACTTGTATTTAACCTACAGATTTTACGGTTTATTTATGTTGTTTTTATATCGGTTAAAGAAAATATGTAAAATAAATGTATATTATCTTAGAATTAAGAATTTTGCGTTTGTTTTTTAATAAACAAATTCGCTTTGTGAAATTTTGTATTGGTTAAATTGTTGTGAAACGTGATTTTGTACAAAACGAGAACAATCTTTGTATGGCAGATATTAAATAGATATATATAAAAAACTTCTTACTAGTGTGTTTGTGTGGATCAAACATCTAATCCTCATTGAACCTACTGCTTAGAGTTAAGAATTTCATTACGTCATGAATATATCAAAAATCGAATAACAAATAAATTCGATGAGATCTGCGGCTTATAGTGGGTCTCCAACAGATAAATTCGATTAGAATATGTAAAAGGAGCGGTAAAAATATGATTGTTCTATTTTCGGCTATTGCTCAGTATTTTCCAAAATGCAAAAAAAAATTAACATTTTAAAACTGCAAAATTCAAGATAGCGACAATTGCTTTAAACAAAGTATATCGTAATAAGTCAACCCTTAAAAAACGTCATGTACAATCCTTTGAAAAAACGAACTGAATTTGCTTAAATAGTGGCTGAAATGTATGCGGTATCTAAAAATATTATTTTCTTAATCAACACGAAATAATTTCGTTAAAGTTTCTCCTCGTATGTAACAGCGTATTTTCGGACACGGAGTTTCTCGCACTAATTAGTTTTCTAATCAGTTTACTCTGGGCTTGTTTTCCGGGGAGGCTTCATTCTCTTCACGGCTACCTTTTTTCACCCAACAGACATTTTTAACATTTTCTCAATTTTTCGGCTCCCAAATGTTAGAACTGACACGATTGTCTTCGCCAATACAGAAGTGCTATACCCATACCCAAACCGAATGGCCGAGCTGGTGAAGGCGTGTGAAGGTTGATCGCTTCGGGACAATAGGAATCAGGTTCGATTTCTCTGCAGGGAATTTCATTTTATGAGCATGTTGTTGTTGAAAGCTATTGAGTATTCAAAGCACTTTTTGAAAATCATTTGAAGCACTTCTACTCACAGACACAGTCAATGCTTATACTGACTAAACCGGACTTCTCTGTAAGCGCTTTCCACTTTGCTACTTTAAAAAAATTTAAGTTTTATTTTATTCGTGAAACGTATGTCACATGACAACAATTGCTGTCCTTCTGTGCATCTATATGAACTGATTTAGGTAAAGTAATGAATATGAAATTTATATACAATATTACCAGTACGCATGGGACCAATTTAGATATTCCTAACGGTTCCAAAATTATTATTACTTTCCCTCCTTAGGAAGTTCAAAATAAGAAGAGAAAGTTATGTAATCGTGCGACGTAAAACAGTGCGTTTTCGCCAGAAAAACTATTATTGCCGGACACTGGTAACAAAAATGTGACTAAATCCTTTGGCTAAATTTAGAAAAAATTCGCTAATTCGTGGTGAAGGCAGAATCCATATTTTGTTGGTCCTTCACATCGAAAAATTGATTGACGGAAAAACGTCCGTCCGTTCTTTCGTCCGTGTCTCCTTCTGCCAGTCCGTGTGTGATCAACGCTAGCGCCTAAACCGTTCAGTCAATATTCTTCAAAATGTATATTCTTCAATTCTGAATCTGAATTGAATCTGATCTGAATTATCACGAGACTTTGGGAGTTTCAAATGCATATTTTGATTTATGAATGTACTTCACATGAGTTTTCAAACTCATTTTCATATTTCTTCAGAAACTCGGACCTAAATTTCACTCACAAATGTAATAATGTATAAATGTCGCTTAAAATATGCATATTAAATGCGTGAGAAATATTTTAAAAAAATACGTTTGTGTAATTTTTGAAAAAACAAATCGAACACCAAAATTATCTTTGTCGCATTAAACAGTTCAAATAGCACAATGTGTACAAAAAGTTTGATGATGAAATTTGGAGCCGTTAAGGAAATGGCGTTTTATTGTTTCTGAAAATGGGTACTTTTAAGCACGTTTTTACAGAAATGTTTTGAGTTTGCGTGGAAATTTAATAAAACATCATTTAAAGCACATATACTCGTATATTCCATGTATACAAATCGCGTAATGTAATATTAATGTAAATATTATACTAATGCTACCCCTAATGTAAATAATAACGTTGTCAGAGGCCAATCATAAAAAAATCACATTTGTGTAATATTTGGAAAAATTAAAGAAAAAAGGAAAATTGCGTTTCTATCATTTCACGGAAGACCCATAGCAATACCCTACCAAAAGCTTTTTAAAAAAAACTATTCCATTTTGTATTTTAAAAAACTTGTTTATATTTGCACATATTGCACACAATATTGTGCGAAAAGTACTAACATTTCAAGAAAACGTACATGACATTAATGAAAAAACTAATTATGGACAAGAAATTACAATTGAAGGAAAAATCTCTTCAATTTTTTAGTTGTTGAAGTCATAGTAACATTTAAATTTTTGCTATTTTCGAATTTTCAGAAGTAATAACATATAATTAACAACATGTAAATTCATTATCTGTGCACGTCTTCCAGAATTCAGTGAGAAAGACAATTATTCAAACTATCGTTTCCATGTTGTAGCGGCAGGAAGTATTATTCCTTGAGGAAGGAGATCATGGACAAGACCCCAAAATGTATTGCTTATTTATCCTTGAAACTAGATTTTATTACATCGGAGCAGTTTTTTTTATCATTCAAAATTCAAGTAGTATATAACTTACTGTACGAATCACAGAATTTTGAAAATGTGCACAAAGTTCTCTTCTCCTCATAGCACGTCATACGCAGTTTTAAATGTTTTTTGACGTCAAATAAATAAAATAAAAAAACAAGAAATGACATCGAGAAATTTTATTAAATAACAGGTTCTATGCCGAATTTCATGAATATTGGCCGATCCAGTCCTCCCCGTCCCAAAACAAATGTGTTCAAGGGCGACTGCCAACAAATTTTTGACGTTGCGTCGTTTCTCTGCAGTTCGGTGAAACTGTCCAGTAAGGAAAACAACTATAGGTCGAGCAGAAAATATCTTTACATTAAATGTCTACTAGTTAATTACCAATGGTTGAAATATAGTTTGGATGGCGCTCGTTTTTATATTAGGTATAATAGTTACTACTTTTGATGATGAATAAGGAATAAACTCTTAAATTTAGTCTGAAGTTTCTAATATTCGACTGTTTTCTTTGTTCAGAATATCTCTTTTAATGATAGTACTGTGCTTAAATTGCCGTTCCACTGATGTGCAATTAAAATTCATCTAATATTATTAGGGAGGAAAATGGAAAATGTTTGTTTTTGGAAGAGAAAAAAAACTTCATAAGTACAGAGACACCAAATTATAAATAGTGAGAAATGTATTTTATATTACTTTTCTGTGTTATTATTAAATGGTTGATATAAAAAAATAAAAAGGACAAGAGTACTTTCAATCGTAATGTCAATAATTTCACTGAGTAAGTTCTCAGAAAACATCTTATTCAATATTGAATATTTTTTCTGAATTGATGGATTAGGGATAATACAACATATTCTTTCATCAAACTATGTTGTTTGTTAGAAAAAATCATTGTTTAAAGTATAATTTCGTGACCTGGAACAGGAGATAGTGATCAGGAAGGAAAACTTTTACAATCATCATTATTTCGGGTAAACTTTTTGTAAACCATTATTGCGTGTATGGTTACGATTAGAATTTTCTTCAGAACAATGGAGTTGTTTGAAGATGACTACATTTTATCAACGATTAACAAATGGATACAACGAGTAGCCAATATATTATCACATTCATTATGATAAAAAATCAGATTAGTATATAATTTTTTAGTGAAAACAAAACTGAATATGATGAAAATGGAAATTACAGAGGTATTTTGCAAATAAATGCCAATTTGTAAGAACATTTTGTGTCAGATAATAATTTATCATGTTTATTAATCATGAGACAATTGTACGTTCTAGAATTCCAAGGGTGTCCGGGTGCGAAGGCTGCATAACCTGTGTCCTCCAGGGGCACCCCGTCTGCGGTGACGAACTTGCCCTCCTGCTCGATGTCGTTGGCGCTGTACCAAAAAAAGGAATTGCTAACTGCGCCGGTGGCGTTTGGAGAGAAGTGTTGGAACAGCAGCTCCACCTCTCGCTGTGACGTTGGCGCCACCAGTCCCCCGCCCTCCTTCCGGCAGAAGTCGCGAGCTGCGGCCCAGTTTTTGGCTTCGGGCGGCGCGCGGTAGTGCCCCAGGCCGGGCAGCGTCAGGTAGCCCGGGGGCGCCGGCCGAGGCGTCGAGGGCGATGACGTCGCGGTGAGCGTGGAGGGAGTAGAGAGCATGGAGGGCGTAGAGAGCGTGGAGGGCGTAGAGAGCGTGGAGGGCGTAGAGAGCGTGGAGGGCGAAGGAGGCGCGGGCGAGGGGGCCAGAAACCCCTCCTCCGGGGGCCCGTTGAGCGTGATGGTTAGCGACCGCCGTGGGACGTCGTCGGGCCCGCACCCTGATGTCCTCACTTCCACATCCAGCAGCCACCCGGGACTCCCCAGCGGCTGCTCGATGTTGGCGCTGACGGCGCGGTGCCCTGTGGCGTTCGTAGAGTAGGACAAGGAGAGGGCGAGCTCCTTCCCAGTCGAGCACCTCGGTTGAGGAGCCAGAGGCGTCGACAGCGTCGTCCCCAGCACAAGAGACAGTAGCCACGGCACAACTCGCTGCACTCCCATTTTGAATACGTTGCCTGGGGCGCCAGCCCGCTTATATAGCGGGATTAGGAGGGAGAGGCCATCTCTATCTGCACTATCGATGCAAAACATGCTTCTCCTTAGAATTGCGTCAAGAAGGGTCATCTCCGGGTTTGTGGGGGTCACGAAATATCCGTGACCGATTGTTGCCATGTAATTATCGCGTGGTGGCTCTGAAATTCCATCTCGTAATAACTGATATCATACATTAGTAACTATTGCGACGTCGCTTCGGGTGATCTCCCAGGCCAATGTATATGATCCATTCCTTTCTGCTTATGCAATCTTTCTCGATATTCATTATTTATGGGAGATTCTTTTTTTTCAGCCACTACTATATCAAAGATGCTTGATATAATGGAAGACACCAAGGTTATAAACAGTCTTTATATATGTTTATTGCCACTTTTATTGTAACTGTATATTATGTATGACTTTCTTAGATAAAGTTTTCAAATGATCACAAATATTATTTATATTTATTTATTTATTTATTTATTTATTATTGTCGCATCAACTACGTGGTCATTAGCGACAGGTATAAGGTTACAATTGTTTACATTGTATTACAAAGATACACAGTCCGTTGTATATACAGTTTAGATTCCAGAAAATTCAATGAGGATACAACACAAAATTATACAATAGAAGATATACCACGAAAACAAAAAATGCAATACAAAATACATAAATGATTACAATAGTAATTACATGATTACATGACTAATAGATGATTACAATAGTAATTACAGAAGATGCAGTGAAAAGGGTTTTCATTCTTTGTTATGTTATTGATTTCTTTTTGTTTCATTGCACTTCCCGTAATAGACTTTTCCTTGGAATTCCTTGGGATTTGGTGCATTCAATACTTTTAATACACACACTCTTATTTGGACACTTAGCATACGTATTTCGTAAAGAGACTTGTTCACTCCGAAGATAATGTATTGAATCGCCAATATATAATACATATTATATTGAACACTTTACAAATTTCAATATGTGCATATATTTAAATTATGTTAAGTGCATTGTGCGCTAAATACGTATACATAAGTGTACATCCAAACTTGCATATACATTGATTGCTCCTTATTGTGTACACTATTCCATTTATATTTCGTCAAAAGTTTGGTATATTTGCAGAATTCTATAAATGTTTTTGGTATATAGGGGAGTCAAGGATTGAATCGAAATTCGTTCCTTGCAGATGTTTTTGTCTTTGTTGTGAGAATTGAGGTCATTCGACAATTAGGTGTTGTATGGTGTTGGGGATGCTGCAGATAGAGCAGATGGGAGGAGTATTCTTAGTTAACAGGTGAAGGTGGATTACTTTACAGTGGCCTGTTCTTATTCTTGATATGATGACTTGCTCCCTCCTACTTAATTTGTTGTTGAGTTTAAGGTTGTTGACATGCTCAATTTTCTTATGAAAGATACTGGCTTTTTGATCTCTGCATATTTCGTCCCATTTTCGATGATATATTTTGTTAATATATGTCCTTAAATCGTCAGTTGTGTTGGATATGGTCAATACCCTGTTTGAATCTCCAGCTGCTCTATCATTGTCGGGGCATATACTGTTGTCATCTCCAATTGTTTCTTCTGTTTGGATCATTTCTATTGTGATGGATTTCCCTGCTTTGGTGATGTTGTAGTATAGTTCTTGTATGTTAATGGCCATTTCTGTTTTGAGATTTCTACTAGATATATTGAGTATGGTACCAGGAGTTTTTATGTAAATTATAAATCGGCTGCTGTTTATTTGGTTAGCCAGTTTAATTGCTAACATTAGTGAGCACATATCTGCAGTGGTCTTGCTGCAGAAAGAGTGAAGTTGATGTTTAATTTTGGTTTCCTGCGTAGCGATAACTGAATAGGTTTCATTTTCATTTTTTATTCCGTAGGCATATATTCGGAGAGGATTGCAACTTTCACTGGCGGGTTCAGCAGGTTGTAGGTTCCGGGTTTTTGTTGTGAGGTTTGGATCCTCGACAGAAGTTGAAGCCAATTTGGTTAGTATTTCGGGTATTGTCCACGGAGGAATATTGTGGATTCTTTTCTTTTCTGTTGGTGTTATCTGAAAAACGGAGCTTTTGCATAAGTGTTTTAATTTTTGCATATAGGGCAATGTATCTCGACTCTTCTTTGTATTCAGCTTGAATCACTAGATAAACATCGTGAAGTATTATTGGGTTGATTGAAGCAGCAGCGTTGATGGCATATTTCAACATTAATGTCTTTGTGGGATGTGCTTGATTTTGTTCGTAGGATTCAATTAGAATGCTTCCGATGGAGCTTGTGCGGTAGCAACTGGTACAGATTCTTAGGCCTTGGTTGTGTATAACGTTTTTGATCTTCTTGAGGTCGTTCCATCGGGCAGAATCATAAATTGCAGATCCATAATCAAATTTAGCTCTTACTATGGTTTCGTATGTTAGTAATAACAGGTTTTTATCTGCACCCCAATTGTTGTGTGAGAGGCATTTTAGTATGTTGAGCCCTTTTTACATTCGTCTGAAAAGATCTGAATGTGGTTTTTCCACAACATTTTTGAGTCAAAATGCATTCCCAGTATTTTTGTTCTCTCTACATACTTCAGATTGTGATCACCGAGCCTAAGTGTAGGTAGATTATCTTCATTGTTCTTGGCGAATAATATACATTCTGTTTTGTGGGCCGTGAATTTGAATCCTGTTCTTTGAGTCCATTCATGAAGTCTAAAGGAGCTTGCATGACTTGTTGGCTTGAAGAGATAGATTTGCCTTTACAGAAGACGGTGATGTCATCTGCATATTTTCTTGTAAACACAGGAGATTCGATATTTATGTCTACATCGTTAATTGCAAGAAGAGAAAGTATGACGCTCATTACGGATCCTTGGGGTACTCCATTTTCTATCTTCTTTTCTTCAGAGAGACAGCCGTCGATTCTCATTTGTATGGTCCTGTCTTTCATAAGACTTTTGATAAACTGAAACATGTTTCCTCTGATTCCAATCTGCAGTAATTTTCTTCGAATTCCGTGTATCCACACCATGTCGTAAGCTTTCTCAATGTCTAAGTTGATGGCTAAAACATGTTGGTTGTTTGAAAATGCTTCTTGTATATGCGTGTGTATTCTTATCAAGTGAGCTAAGGTTGAGTGGTTTGATCTGAAGCCAAATTGGTTATTGGATACAAGTTTTCAAAATCGAGAAACCACCTGAATAGTGAGTTAATTATTTTTTCAAAAATTTTGCACATGTTGCACGTTAATGCGATAGGTCTGTAATTTTCGCTTTTTAATCTGTCCTTACCAGGTTTGGGTATTGGAACTACTATTGTAGTTCTCCATACTTTAGGATATATGCTCTTAGTTCAGATTAAGTTATATATTTTGAAAAGGGCTTCGTTTCCCTTTGTGGCTAATTGTCTGATGAGTATATTGAGGATTTCATCGGGGCCTGGCGATGAATTTTTGGTAATATCAATAGTTGAGGTGAGTTCCTTTAGGGAGATGAGGTCGTTTAAATGATATTGAGAACCGATGTCTTGATTACTTTTTTAAAATTTATTTTAAGTCGCATCAACGGCTAGGTCAATAGCGACTAAATAAATGCAATATATATTATATTTTACATTGTCAATTTTTAGTTTTTACAATATTGAGGTTACAATTGAGGTTACAGTACAGAGATGATATGGATATAAAAACATAAAACTTAAACGTGAAAATTACATAACTGTTAATTACTACAAAAAAGGAATAGAAAATTATGTTATTCTGATACAGTTAAATATTTCCTGAAATACCTATTTCATTACAAAATTTTAAAACATTACTTTGTTAAGTATTATCCCTTAGAATTGCACTAAATCTTTCCTTATCAAAGAATTGAGGTCTCACAGAATTGAATTGGGGACATTCCTGGAGGATGTGATTAATGTTTAGCGGGCAATTGCAAGAGGTACATACTGGGATGGAATTTTTCTCTAGTATATGTCTATGGGAAAATTTGGTATGGCCTGATCTGATGCGTGAAAGAGTTATTTGTTCACGACGTGAGAGGTTTTCATTAGTTTTGAGGGCAAAAATTTACCAATTTTCTTATGCGTTGTGCTTGCTTTGAGATTGTTCCATTGGTTTGACCACATCTTTTTCATGACTTTGCCAGTAAACTTCACGTAATCCTCAATTGTGTAAGACATTTTGTTGTTTACTTTCTCTTCAAAGTCAATAAGCAACATAGGTGTGGGTGATCTGCTAATCGGAGTTCATGCTTGTACATTCTTTGTAATGTGGATCACCACAGGTTGAATACACATGTCAGCTGTCTCTTTGCAGATTTCAAGCAGGTTGGTGAAGATTAATTGTAGGTAATTACTGGGTGAAACTTTAATGCCATTCGGTATATATGTTGATAAAATAATACATTTTTTAGTTGGGTTGGATTTGACAAGGTTCATTGACATTAGGAAAGCATAATTGTAAGCGCTATTTTTACTTGCAAAGTTCCTAATCTTGATATGAAAGGTCTTCCATGGAGATTGGATGTATAAGCCCATTCTGTCTGTTTCCAGCGTGTCTTGGATGTGGATGACATCGTGATCTTGATATTTATTGAGAATCTCGTTGAGGATAAGATCAGCGTCGGAGTCGTTCAAGTTAGAGTTGGAGAGATTCTTGGGAAAGGAATCGACAGTAAATTTTGGTGTGACCCAGGGAGGATATTTAGGTGTTCTACACCTTCCCACCGATATGTTTGGGAGGTTGTAGTCCCTGATTATATCTTTGGTGCTTTCGTAAAAGGTTTTTGGGTATGATTGTAGGTGGATGGGAGCAGATCTGATTGGTGGGTTAATATCATTAAGTATAATATTGTTATTGGATGAGGAGGCTTTGCTTACATATTTGATAGTCAGATAATCCCGTCGAAATTGCAGGGTTGGTTCCGAGGCTTCGATAAGGATGCTACCTGTTGGCGTTGTCTGGAAACATCCAGTATATATCCTAAGCGCTCTATTATGTACAGGATCCAATTTTTTGAGTAGGTTCTTTTTGGCTTTGTTATATATTATACACCCGTAGTCGATTTTACTACGAACAATAGCTTTGTAAGTGAGGAGCAAGGTATGTTTGTCTGCGCCCCAGTTGTTATAGTTCATGCATTTTAGTAGATTTGTTCTTCTTTTGACATCAGTGATAAGATCTTTAATGTGCTCTTTCCAAGTATGCTTACAGTCAAAAATAAGACCAAGGATTCTAGTTGAATAGACTCTTCTTATTGCTACATCTCCCATTTTTAAATTAAGATCTCCAGCTATATTTTGCCTAGATATCAGGATGCATTCGGACTAGGTTGGAGATATTATGAATCCTGAGCTTAGCGACCATTTATGTATTGAGTTCAATGCATCTTGTGTAATTCTCTGCGTAGATGCGAGGTTCTTTCCTTTACTGAGGATTATCATATCATCCGCATACTTGCGCATACTTGCATACTTCGTAGGTGATATGATATACTGACCAGCATCCTTAATTGCGATCAAAAATAAAGTTACGCTTAGGGTGGATCCTTGTGGAAGTCCATTCTCCAGCTTGATTATTTCGGATAACTGGTTGTTAGCACGCACTTGAATACATCGATCACTAGTAAAATTCCTGATAAAACTGAGAATGTTACCATTAATGCCGATATCTTTAAGTATCCATATAACTCGAGGTATCCATACCATATCGTACGCCTTTTGGACATCTAGGTTGACGGCAATGACATGTTGTCTGTTGTGGATGGCTTCAGTGATGTAGGTGTCCACGCTAATAAGATGTGAGTAAGTAGAATGCCCAGGTCTAAAGCCAAATTGATTATCTTCAATGATGTTATAGTGATTTAAAAACCATCTTAAACGTCTATCAATAATCTTTTCAATTATCTTACACAGGTTACAAATTAGGGAAATCGGGCGATAGTTAATCGGGTTGGATCTTGCTTTGCCAGGTTTAGGAATGGGGACAACAGTTGCTGTTTTCCATTTATTGGGGAAGGATTTATTTTTAAACATAAAATTAAAAATCTTTAGGAGGATTTCCTTGCCTTCTACAGGAAGATTCCGTATGAGGATGTTGGTGATACCATCCGGTCCAGGTGTCGAGTTATTTGTCACATTAATAACTTCGTTTACTTCCTGCATTGTTATTGGAACATTAAGTAGGTCAGAACGTGCCGATGGGTTTTGGAGGTAGTTGTTATATTACATTTTTTTACATTTATTCAATTACAGTTTTAACCTACAATAATTCTTTATCATAATTCGCTGAACTGGAATTGGTTTGGAAAGTTTTAGCGAGCATGTTGGCAATTGTCGCAGAATCATTAATAATCTTGTTCTGAGATGGTAAAAAAGGGATGTCGTTAGTTACTTTATTGCCATGAATGGACTTTATTTTCTTCCATGATTCAGACATGTTGTTGTTTATATTGATTGATGATACATAATTAGTCCATGATTTCTTTTTCGACTCTTTGATAATGCTTCTGGCGTGGGACCTAGTTTTCTTGTAAGCAGTCTTGTTCTCTAAAGTTCTTCTTCTTTTGAATTTATTGAAGGCACGTTTAGCTGCTTTGATTGCTCCCCGGCATTCGTTGTTCCACCAGGGGACTCTCTTCTTATTAGATTTTATCTGATAAGAATCAATAGCTTGGTATGCAGCTCCTATGATAATGTTGGTAAAATCTTGAACTATGTGATTGATGTCAGATTCATTCTCATCCAGATGAAAACTAGATGAGGCAGAGCTAACGATTTCTTGATACATGGTCCAGTCAGCTTTGTTATAGTTCAGCTTGCTGGTAGGAGGGAAAGGTGTGTCACCAGAGCCGGGTAAGTCAATGTCAATAATGATTGGATAATGGTCACTGTCGTATGGATATTCAAGGACGTTCCATGAGCATTTTGTAGCAAGAGGGGCCGATACCATTGTTATATCAATGGCACTAACTTTGCCGTTACTGGGATTGATGTGGGTGGGTCCTCCTGTGTTTATAATTATCAAGTCAGAGTCAAATGCTTCTATTAATATACCTCTTCTGTCGGTCTTAAATGAGCCCCATACTGGATGATGACTGTTTAAGTCCCCCAGAATCAATATGGGTTTTGGTAATTGTTTTAGGATGTCGCTGAGCTCCAAGTAGTCAAGTTTATGGTTGTTAGGGATATATAAGTTACATATAATAATACAAATAGGTGCTACAACCTTCACCGCAACTGCCTCCAAGTCAGATTTTATCATAAGGTTGTCAGCCAAAATTGAAGTTTTTAAATATATGGCTACTCCAACAGAAGCATGATCAGTGGTTCTATTTTTAAAGAAACATTGATAATTCTTAATATTAGCTGAGTGATTAGCCTTGAAATTGGTTTCTTGCAAACAAATGATATCTGGGTCAAAATTGTTGCATAATAGTTGCAGATACTTAAGACGACAATAGTATCCATTAATAGTAATATTCCATTGGAGTATCTTCATTTGTTTGCTTGAAATTTATTTAGCAAGAGGGGAATGGTGTTTTTTAAGAGACCTGAGTTAAAAAATTTAGTGTCAGGTAGTTTCCATACTGGATTCAGACTCAGATGTGTCTGATTCCGGCAGGTGTTTCTGCAGTTTTTTTATTAGTCTGGTGACTCTGCCTTTGATAATTCTATCCTTTAATACAGGGTAAACGTCATTGAGCATTTTTATAACGGCTGGAATATCATTGGAATAGTCCTTTACTATGGTCAGGGGATCAGCAGAGCCCAGAGTATTTTCTAGTAGTAAGTGTAATTGATTTGCTGACAGAGGGAAAGAGTTTTGATTCATTTCAAGCAGATCTTTAGTTGGGCTGAGCATGTCTTCAAGTGTTTTATCATGATTGTTATCTTGGTTCAGTTCTTCATGTTTTGAAGAATTCTTTTTCTGTTTCTTTGTTTTAGTTTTTTTAACATTATAATCTTGATTATTATCTTTAACATTATTAGTTGCTTCAGATAGGGAAGAGGATTCATTGGGGAGGCTTCTTTTAAGAAGGGGAGGAAAGTTCATAGGGTCCCTAGTGGAGGGGGCAGTGGGTGTTTCAGTTATGGTAGGCTGTACTTCCATATTATTAGAAGGGATAGTTGGTTTGTCTGTGCTGGGAGTGTCCAGAAGGCAATTCTCTTTGGGGAGATTTTGGGGGCAGTTACTAGCAGTATGGCCTTCCGTTTTGCAACTGAAACAAGTAATGTTTTCAGCAGAGAAAAAGATTCTATATGGTGTACCTTCATATACAATCACTGATGACTGAGGGAGTTTGTGAAGTTCCTCAGGTTGGATAAATGTTTGCCTTCTGAAGCTCATAATGTGACTGAGGTTAGGGTCAGACAGACCAGCTCTGATGAAGGATATACTGGAGGTAGTTTTAATGTCATGATTCTTGAAAATATTTGTGATTTCCTCGTTTGGAATAAAAGGGTATACATTTGATATTATGATTCTCTTGAGTTTGTTAATTAGGGGTCTCACATTAACAGTGGTATTTTTAATGATCAGAGTAGGGTATTTGTTAGTTATAAGATCAGCATTGATCTTCGAGTTCAGAAACACACATATTCTGTTATTGGATATTCTTGATATGAAAGTAATGGCACTGGGGGGAACAATTTCGGTTAGTTTACTTATATAGTCTTTGACAGTTAGATTTTCGCATGCGTCCAGTAGTATAGATTGTTCTTTTGATGGAAAACTCACAGTATTTGCAGCTCCGGCGTACGACTTCGTGGGTTGCTCTTGGAGGTTAAGTGACGGATTCATATTGAGGTTGGCTGGTACTGCTTTATTCATGTGGTTACGTTGAGCCAGCCGGCAGGCCGGCCAGAGAAACGCTGTACACTGCTTGGAACACTGATAGCACTTTAAATAACACTGTTAGGTAATATTAATACTGAAGTGTTTTGGTTCGGAGATATAGTGTATCGATAAGCTGACAGGGCGCAGCAGTAGTTGTTGCCTCTAACGCTGTCGAACTACGACTGTCGTCTTGATTACTATTAAATGTAATCTCTTCTTTTTCTTCTTCTGCTTTATACTGAAGAAAATCAGCAGTATAATTTTGAGAACTGGAGTTTTTTGTAAATTTGCCAGCCATAATTTTGTAAAATATTGTTTTTAATTTATTTTTTCAAAAATTACAAAAATGTACTTCTTTTGACTAGCCGCACACGATGTTCATATATGCATTAGGGGTAGCATTACTACAATGTTTACATTAATATTTAATTAGGCGATTTGTCCACATGGCAGTTACGAGTACATGTGCTTTAAATGATATCTTATAAAGTTTTCACGCAAACTCAAAACATTTTTATGAAAACGTGGTCAAAATTACGCATTTTCAGAAACGATCAAAACTATTTTCTCAAAAACGGCTCTTAATGTTATCTTCAAAATTTTCGTACAGATAGGGATAACTGCACTGTTTAATATTATACACAGTTTATTGTCGTGTATTATTTTGGTTGTTTTTTTCTCAAATATTATACAAATGTAACTTTTATGGAATATCTGTCACGCCGTTAATATGCCCATTTACAGATATTTGTATACATAATATTTGTGAATGAAAGTGCTTCAAATGACTTAGAATGACGTTTTTCGAATACAGAAAATATTTCTTTGAAAAAGAGCTTCAACTTTCACATTTACACTAGAGCTTTATCGTTTTTTTAAATCGCCTCAAATTTTCATATAATTCGAGGTTTTCCTCTACTTTAATATTTAAAAAGTAATATTTTGAATCCACTATTCAGAAACCGAATTTTTTTTTTTTCAAAAAAATTCTTAACTTCAAAATACTTTTGGCGGCGATAGATGGCAGCTGTCGAGAGAATCGGGCAAGAGCGTAAAGCTAGCCCACACGAAGAAATTTAGATAATTTTACTGTGAGAAAGTCTTTGCCATTCTCTAACAGTACTACTTTATTTAATATTTCCCTCGTGTGTATCAAAGAAGGGTAAAATTTTGCGCTAACTTCATTTCCGGTGAACAATATGTAATTCTGAAAATTGGAAACTAGTGGTGTTACATAGTACATACTTTCTAGCATTGTTTCTAACAACACCGCAATATTAAATTACTGCATAAACCAGCAAAAGTGTTTTGAATCTGCAAATATTTTTTCGCAGCGAGACGCGGAATCAGACCCTCAGATTTAACATACCGGTACTCATACCACTATGTCATACACGTGCCGCAAGACACGAACTCCGGCAGAGGCATAAACTAGAAGTGCTACAGAAGACAGGTGTTACAGACTTTCTCGTAGTCACGTTTTCTAATTTCCTTGGTGTGGTCTGGCTTTACGGTCTTGCTGCATTCTCTGGCCAGCTGCCATCTATCGTCGTACAAATTACATTTTTTGGGCATTTTCTCAACTTTTTGCTTTTCTAATAGTACAACCGAGATGTTACTTCGAAACTAATAAATAAGAGTAAAAGCTCATCCTAAATAGAAATATTCATTGAAAAATTTGAAGCCATTTTTAAGAAAATGGTGATTAAGCTGTACTGTAAATGCGCAATTTGAAGCTCTTGTTCACAGAAATTGTGTTTTCCAAAAACTTATTTGAAGTAATTAAATAAATCTTAAAGCACTTCCTCTCACAAATGTAATAATGAATACAAATCGATGGAAATGTGCACATTAACGATGTGATTTTTGGAAAAAAACAAAGAATACCTTACAATAAACTTTACGTCATATTAAACAGTTCAATCAGCGCAATCCATTGGAAAAATTTGAAGAACAAATGTTGACCCACTTTTGAGAAAATGATGTTTGAGTGTTTCTGAATATGCGAAAATTCAACCAAAAACTGTAGACTTTTCGAGATACATTATTTGAGATTATTTAAACCGCATGTATACTTAAATATAATATTATGAAAAAATGCCTCTAATGTAAATATTACCGACGTCAGAGAGAAGAAAAAAAATTACAATTTTATAATTTTTGAAAAAACAAAAGGATGGAGTAATAACGCATTTCTGACATGAGATAATTTAGAATGGTTTGATCTAATTCTTGGCAAAGAATCTGGATCATGACGATTAATAAAGCGGTTTTTTGATAAGTGCAAAGAAATTAGCTATATTTTTATGAATTTTGCTGGATTTGTCGTTTAGCCATGATTCGTGCCATTGTATATTTCATTTATTTTCAATGTATTTTAACAAAGATTTTGAAATCTGTTGGTTTCGGATGGATGGTTTTTGTGCGCATTTGTTGTGGCTCTTTTAGCTTCAAGATCAGGGGCATCATTACCAAATATATCTTTAAATGCGGGTGGCCAAGAAATAATGATATTTTTTCCTAATTTAAAGTCATTAAAATAAATTTCATGAATATTTTTCAATAATTCATACGTTTTAATATTGTTCTTCATGAATTCCAAAATAAATAATGAATTCGTAAATATAACATGATTTCTTATGGATTTATTAAATACTTGTTTCATGGCTATTAATACACCATAGAACGCACGGACATACGGACGGACGATGTTCTTTCAATTGGTTTTCCGGCATCAAGGACCCACAAAACAGGGATTTCGGCTACACCACGTGTTAAAGAATTTTTTCTTAATTTATCAATTAGTTTTTTCTACATTTTACTATCTCGTATACGTACGTATATACGGAGTAATATTCATAGTATTAAAAAAGATGTGTAATGCGGCGCGAAAAACGGGGAATTTTCCACAGGAAAAAATTCATTATCGGGCGTGAAAACAATAAAATGGATAAACGCAATCGTTAAATTAAGAGAAAAAAAACTCTAACACATGGTCCAGAGAAAATCCCAGTTTTGTGGATGCCGAAAAACCAATTCAAAGCAAAACATTCGCCTGTCTGTCTGTCCGTCCTTTCGTCTGTGAACACTGCTTGCGCCGAAATCATGCTTAGGAGTTTTTCCAAATTGAAGAAACCCCTGTCCCTCTGGCTCTAGTTCAAGCCATGAGATTTTGAAAAACGTTCTTTAAAATTTGGGGATACTTTACATTCATCAAATTAAAAGCCCTTCATGAGATTTGAACCGGGATTCTTCCGAACCGAAACGCTCAACCTGCACTCGCCTTAACTAACTCTGCCGATCACGTTGGATAAGGACTGAATACGTCTGTATTAGTCAAAACGTACTAATTGTGTCAGTTCTAGCATTAGGAAGCCTAGAAATCGAGAAAATGTGAAAAATGTACTTTGGGGGAGAAAAAAGGCAGCCGTGAAAAGCATATAGCCTATCCGAAAAGATAGCCCAGGTTAATTGATTAGAAAACTAATTAGTGCGAGAAAGTCTGCGTCATTCTATAGTGCACTAGTTCATTTATTTACTACGCGCTGGAGGAGAAACTTTAACGGAAATATTTCGTGTGGGTTTAAAGAAAATAAATTTTTTAGAAATATCATAAATTTTAGACCCTATGTAAGGAAAATCAACTACTTTTTCAAATAATTACACATAACTTTTTTAAAGAGCTGGCCGTTAAAAACAGACTTTGTTTAAATCAATAATCTCTATCTCGGACGAACGGACAGTCAAACGGACGGACGGACGTTTTGTTTTCCAGTAGTTTTTCGGGGTCAAGGGCCCACAAAATAGGCATACCGGCCACACCACGCGTTAGAGGATTTTCTAATGTTTAGCTACTGGATTTATCCACTTTTGGTTGTCAGGGCCCGACAACGAATTTCTTGTGCTGAAAATCCGCCGTTTTCTCGCGCAGCATTACATAATGTTCTCTGTACTACTTATCTTACTCCGTAATAGTACGTACGTATAATATACGTGCAGGAGAAAGTAAATATTAGGCCGGTTTCTCAAACAAATAATTGCTATATTTCGCGCAAATTAACACGAAAATTTTCGGAAAATTGCACGTCAACTCCGCCTGTCTCTCTAACCATCCGTCCTTCCGTCGGTCTTTGCACAACGCTAGCGTCAAAACGTTTCAGCTGATTTCTCCTAACAATCGGGCTGATGTCGCGATCCTTTAAATTTGAAACGGATAATTTACTTTTGGGGGTATATTACAAGAAGCACCTGGAGCATTTTCAAAATTTTTAAAAAATTGCTACATATTTTATTATTAAATTATTGTTGTTGGATAGTGTGAAGGATATTTAAAAGAATGGTGTAGTTTCAGTTCGTTGAAAAATTTGATTTTTCGAAAATTGCAATAGTTCAATTTTTGTACGTCTTCTTACACCTACAACTATAAAGATATAGATTTTTCCCGTAATAAAATCTGTTCCGTAAAGACAGATTGTGAAACAAGTTTCTGTATATTTTTTCGAAAATTTGAATACTGTTCGTGTAATTTTCCGTGGACGTGCATGCTGTTTTAGCACCGCTAGTTTTAGCCTTTGTGCTGTAATCTACAAGGGAGTCTTTTGCTGTGGGATTGCATGTTTAATAAAACACATAGAATAAATTTCACAACACATTTAATTAACAACTAAAGTAATGATGATGATGAGCATTCAAATTAATGATTTTTCAAAAGGTCTTACAAGCAAAGATTGAGTTCTTGTGGCTTACTATTCCCATTGAAGCTATCCAAAGCAAAAACTACAACAAAAAACAATTCATTGGTTGCTGCGAATGATATGTAGTATTGAATTGAAATGAATTGAATCGAATGTGCGTTATTTTATGTGGCGAGACTCAGGCCATGAGGTCTGCTCTTCCGTCTGACCACGCAAATTTCCCTACGCTCCTTTCACCAATCATGGGAGAAAGAAGGTATTACTTGGATACTACTCTCTTCGCTTCCTTCGTAACAGTCTTTCCGCACCTCAGCGGGAAAAAGGAGCTGGCGGGGACCGTCTGGCGGGTCATTCACAAAATTCTCACTGTTGTGGTGTGATAACTTCCTGAGCGGCGGGGCGCCGGCGGAGCCTGTGGCGTAGCAGGCGGCGGGGGACGGCGGGCTCGCCTTCGCCTAAGCCACACGCGGGACGATAGCGCACGACTATAGGACCGACTGTGGCGTCGGATGTCTCGTTAGCGTGGCGATGGACTGAGTTCGATTCCAGAATCATGCGTGAAGGCAAAGTGCCCGTTGGTGTACACGTTAAGGTGAACTCAAGAGATGGAGATCCATGTCTAGTGCTGAAATTAAATATTATAAGTGCGTCTTCGAGACATAAGTGGTTGTACGGCGAGATCGAGTTGCAAGTCACTGTGAGTGCATCTTCGAAGCCCAGTCTAGTCTACAAGTTCATCTTCGAAATGCATACCAGAAGTGAGAATTCCGAAGGCACGTTCGACACGCAAGACAAAAGTATCAGTTCGAAGTAGGACTGACAAGTGATGCCCGAGCCTGGTTCGCAACAAAAACTAAGGCTTTGATCACGTCTTCTAAACCGAGTGCCTCACCCTGATTTCTTGAAATAAGCTATCGGGAGCGGTGGCGGGGTAACACTCGAACAATTGATGCGCTATCTTACCCGACACACAAAAAAAAATTGCTGTTGTATTTCTGGCGTATTTCCGGCGTTGTATTTCAGTTCAAATCTCGAAATCGATTTTCTGCATCATTATAGGTATAACATTCGCTACACTACGTGTATTACTCCCGTATATACATAGAAACACGATAAAGTAAAAATGACATATAAAAATGGGTCATTTTTTGTCATAAGATAAAATAAATTTCTGTACTAAAGGGCATTGTTGCAAAGTGAAAAGAAACTAGCGGTGCTACCCAATGGCACAGACTTTCTCGTAGTAAAATTTTCTAAATTTCTTGGATCGGTGTGGCTTGCATTCTCTGGTCAGCTGCCATCGTCGCCTAAAGTACATTTTCTGACATTTTCTTACATTTTTGCTTTCCTAATATAGCAACCGAAATATTACTTCAAGAATATTAAAGAATAGTAAACCATTCTTCTAAATAGATACTTATATTGAAAAATCTGAAGCCGTTTTTAAGAAAATGGCGCTTAAGAATTACTGTAGAGATGGGCTTAACAGCTTTTCTTCAATAACTGTAATCAGAATAGCAGTTAGGTCGTAATAACAGTTACCAATAACAGTTATCAATAACATGTTCATGAACATGGCCGACAGCTATGAGCTGGCTATGAGTTAAAGCAGTTGTGCCAACATCCCGCAGAACTAATAACGTTGGTAGCTCCTTCGGCTTGTGCAGCTATCTTACGGCGTTCTTTTGCACTACTTGCCGAATTTGGGAATTCCAAACCTTGAAGGAAAATAAACAGCTGATTTGTATCCGAGAAGTCGGTGCGGGCTGGTGTAGTTGCTAAGAGAGAATAGTAATTGAAATATCTCAGTAGAAATTGCGTACACAATCTAACTTTAATGTCAGTGATGCCAAACCTTATTAGAGTGCGGAAATGCTTTCGAGTGGTTTACTTGTGAACATAGAAGTAAGAGAGCCTAAAAATGACAAGGAGAAAAATTGTGTGTTGGACTTCCAAAAATAATGTGTGTTATTTGACCGTGTTATTTTGTTTTATCTGTCTTTGTGAATATCAGTTAGTGGGTGTTAGTTGGTCTCACATATGTAGCAAAACACCAACAAATATACTGGACAAATTAAATTTAAAAGAAACGATTTATAAAAATAAAGTAATATGTAAGTATAAAAAATATTGCGGTGTTTGGTATGTACAATAATGACCAATTATTTATTAATGAATCTATAATTTGAATTAAGAAATAATAGTTCACTAGTGTGTCTTGTGCTAAGTCTGCAACGCTTGTCAGTAATGAAGTTGCCAGCCTTGGAAAATACCCTTTCACAAGGCACTGAAGATGCCACCATGCATAATTTTTGTTTGACAACTTTCTCCAGTGTTGGGTACAAATGTTGGTGTTTTTTCCACCACTCTAATGGATCCTGATTTCTAGGCAAATGTTGGTGATTTAAGAATCTCTCCACTTCAACAGTTGCCTCTGCTGTTGGTGTACCTATTTAAAAGTTAAAAAGTATTAAATTATTTAATAGCAAATCATAAATTATTTAATTTCTGAAGAAACTGTTAAACTATGTTTTGACTTATGATTTTAGGACTTTCTAATGATGTTTTACCTGGAGTCTGTTGCATGTTTGCTGCTCTCTTTTCAAACTCTTTCCAAATTGAAAATTAACTTTTCACTTCTGAAAGTGGAATGCCCTCATGTGTTTCCTGGCTTGCATATTTTTTTTTATTAATAAGATTTCTGACACTATCTATTAAAATATCTTTTGTTTCTTTCGCATTATCTCCGTTTGAGAAACCAATTAATTTATAACTGGGATCTAAAATTGTGCAAAGAGTAACTGGCATTGTTTTTTCAATGTAATCCAGTCTCTCAGTAATTCCATCTAATAAATTTTGTGTTACATTCAATGAAATTGCTGAAATTTTTTTCTTTTGTGATCCTTTTACAAACAGAGGCCAAACCATTAGTCAGAATAATTACTTCACTCGCTGTCATATTTTTCACCACTTATTTTTTTGTAATTTCATCAAAGGGTTTTAAAATTATACATAATTCACAACAAATTGCCCATTCCATTTATTAATCGTTGATAAAATGTAGTCAACTTCAAACAACTCCATTGTTCTAAAGAAAATTCTACTGAGAAATGAACAACTATACACAAAATTATGGTTTATAAGAAAGTTTAGACAAAATAATGATAATAGTGTTCCTTCTTGATCACTATCTCCTGTTCCAGGTCACGAAATTAGACTTTAAACAATGATTTTTTCTAACAAACTACATAGTTTGACGAAAGAATAGGTTGCATTATCCCTAATCCATCGATTCAGAAAAATATTCAATATTGAAAAAGATGTTTTCTGAGAACTTACTCTGTGAAAATATTGATATTACGATTGAAAGTACTCTTTTTCTTTTTCTTTTTTTAAATAAACCATTCAATAATAACACAAAAAAGTAATATAAAATACATTTCTCTCCATTTATAATTTGGTGTCTCTGTACTAATGAAGTATTTTTTCTCTTCCAAAAACAAACGAGTTTTGATATATTCATGAGCTAATGAAATTCTTAACTCTAAGGAGTGGGTTCAATGAGGATTAGATGCTCGTTCCACACAAACACACAAGTAAGAAGTTTTTTAGATATATCTATTTAATCTATCTGGCATACAAAGAATGTTCTCGTTTTGTACAAAATCTCGTTTCACAATTTAACCAACACAAAATTTCACAAAGCAAATTAATTTATTAAAAAAAAACCCAAAATTCTTAATTCTAAGATAATATACATTTATTTTACATATTTTTATTTAACCGATATAAAAACATAAATAAACCGTAATTTCTGTAGGTTAAATACAAGTTATTTTTAAATTTCTTTATAATACACCTCTTTTAATTAGAGGATAATTAGATAAAGTTATGTAATCGACATAATCCTGTTGGACATAGTTGTTCGTAGAGAAAGAAATAATATTGTAAAGTTCCTGCGGAAATTCTCGCAATTACTAATAAAGCTACGGACAATGGGTTCCAGTAAAATCTCCAGAAGTATATGACAATGTTATTGTGTATATGAGAGTTATATACCTGGATAAATAACAACGTGAATTGCCCTGATGAAACAATACTTTTAGGTTATATGTCTGTATTGCCAAAATTATTTAGAGTATTTCATAACATCAAACTAGTGATGCTACATCCGCAGATACTTTCTCGTGATATTGGAAATAGCTACATAATATTGAAATATTGCGCTTGTTAACATCCTATCCTTTTTTTTAAAAAAAAGTTTAATTTTTTAAATCATCCAATTCAACGAAAAAAAACGAGCAACGCAGTGTTGCCAGCGCAGCTTTGTCAAAACTATGTGCACTCGCTGGGCTAATAATATCAATTCAGTAATTAGAATATATGTAATTGACATCAAAATAATTACGAAATTCTGTCTGCTCACTTGTGAGTTTACAATCGTCGTAACATACAGTTGCGATAGCGTTTAATTTTATCACCGATTTCTAACATCCACCCTTCAATACGATGAACTTATTTGGATGTGTGGAAAGAATGCGGATCACAAATGGACATGTTCGGGTATTTGTTGGCAAAATATTATCATTCGAAGTCAAGATATAAGTATTAGTCTCTTAAATACTATGTTTAAAAAAGAAACGGGACGTCATTCTCATTTTTAGAAGTCAAAAAGAGAAAAAATAGTATGCTACAGAAAGACACACACGTTCTCGTAGTAAAGTTTTCTAATATCTATGTGTGATAAATTTTAGAATTTCTATTGACTATTTTAAAACTGAATTATTAAATTTATTGCGAGTTTGTCATGGATTCGACACACAACATACACTCCTTACTGGATGCATGTGAACGTGAAATTCTATACGAAATCACGAATATTGGAAATTCTATTGATTGAAATCAGTTATTAGATTAATGGCAACCACTACATAAATTATCAGCCTTTTTCAAGTATAAAACTTTAACATTTCTTCCTGTTCATAATACAGGTCTTTCTTTCTCATGAGAATTACTTTTCACATAGGAACATTAAACACGGAACGGGTTAGACTGAAGTTCGTAATGTTTGTAACCCTGATCGCTGGCTTCTCTCGGCTAACTGGAAGACTGTTGTTCTTTGTATACTGATTCTCGCGTCCTTACCTAAATTAAAAAAAGAAATGTTCCAGAATGTCCTCACCAATTGCTATAATTGGACTTAATATTCTCACAAATTGAATACGCGGTCCTCATTTTCCCTATCTGTGTTTCGTATGATTCACCTATTCGCGGCTGACTATATTCATCTCTTTATTGGAAAATTCTACCTTCTATGGAGCTACCCTAATGTATATCTTCTCGAAACATGAAGTCTATTTAATTCCAAATTCCAATCATTACATTAATAAAAATTCCCAGTTATATTGTAATATCACAATTTACACAACAAAAATTTCTCAAATTTCAAACTAAACCAATTCTTGGCGTACTATCATCTACATAATACCCATCCTATGTTGAAATCCTAAAAACTGCATACATATGCCTGATAAAATTTGACAAAACCTGAACAAACATATTTTTGCTTGGTAGCTTTTTTCATTGTCTTTTGAAACAGGAACACTAAACACTTTTTTAAATTTTACTCAGTCAAATTCATCCTTTTGTGAGAAATGAATCTCTTTGAACATTCTACTATATCACCAGATGTAATTGGAGCATATTTGTAAGATGAAATCTGAGCCAATGTGACGTCAAATTCTGCATTCTCTTGAATCACAATTATTTTTCTTTAAATTTCATCGAAGTTTTAAAACAGAATTTGAATTTAGGGGTTTACATAATTTTTCCTTGGCAGTCACACTTGCATGACTAAACACTAATTTCAAAGACCTTGTAATATCTTTAAAAATATTTAATGACTTCAATAGAGGTAATCCTGCTGTTTCCAATTTCTGTTTTGGTATAGGCAATTTTACAAAATTTAATTAAATATGCATTTTTATTTTATTTTTTATATACATGGTTTTATAACATATTTTATTTTATTTTTTGCATGCAAGCATACTAAGAGTCTGCACCTAATTATTTTCCCTCCCTTGTATCACTGTCAGTTACCAGTGATACTGAATAGTGATCTATATGTGTGTGAAATTAATCAATAGTATTTGAAGAATATAATCCTAAATTTTGAAGCAATCCAGAAAAGTATGCATTTAACAAAATAACTTGCCAAATTTAAAAGTCACTTCAGAACTGGTTATTAATTTGCTAAGAAAACTTATTATTTGACTCATCCAATAAAATGAAGGCGAATCATTTCGTCCCACGCTAAAGTGATGAGTCTTCTCCCACCTTACACAATACTAAAATTATGATTTATCCCGACCTCTCACTATATTTATTCGCTGTTATTGAGTGCACATTCTTCTCTACAATTTTTTATTGTTGCATTCAGGTGATAATAACAATAGTTATGACATTAACTTGTTGGGAGTGTAGGATTTGTAAATGCAGGCCAATGAGCTTATTCATTGTCAAATGGGCAAAGAGGTTTCTAAGCAATGAGATTGATTCAAATTGCAGACCCAGCAGGTAAATCAATGCTGGGCAATACATTTTAATTCCAGTTTTTAAATTAATTTAACTAATTTGATTTGATTTTATAGTATGTTTGTACATTTAGATTACAAAAATTGAAATAACAGAAGTAAAAAATATAAATATGATTTATGTTGGTGATTTCTTCCATATACTTTTTTGATTTTAACAGTATGTAAACTATTTATGAATTCATTGTAATTGTAAACTAAGTGTTAATTTTATGTAGATGAATTTTGTGCTAGTGAATGCAAGAACTCTAAGTATAATGAAGGGACTAATAGAATTGAACTTTTAGTAACCAAAATTAATATAAACATAAAACAAGAATATTAAATTTGTACAATGAAAGGTTAAAAGAAATAAACAACAAATACATTCGAAAATAATTTTCAGCTACATATTTAGCCATAATTTAAATAAATCTTGGCGTTTTTATAAAATAAATGTGAATTAAATTTGTTTTTTGGGGATCAGTAATAAAAGTTGCTATTTAAATGTACTTGTGAAACAGTTTTAAAATAGTTTTGAAACAGTTATAAAATATTTTTGAAATAATTACTGATGACTGTAAACATGTTCTTAGTCTCCTTGTGTATTTAATCCACCTGATCACATAAATGATTAAGTGGTACATAAATGTTTCATTATCATTTGTTAGCTATTAAGTTTATGTCAATATATTTCATTCTATTGTGAGTTATGTTATATTTTACACATTTTACTTTACTAAATAAATATTTTAATGTTAAATTCTAATATTTTATTTTAGGTACAGGCTGTTTCAGAATATTATATATATATATATATATATATATATATATATATATATATATATATATTGTGACGTAACGGGATGCACGCGCGGCGACGTGGCGTCCGCCGTGCGGAGGGCCGTACTTCAAGGTTTGCAAGATATTTTGCTCCTGTAACGGAAGTCGGGGACCGGGGGGGCGGAGTTCTTGCCCTGGCTGCTCCCACGCTTCCCGAAACGGAAACCAACAACACAGAAGTAATATTCCTAGAACAATTCTGAGGATTATAAACAACCAGTTTTTTAAAGAAAAACGAAAATCAAATTATTTAATTTGAACAAATAACTTAGTCATTTGGAATGAACATTATCCTTCCATATGATCTGTACAACAATTAAGTGCGTCTGCACCAAACACTTCAGAATTGTACATTATTTAACACAATTCCCTTATTTCCAATAAAGATTTACATCCAAATTTGATCGACACACAACAACAGAAATGTAAGCAATTAAATGTAAGCAATGAAACAAACATTCTGCACCATTTTTACAAAAATTTTAAGGAAAAAGAAGATTCAAAATTGACAAAGCTTTTCATTGCTTTTGTTAAACACTCAAGACACTTTGGAGTATCATTCCTCAAACTCTTAAACGATAATACTAGTTCATTGCCATACAAGTAATCATTGCAACATTGTGCCTTGCTTACCCTGCAGGGTCACAAAGCAACCCTGTCAAATGCTCACACTACATGCCATGAAATCACATCATACAAATTACAATCAGAAGAAATTCATGGATACACATTTTGCTGAAACATTATAACATTAGAAATAGCTGTGTAACTGTCCTTCCACTCCACTATTTATACCACAATCTGTGATATTGGACGTCAAATGCTGATACTACACGCCATGAAATCACATCACACAAATTACAATCCGAAGAAATTCATGGATACACTTTTGCCGAAACATTATAACATTAGAAATAGCTGTGTAACCATCCTTCCACTCCGCTATTTATATCACAATCTGTGATATTGGACAAACTCCAATAAAATATTGCACTACACAGGGAAACTGCAGTATCTCATCTCCCACTGCCTTCACTCCACTCCTACCGTTCACATCCAACTGCTGGTTCGCGACCCCTGGTCGACCCTAACCGTACTTTGCTCCCCTTCTTTCTTATTCCCCACTTTCCCCCCTTTCACTACCCCTCCGCTACGGCCGATACTGCCGCCTGGGGGGGGGGGGAGGAGAAAACCACGAACTGCGCCCTCGCAGGCGCGCGGCCTCCCATACTAACAACAGTGGCGACAGCCCACACCTGGGCTCGGCGTCACAATATATAATTTTCATTCAACAACAATGCAGACATTATTGATGTATGTATATCTACCGTAAAAACAGTCAGACTGCGGGATTTAAAGGCTTTTGAGGCTTATTGTGAAATTTAATTTTCACCAAATGCGTATGCAATTATGCAATTATTTCCATTTTACGGTGTCTGGTTGTGTAGGTAAATATACAGATCTGTTGTTGGATCAAAAATAAATAATGAATATTCTATTAATAGCAAGTACTAACCCATCCGATACCCAATAACTATCAGTACTTGTAACATCAATAAGAAATGCTTAAATAAGGCAACACGTACGGCTGGCCCTTCAACCAGTATAGCTGTGCAAGCCGACACGGAAGGCCGGCTCCTATCAGTTTCGCCCGGATGCGTCAGGACGGTAGGCTGGATCCTCCAACCTGTGTTGCTCGCTTATGCCGAGCAGATAGCCAACTCTTCCAACAAGGTTGCTTGGGCTCGGCAGCTTTTACTCGTGCACTTCTGACAAGGTGAATTCAGAGGAGTGCAACAAGGGACTCTTTACGATGCATCTTTTCGTTCCAACTATCTCCGTAACGAAACAGAAACAGTGAACCTGGTTGGGCCTATATTATCATGCATTCCCTTGAAACAGTATAATGGATCAGGTATACTGTAACTATTCTTTTTTCTCCGTGAAGAGATGAAAGACGAAACTTTAACTTCTGGTTCAAAGTTTTTCTAGCTTAATGAATCTAACATGTGCTCAGTGGGAAAAACACAATAATTATTTTTTCTGGAAATGAATTTTTCTCGTTATGAGGTTCAAAATATACCCCTTTTGTACTCTCGATCACATGTGGCAGTTAATCATTTTACAATTTTTCTGTACGAATTGTAAAGAGCAGTTTAAATTTATATGTTATCAGTTGCAGTAGCGTTATTTGCAATATATCGCGTAGGTATCGTTGTTACTTTGTTCGCAGCTCATTACCGTGACTTTACACAATGTGCTGAACGAATACATATTATTATAAAATATTGTGTTCTATTGATTATTTTTGCAAGATTTTTATTTTCAACAGTGATTACGTTGAAATAATAAATGTTGAGTATATAAAAATTGTTTGTGCAATAAGCTTTCCAATAAAAAAGTTAACTTGCCAGTGCAAAACTGTTAAAAATCAAGCGTATTGCTGTTTCTGAACACTTTTGTAATTTCCAATAAATGTCAGTATAAACATTGTCTTGTAACTAATTACTAATGTAATACAAATAATAATATAGAAATATTCAAGAAAAATATTAGAATCAATTTAAAGTGTAAAAAATCGGAAAAGTTTATTATTATTATTATTATTATTATTATTATTATTATTATTATTATTATTATTATTATTATTCACATTGAATTGCATTAATGTCTGTGCCACCGGGGTGGAAGAGATTACTGCCCAAAAATGTCACATATTTTTTACGGTCCACAAGCAAACAGGCAGTCAGTTCTTTTCAGTACTCAAAACTCATTATGGTGGATTAGGCCCCGATGTGCTCGCAAATAAATGCTTGACTGAAAAAGCAAGGAGTGGTGTTGAGCTCGAGAAGTTTCGCATGACGAAGATGCACAGTCACACAATCGCCTCCATGTGGCCATTTACTGCCTAACTGCCAACGTTCGAAGTCAGTTGATGCCAGGTCATCTCCTGCAACAAAATTTCATTCATAATAAGAATATTTCATTGATTGATATTCCATTAAAAAAGTTTTAAAGCTGTTAATTCACTGACTCATCATGAAATTAGCATTGTCCTATAGTAATAGCAACCGCATGTCTGATGAAATAATTTGCCCTCGCTCCTAGTCCAACTGGTAGCAAAAGCAGCCCGGTATTATCATCGGCCTTCGTACCATTCGAATCGAAGTAGAGTAATATAAGTAATTGTATGTATGTGTGTGTGTGTGTGTGTGTGTGTGTGTGTGTGTGTTTGACAATTGTCTACTTCTAGCAAGTGATATAAATCTCGGAGTTTAAAACTACAGACCCGCCCTCATGCGCTGGTGTACGCCAGTGCATATCGGAAACTCTTAAGATATTATATCCGACCAACACAAGTGTCTGACGTCTACTCAACTTCTGGTTGGTTGGTTGGTTGGTTAATGATCACGGGAGCGTCAACAGCTTCGGTCATTAGTCCCGTAACTGTAGTGCATGTTATTTCCTTGAGAGACGGCGGTGATCTTCCCCCGCTAGATGGCCAGATCCGGCGCCGATCTACCGTCGGCTATCGCGGTTTCCCCCTAACCAGGACTCTCCCAACAGTGGGGCACCGCCCCACCCCGGACAAGCTCTTAGCTCCTAACCGGTCTCCCGGATAGTGCATGTTAGTGTAAGTGTGTGTGTGTGTGTAAAGGGAGAAAACAGGACAATAAAGAGGAAGGAAAAATCGCGCGCGGTCCGTGACCCGTTTGGTAGGGTACTGCTCCGGCATTCGCCTGGTGTTGATCGGAGAAACCACGGAAAAATACCGATCAGAGCAGCCGGCCACTAGAATTCTCCTCCAGACAGCGATTGAATTCGATCTAGCTGAAAAGCTAGTGTCGAAAATCCGGCCGCCGTCAGGACTCGCACCTAGGACCTCCCAGTCAGAGGCGCTGCAGTGACATCAATTGATGCACTGAGCTACCACACCCGGTCTCAACTTCTGCAAACATCTTATCTTCATCAACTAATTCATCAGCAAAATAGTACCATGTATAGCCTTTTAAACGTACGTCTCGACAAGTCTCTATGTCTCGAAAGAGGCAGAATTCTATCCACAAATTGGAATGCCCTCCAATTGAAATATTAATTCTGTTGCAACAGTAAGTGACCAACACTCTTCTAGCAAGTGCATTTATGTATGTTTTTCACTTGTAGTTCATTCATGCAAGAGACAGCAGAGAGGCAATTACTCAAATGCGAAGGCGAAAAACAACAACCAACAGTTTAAATCAAAACGCAGCATATTCAATTTCCACTTATTAAAAATTTAGTGTCTTAAAAAATCATGAAGATTAGAGGAAAGGTAAACGATTTCCTCCAGTTGCTGTGATTAAAAACTAAAATCTCACCAAAATGCACGAACTCTAAAATGTACCTAAAAGTGAATCTTCTACCAAGTGAATATTAGCGAAAGTTAAATTTCAAACGGAAAACAGTGAACTCGATAGATTATTAATGAATGCATTAAATACTAACAAAAGGCCTTTCTATACATGTGCAGAACCATTATCCAAAAAATCTTTGTAATGAAATATTTTTGTCAATCCTCTACTAAGGAACACATTCACAGAACGTAAATAAAAAATTGTCAAGATGTTAAAGTGATGACGCATCACAATAAAGGTCAGCCAATACTCGTATGTGATAATTATAAAAGAAAGTAAATGGCAAGATATATTGAAATAAGATTCACGTCGTATAACGACAAAAGGAATAGCGGAATATGGTTGTGAAAAGTGCCCCCAAACCAAATCGATAATCGCGATGCTTATATGAAAAAGAATACAAAATGACGTAGCTACACAAAAAATCAGCTACCTAGAGCAAACTGTTGCAGAGATACAACGAGAATCGTGTTTTGCATGTTTTTTTCACCTTCTCTTGCCTGTATTAGGCTGAAAAAAAATTGCAGAGACCAGGAAACATAGTTCAATTTGAAGGTAATTGTGTCAACGTATTTTGGCGCCAAATTCATTAAGAAGAATAAAATAAATTTTTGAAATACATTTTCGACGTGATAACGTTGGAATACTGTCTCAATTTCCCCCCTAAAATGGGTCTTATAACATTCTATGACATATTTATTTTTCAGATTTGTAAACGATGTGAACGGGCGTGAAAAAAACTAAAATCAATTTTTCAGTTTAAACATATAAAATTCGCGCCGAAATCTGATTGTAAAAACTTGTTTCACCAATTTTTAAACAGTTTATATAAAAACTATTGAAGGATCTTTCTTACCAAGATGATTTCTAACTTTTCCTGGCAAATGTTTTATTTATGTGGAAAGTACTTATATTATCGAAATAAAATGATCAAACCCCTTTTGTTTTTAGATGTATTGCTTCTAATATAAATAAAATTACTCGGTTTTAGGCATTTTATGTTTGTAATATACATCAATTTACTTATTTGTAGATTTGTTAATCATTGACAATTAGACAATCATAGAAAATTAATCATTGACACTTTCTTCAATACCTCGGGCATTCACCCATTTGTTTCTAAACAGTCTACTCAAAAGTTTCGTATTTCAACATTCCTATTAAAAAATGCCTGTTTAACAATTTTCGCCAAGTAAGTAGCGCGTGCCAAATGTGTCTAAATGATCGCAGCTGTGTGGGAGTAGCATCCGATGGTGCTACTTCAGATCGCACGTTGACAATATCGTTTCTCTCTCAATATTCCCTTGGTGGAAAGAAACGGGTGGGCTCCTCCAGTGCACCGATTTTTGCTCGTTCTCCACAGCACCAGTTTTCAGTGACTACTTCGTTTGAAAAGCGAGACCAGACGTCGGCCGCCATGTTTCATGGAGTGCAAGAAGGGTTGAGAACACTTTTTTAAGTGGCATAAATGGAAAATTTTCAACGGTGCCCGACCAAAAATTACGTATTGAAAGGGTAATTGCAATAAAAGATGTAATATTTAACAAAGTGCTTATCTGTTTCGTTTCAATGACTTGTAACTGTGATAATTTCGGAATTTAAATTTCACGATAATATTATGTCGTACCTTGGTGACGAGTTCTTTGGCTGAAGTCGGATGCTCAAGAAGCCAACCAACACTTTCCATCATGTATTTTCACCATGCTTTCCATCAAGTTTATTCCGATTGAGTTTGATACATAATCGATGTAACACCCATAACATTTCGAATTCAATGTGTTTCAATGTGTGTTTAAATATCGGTTAAACAGTTTTTTCCAATTACATTTTGGCGCGAACTTATGAACTGAAAAATTGAGTTTTAATTTTTTTCACTGTCATCAATATTGTTTTAAATTTTTGAAAAAAATTTGTTGTAGAATGTTATAAGACACATTTTAGGGAAAACGTCGAACAGTACTCCAAAGCTATCACGTTAAAAACAAATTTCAAAAATATATTTAATTTTTATATTTGAATTTTGATTCAAAAAAAGTTGACAAAAAGTCTCCTCGTCTATGTTTCCCCGTCTCTGCAATATTTTTCAACCAGATACACGCAATACATTATAACAAAAAAAATGCAACACACGTTTCTCGTTGTGTCTCCGCAACAGACTGCTCTAGCAGGCTGATTTTTTTTTGTGAATCTACGACATATTGTATTCTCTTTCATACGAGCATCGCGATTATCAATTTGGATTGGAGACACTTTTCACAGTCTTATTCAGCTACACCGTTTTTTGAAGTCAGTTTGGGACAAGTTCCATGTGTGTCCGTCCATACGCAGACGCAATCGAAACTGAGAGAAAAGAGCCTGTGAAGATAGAAAAGCGAAAAGCCGGTTAGACCTGCGTACGAACCAAGCCAAACGATTACGGAAATCCGCTGAATGATGCTAAAGGAAACTGCCTAGTCATATGGCCAACGGTGCCCGCGTTCGAACAGAGCCATGAATGCATGGAAATCCACTGAGAAAGGTGACTGAATAATGCCGAGATATAAGGCCCATTGTGTTTGCGTACGAACCGAGCCATAAATGCATGGAAATCCGCTGAGAATGGTAACTGAACAATGCAGAGAGACAAGGCCCATTGTGTTCGCGTACGAACCGAGCAATACATGCATGGCAATCCGCTGAGAAAGTGACTGAACAATGCCGAGAGACAAGGCCCATTGTGTTTGTGTTAGAATCAAGCCATGAATGCATGGAAATCCGCTGAGAAAGATGACTGAATAATGCCGAGATATAAGTCCCATTGTATTTGCGTTCGAACCGAGCCATGAATGCATGGAAATCCGCTGAGAAAGGTGACAGAATAATGCCAAGATATGAGGCCCATTGTATTTGCGTTCGAACCGAGCCATGAATGCATGGAAAAACGCTGAGAAAGGTCACTGAACAATGCCGAGAGACAAGGCCCATTGTGTTCGTGTTCGAACCGAGCCATGAATGCATGGAAAGCGCTGAGAAAGGTGACTGAACAATGCCGAGAGACAAGGCCCATTGTGTTTGTGTACGAAACGAGCCATAAATGGATGGAAATCCGCTGATAAAGGTGCCTGAACAATGCCGAGAGACAAGGCCCATTGTGTTTGCGTACGAACCGAGCCATCAATGAATGGAAATCCGCCGAGAAAGGTGACTGAATAATGCCGAGATATAAGTCCCATTGTATTTGCGTTCGAACCGAGCCATGAATGCATGGACATCCGCTGAGAAAGGTGACTGAACAATGATGAGAGACAAGGCCCATTGTGTTCGTGTTCGAACCGAGCCATGAATGCATGGAAACCGCTGAGAAAGGTGACTGAACAATGCCGAGAGACAAGGCCCATTGTGTTTGTGTACGAACCGAGCCATAAATGCATGGAACTCCGCTGACAAAAGGTGACTGAACAAAGCCCAGAGACAAGGTCCATTGTGTTTGTGTACGAACCGAGCCATGCATGCATGGAAATCCGCTGAGAAAGATGACTGAACAATGCCGAGAGACAAGGCCCATTGTGTTTGTGTACGAACCGAGACATGAATGCATAAAAATCCGCTGAGAAAAGTGCCTGAACAATGCCGAGAGACAAGGCCCATTGTGTTTGTGTACGAACCGAGACATGAATGCATAAAAATCCGCTGAGAAAAGTGCCTGAACAATGCCGAGAGACAAGGCCCATTGTGTTTGTGTACGAACTGAGCCATGAATGCATTGAAATCCGCTGAGAAAGGTGACTGAACAATGCCGAGAGACAAGGCCCATTGTGTTTGTGTACGAACCGAGCCATAAATGCATGGAAATCCGCTGAGAAAGGTGACTGAACAATGCCGAGAGACAAGGCCCATTGTGTTTGTGTACGAACCGAGACATGAATGCATAAAAATCCGCTGAGAAAAGTGCCTGAACAATGCCGAGAGACAAGGCCCATTGTGTTTGTGTACGAACTGAGTCATGAATGCATTGAAATCCGCTGAGAAAGGTGACTGAACAATGCCGAGAGACAAGGCCCATTGTGTTCGTGTTCGAACCGAGCCATGAATGCATGGAAAGCGCTGAGAAAGGTGACTGAACAATGCCGAGAGACAAGGCCCATTGTGTTTGTGTACGAAACGAGCCATAAATGCATGGAAATCCGCTGATAAAGGTGACTGAACAATGCCGAGAGACATGGCCCATTGTGTTTGTGTACGAACTGAGCCTTGAATGCATGGAAACCGCTGAGAAACGTGACTGAACAATGCCGAGGGACAACGCCCATTGTGTTTGTGTACGAACCGAGCCATAAATGGATGGAAATCCGCTGAGAAAGGTGACTTTACAATGCCGAGAGACAAGGCCCATTGTGTTTGTGTACGAACGGAGCCATGAATGCATGGAAACCGCTGAGAAAGGTGACTGAACAATGCCGAGAGACAAGGCCCATTGTGTTTGTTGACGAACCGAGCCATAAATGCATGGAAACCGCTGAGAAAGGTGACTGAACAATGCCGAGAGACAAGGCCCATTGTGTGTGTCTACGAACCGAGCCATGAATGCATGGAAATCCGCTTAGAAAGGTGACTGAACAATGCCGAGGGACAACGCCCATTGTGTTTGTGTACGAACCGAGCCATAAATGGATGGAAACCGCTGAGAAAGGTGACTGAACAATGCTGAGAGACAAGGCCCATTGTGTTCGTGTTCGAACCGAGCCATGAATGCATGGAAACCGCTGAGAAAGGTGACTGAACAATGCCGAGAGACAAGGCCCATTGTGTTTGCCTACGTACCGAGCCAGACAAGGACCAGATATCCCTCGGTAAAAGCAACACGCCTCTAAGGAAGGCCCCGGAACAAGCCCATGACGTCATCACATTTAGGCCGATTGCTGCTTCAGACCGGCAGTGGTGGCTCAGTGCGTTAACTGATGACACTACAGCGCCTCTAACCGGGAGGTCCTATGTTCGAGTCCTGAGGGCGGCAGGATTTTCGACACTAGCTTTCCAGCTAGGTCGAATTCAGTCGCTGTCTGGAGGAGAATTCTAGTGGCCGGCTGCTCTGATCGGTAGTTTTCCGTGGTTTCTCCGATCGACACTAGGTGAATGCCGGAGCAGTGCCCTACCAAACGGGCCACGGATAGCGCGCGATCTGTCCTTCCTATTCCTTGTCTTATCCTCTCCCCTTACACACACACTTTCTCTAGCATGCACTATACTACCACATATTCCGGGAGATCGGTCGTGTCTTGTCTCGGCTGGGGCGGTGCCCCGATGGTGGGAGATTCCTGGTTAGGGGGAAACCCCACAAGCCGACGGTAGGTCGGCGGGGGATGATCACCACTATCCCCCGAGAAAAACATTCATTACACTAACGGGACTAATGATCGAAGCAATTAACGCGCCCGGAAACACAAAAAAATAATCAATCAACCAAAGCGTCAGTACCTAGCTCTATTTTTTCGAAACATTTCTAAAACTGGAATATGTGGATTTCGAAAAGTTAGGAGGGGGATTGGAAAACATATGGCAGAAATTCAAAGAAATCATTGAGGAAGCTCGGCAGTGTTTCGTTCCTTTCAAGTACATAAAAAAGAATTCAGATACAGTGTATTATAACGCGGAAATTCGCAAATTGAAAAGAAAAATGAGTAAAGCGTATAATATTAGGCATCGCAGCGAGGCACATTTACGTAAATTCCAACAAATTATGAAAGAAGTAGAAAATAAAAAGAAAACTGCGCAAGAACCGTATCTTAAGTTAATTTTAGATGATAACGAAAATGCTTGGGCAAAATTTTTGAACTTTGTACGCCACCGGCGAGGTAAACAGGAGGACACACCTCCTATAAGATGGCAAAATGTAGATATCGTAGAGGATGAAGAGAAAGCCAATGTATTCAATAATTATTTCTGTTCTGTATACAAACAAAAAGCTAACCAAATTATCATAGGATATAATGACGTGGATCATATATTCAAAATTGATCAAACGGAAGTACGTTCACATTTGAAAAATATGAAAAACTGTAAGTCTTGCGGTCCGGATGGTATTACAACTGACATGTTAAAGATAGCAGGGGAAACAATAATATCATATTTGGTCAGACTTTTCAATACATCAAACAACAACGAAAGTGTACCGGATGATGGGAAATCTGCCTTAATAGTGCCAATTTTCAAAAATGGACCAAAATGTGAAGAGCAAAATTATAGGCCAGTTAGTCTTACGTCAGTAGTCTGTAAATTGTTTGAAAAATTATTATCTAATTCAATTAGAAATCATTTGGATCAATCAGAATGGTTATTTCATGGACAGCACGGCTTCAGAAATGGCTTTTCGTGTCAGAGTCAGATTATTTCCCTTACTCAAGACTTGTCGGAAGTCATTGATGTAGGGGGAAGAGTGGATGCAATAGTCATTGATTTTGCTAAAGCATTTGATGTCGTGCCGCATGACATATTGATACTGAAACTTATTGATGCTAAAATTGACAGGCGGGTAATAGCATGGATAAATGAATTTCTTCGCGATAGAAATCAAAAAGTCCGAATTGGACAGCACTTATCGGAAAAAGGTAACATTACTTCCGGGGTTCCTCAGGGCAGTGTCATAGGTCCACTGCTGTTTCTTATCTTTGTAAATGATTTATCGCGAAATATAACGTCAAAAATTCGACTCTTCGCCGACGACTGTATATTATATAGGGAAATTGCAGATCAGCACGATATGATTCAACTACAGGACGATTTAAATAAAATTTACAATTGGGCAATAGCTAATAAAATGACTATAAATGGAAAGAAAAGTAAAGCGATCACATTTTGTAGGGCCAGAGCTTTTCATACAATACCTTATCAGCTAGGTAATGACGTAGTTCCGAGAGTCTCGAGCTGTAAATACCTTGGCATTCTCCTGGATTGTAAATTGGGGTGGGAGAAACAAACGAACTATGTAGTGGGTAAAGCTTGGAGGTCTTTGCATTTCGTCATGAGAAATCTTAAAAAATGTAATACGAAAGCAAAGGAAATCGCGTATACCTCGCTTGTCAGGCCGGTAATGGAATACGGAGCCAGTTGTTGGGATCCGTACAGAATAGGACTTAAAAAGAGCCTAGAGAGAATACAAAACAGAGCGGCAAAATATACATTTCGGAAGAACACACCTGCGCATTGGGAATCATTAGAACGCCGGAGGAAGAGGGCACGACTTTGCGCGCTGTATAAATCTTACGTTGGTTGCTCCGCATGGCAGTAAATTCGGGGAAGGCTAGATAAACCACATTATTTAAATAGATTTGATCACAAATATAAAATTAGAACAAGAATACAAAGAACGGACGTAGGGAAATTCTCCTTCGTAAACAGAACTATAGTAGATTGGAACGATTTGCCTGCGACAGTTTTTGAGTCCTTTCCTTGCTCAGCGCGGGGGTTTAGAAAAAAAATATAGGAAATTAGTCAGTAGGGTGAAAACGTATAGTGAAGTGAAGTGAAGTGAAGTGAAATGAAAGGTGCGATTATGCGTAGTCTACAGAAAAAGTATTGAACAATTAATATTTAGATAAAGTTATATGCAGTGCAGTGAAGTGAAGTGAAGTGATTTCATTTCTTCTGAATATGACTGAATAAGTTCTGATTGGTGTGTAGGTGAGGGTTCCTTCGTCTCTCTATGTATACACGCGTGTATGTTTGTATGTATGTATATTTGTGTAATATGTAAGTTTATTCATTTATATGGTAGTGTGTATGCATTTTAATGTTTAGTATAGGATTGTAAATGCCATCTGCATATATATAGGAAATGACAGTCAATTTGTTTGTTTATATTTATTTTTTATATATTATTTTATTTGTAATTGTAATTTTGCATTCAGCCACCGGGCATCATTTGCCCAATTGTAGAATAAATTTCTATCTATCTATAAACATTTTTAAAGTGTCATGCTTCAATGATCTTACATTTTAAAACCGGAAATGCCGAGATATTCTCAATAAGTGTTGTGTATTGAAATATTTTGTAACTGAAACACTCAAGGTATTATCAAGAGATTAAGAGTTCTGAAATAAAATATTTTCTAATTTCATGAGATATGATCATAGCATGTTTACCGACACTTAATTTTTTCTAATTTGTTTTATAGTTCAAGTTAAAGTTATAAATGTTTCAGATATGACCAACCACGAAATGTCCCAGCAGTAGAATTTTTTTTATTCTAGTCAAATCAGGCATTCCACATCTGAACATCATCTGTTTTCTTAACACCAGGGCTAGAAACAATTACGATTTTTTGTAAATGATCTTGGCTGTCCAGGTGACGCCGCGTCGAAGGCTGTGGCAGAGCTTGCGGCTCCGTTTGTCCCTTAACTTGGCGAATATTTTTGTGGATTTATAAATTTCCTCCCCGTAGAGGCATGTTCAGTGAAGTTGTAGGCTTCCGCGGCCAGTCATGTAAATGATCTTGGCTGTCCAGGTGACGCCGCGTCGAAGGCTGCCTTCGACGCGGCGTCACCTGGACAGCCAAGATCATTTTCATGACTCTGGCCGCGGAAGCCTACGATTTCAAATAACGATTTTTATCAACCTTCAGAATGGCAATAACGTGATAATAATTTAAGCCTTAAAGCCACTTAATAAACGAATGGCTTCAACACATCTTGAAGATGTTTTCAAGCTTGGCTTTTATTATCTTACTTGGCAATCTAATCCCGAAACACAATTATTGGGGATGAAGAGTAAATCAACTAGTCGGTACTTTTCTCTTAAATCGCGGAAAGTAGTCAAATCTAAAGATAAATGCTAACACTGACCATACATATTGACCATACTTTTATGTGAATTACCTTCCCGATACTCCAGATATTGCGGCAACAGATTTAAAAATTCCACTCCAATTGTACTCCGACTGCAAACTTGATTCAGACCATTACCCAGCAATTACAACCTCTAAATTATTCAGTTTATTACTAGTTATTTACTCGTATAAAATAAATTTGCATAGGTTGGCAATCATTTATCATCGCTTCTTTCACCGAATCTAAAAACTCCATCAGAAATTGATCACACTTTTGTTCAACACTGCCATCACAAATTCATTATTCATCTTGATCGCTAACTGATTCTCGCAGAGGGCTCTAAAAATATACGTTACCTGAGCACTTACATAATCTAATATCTCACAAGATTAAAATCAGATGTTAACGGTCAAGACATTGCCTTCCTCATTTGAAATCTGAATTAAACCATCTAACTAAATTGGTACGCAATGCCTTTACAGTGTTTCAATCGAACAGTTACAAAAAGAATGTGTCTACTTAATCCTCAGAACTCATCCCTTTGGAAAGCAACACATCGAATGCTACACCAGCCCACCATGTTCCGTCATTAATTATGCTCCAATGGCATTTCTTACTGTTCATTAACTAGTGGTGCTTCAACGGTTTCTTCTAGCATTACTTCTAACTGCTCCGCTGTATTTCATTATTACATAAACCTGTTAAGGGTTTTCAATTAATAAAAACTAGTCAATTAATAAATTTTTAAAAAATTTCAATTAATAAAAGCTAGTCAAGAGACAATTCATAGTATACATGAACGAAGAAAGAAGCCGAGTTTGCAAACTCAACAATGGACTCCCTCAAGGTTCTGTATTAGCTCCATTGTTTTTCAATCTTTACACTTCTGACCTACCAACTACACGGGCTAGAAAGTTCTGCTATGCTGATGACATTACCTTAGTCTACCAACACCAAGACATGGCCAAGATTGAAGAAGTTCTAAGTGCTGATCTCACCACTGTATCTGAATATTGTAAAGCCTGGAGACTTAAAATAAACTGTCAATGTTGTATGTTAGTTTAGCAAGTGACCGCTAGATGCAGTTGCCACACTGCGCACTACTCTGTAAGCTCTGTACCATAGACTAATATGACTACTCTGTGACATAAGTGCCCTGTACTGAGTACTCTGTAACGGTGCAGTACAAACCATGTGCTCGTTTTCTTAAATAAAACTTTTATTAAATAAACAAGTGTTTATTTAACCATAACATGGCGCAGTCGTAAGCTGTCGGTAAACTCAGTCGTAAGTACGGTGTGTTCTCAACATTTGTTTCGAACAAGTTAAAAAGTTGCCTGATGTAATTCAGTGCCAGTAATCATTCGAAAAAAGAGCATACTCGCAAACAATGGAATCGCTTAAGCAGCCTAAGCCGATGTCCATGGAAGGTGATCTTGGAATCAACTGGCAAAAATTCAAAAACAGTTTCCAGTTGTATTGTGTTGCAACGGGCATCAACAAAAAGGATGAACAAATCCAAGTTGCAGTTTTATTGCATTGTGCCGGTGACAGTGTTGTCGATATTTTCAACACTTTAACATTGACTGAAGCAGAAAAGAAAGTGTTTAAAACAGTGCTAAGTAAATTGGACAAATTTTTCTTACCACAAAAAAATATCAGTGTCGAAAGTCACAAGTTTAATACGCGTGTGCAAGGTGCAAATGAAAGTTTTGATCAGTATCTTACAGAACTGAGAAAGCTTGCAGCGAATTGTGATTTCGGTAATCTTAAAGATCGTTTGATCCAAGATCGAATCGTGAGTGGTGTTCACGACCAAAGGGTTAAGGACAGGCTTCTTCGCGAAACAAACCTAACCTTAGATAAGGCAATAAAAATTTGCAAGGCCGCGGAGGAAGCAGACATTCACATAAAGACAATGACGGACAACACCAATAAGCTGTCAGTAAATGCAGTTAGAAAACAGTTTCATCCCAAGAAGAAACCAGGTGCTCATACAATGCAACAAGGACACACACAACAACGATCAGGAAGTACGCAAAATGTCTCAAGAAATCAGTGCAGCCAACAGACCCAGTCAACAGAACAAAGAAGCCAACAAACAACTTCATCGAGACCAGGTTGTCAAAGATGCGGTTTGTTTCATACAAAAAACTTGTGTCCGGCAAGTGGTAAGGTATGCTTAAAATGTAAAAAATTAGGTCATTTTGCAAAAATGTGTCGTTCAAAGTTTGTAAATGCTATAGAAAATGGAAATGATGATGAATGTGAGTATATTCTTGGTGCACTTGAAATTAATGATATAAAATTAGAAAACAATTGGTTTACCATGTTAAAGATTCTTGATTGCAATAAGACACTTAAATTTAAACTTGATACGGGAGCACATGTTAATGTAATTCCAGAGTATATTTTTCAAAAATTAGATGTATCACAAAATCTCAATCAATGTCAGTATGATATTTCTAATTATGGTGGGCAAAAGCTCCATGTTATAGGTTCATGTAAACTGAATGTTTCCACTAACGATCGAAAGTACAAAATGGATTTTGTAATTGTTCGCACGACTGACAAATCAGCACCTATTATAGGCCTGAGGGGTCTACAAGAATTAGATTTGGTAAGAAAAACTGTGGATACTTTAGAAGTTGACAATGAATCGAATTTTATGCAAAAGCATCACGATGTTTTTCAAGGTATAGGTAAGATTAGCAATAAACCTCATGATTTCAAACTAAAAGAAGGTTATCAAGCTGTCGCAGTTCCGTGTCGTAGAGTCCCTTTTAAAATAATGAAAGATTTAAAAATTGAGTTACAAAAAATGGAAGATGATGGTATCATCACTAAAATGACTGAACCATCAGAATTTGTTAACCCATTGGTTTTAGTGCATAAACCAAATAAATCCCTGAGAATTTGTTTGGACCCTTTTCATTTAAATCAAGCTTTGGTAAGAGAAAGGTATGAAATGCCAACTTTTGAAGAAATTACAGCAGAAATGGCTGGCTCAAAATTTTTCACAGTTCTCGATGCGCATAGAGGATTCTGGCAAATTGAGTTGTCAGATACAGCATCGAAGCTAACGACATTTGCCACACCTTTTGGCAGGTATCGTTTTCTTAGGCTTCCATTTGGATTGTCCATAGCTCCAGAGATTTTTCACAGAACTTTCACAGAAATCTTTGAAGATATTCCAAACATAAAAGTGTACATTGATGATCTCATTATATATTCAAAGACAAAGAAAGAACATGATGAAACTTTGAATCGTGTTCTCAACAGAGCTAGAGAAAGAGGTGTAAGATTTAGCCCAAACAAGATACAGTACTGTAGTAATCAGGTCAAGTACATGGGACATGTTATTTCTGTTGATGGTATTAAAGCTGACACAGACAAAGTGGAAGCAATAAAACAGATACCAACACCAAAGAATGTCGCGGAGCTTAGCAGATTTTTGGGAATGATTACATATTTAGCTAAGTATATACCCAATCTGTCTGACATCAGTACTAATTTGAGACAATTAAAAAAAGAGGTGCATTGGATGTGGACAGACGCCCACCAGAAAGAATTCATACAGTTAAAAGAAGTACTTTCAACCAGTCCTGTTTTACAATTCTATGATGAAAAGAAACCGATAATTTTGTCGGTAGATAGTTCAAGGGACGGAATGGGAGCAGTAGTTATCCAGGATGGGAAACCAGTAGCGTACGCATCGAAATGTTTAACTGATACACAACAACGCTATGCACAAATTGAAAAAGAAATGCTAGCTATTGTATTCGGGTGCCAACGTTTTCATCAATATCTTTATGGTAAAGAATTTACAGTAGAATCAGATCACAGACCATTAGAGTCAATCTTTAAAAAGGATCTAAACAAAACCCCGATGCGACTACAACGCCTTCGTATCAGTTTGCAGCCATACCAATTTACAGTAAAATACAAACCCGGATCCCAATTATATTTAGCAGATGCTCTATCAAGAGCCAGTTATGATGACAAAAATTTTGAAGTCAACGAAAATGACTTAGATGCTCAGGTGAACTCTATTTTATTTCACAATATTTCTCCAAAAAAGTTCGAGAAAGTTCAAGAAGAAACAGCCAAAGACGAGGAATTGCAAAACTTGATGACAGTAATTCTGGAAGGATGGCCAAATTCCAAAGGTCAGGTAAAAGACGATATCAAGCCATACTGGTTTTGCAAAGATGAATTGGTTGTAGTCAAAGGAACAATCTACAGAGGAGATCGATTGGTAATTCCCCAAACCATGAGACGAGACATGATAGATAGATTGCACTATAACCACATGGGAGTTGAGAAAACAATTTTAAGGGCAGTAGAAAATGTGTTTTGGCCTAATATTGACAAAGAAATTCAAGATGTCGTTAGGAACTGTCCAGCTTGTTTAACTTTCCAAAATAGTAATCAGAAAGAAACAATGATGACTCGTGAAATTCCTGACCGACCATGGCACACAATAGCAGCTGATTTGTTCGAACTTAATAAAAAGAAATATTTGTTAATAGTAGACGCGTATTCACGATTTCCAGAAGTATGTTGTTTGAATGATAACACTACATATGAGAATGTAATACATCATGTAAAATCGATATTTTCCAGGCATGGTAAACCGGAACTTCTATACACAGGCAATGATGTACAGTTCGTGAATCAAAAGTTTCAAACTTTTTTAGAAGACTGGGAAATTGTGCACAAGACAAGCACTCCAAGGTATCCACAGTCCAATGGCCTAATTGAGAGGCACGTTCAAACAATTAAGTCACTTTTAAAGAAAGCATTGTTTGACAACAAGGATATGTACATTACGTTGCTTGAGTATAGAAATACGCCATTAGGTAGAGGTCTTCCTTCTCCTGCTGAAATATTGTTCGGAAGACGATTAAATGGTATATTGCCAACGAACCAAGAAATGCTCTTGCCAAAATATAAATATGTGAGGTTCGAAAAGGTGAATGAAGATAAAAAGCCAAGAGAAAAGCAATATTATGATAGGAATGCAAAAGATTTAACAGAACTAAAGAAAAATGATCAAGTTATGGTTCAGTTAACAGAGAAGAGTACTTGGGAACCTGCGACCATTATTGATGTTGACCAAAGTAGACCTAGATCATATGTTGTTAAGTTAGATAGAAATGACCAAATTTATGTGAGAAATCGCAGATTTTTGAGGAAATTTGAAGTTAACAGATTTGATAAGAACGACAATGATAGTTATGATGATCTTATAAACAAGTATCTCAAAAATGCATGTACACAAGAATACACACTAACAAATACAGCTCAAAACGATACTTATGTCAATACAAAGGATGATGATCAAAATGATGCTTATGTCAAACCACAAACACAAGCCAAATGTAATCAAACGAATCCAAAGGCTATTGGAGTTACAAGATCAGGTAGACTAGTAAACAAACCAAAGTATTACAAAGATTATGTTTAAGATCAATAGATTAAGTTCAATATGTTGTATTTTGAAAGAATATCTTAATCTTTCGTTATATCTTGTGTAATGTTTTTTTTATATAAATTGTATCTTGTGAGGGAGATGTTGTATGTTAGTTTAGCAAGTGACCGCTAGATGCAGTTGCCACACTGCGCACTACTCTGTAAGCTCTGTACCATAGACTAATATGACTACTCTGTGACATAACTGCCCTGTACTGAGTACTCTGTAACGGTGCAGTACAAACCATGTGCTCGTTTTCTTAAATAAAACTTTTATTAAATAAACAAGTGTTTATTTAACCATAACACACGCGCATCTCGGCAACAGCATAATACAGCCAAAAACTTCCTTATTCTCTAGGAATCGCTTACGCAGAGATTACCACCCAACACTTTCCCGCCAAACGTGACGTCAATCTGGACATTCTATAGAACGATGAATTTTCATAGTCTCCTATATTATTTCAGTAGTGTACATACTTTTTGCAGCTCTCACACGCAACCAATCTTCATAAATAAGATCTCTAAAGAAAGAGAAGTTCAGATTAAGATATTATATAGTAGATACTTATTTTTAATAGCAAAATTGTTTAACATAATTTAATTTAATTGAAAATAATTTAACACTTCAAGATTGGCAGTTTCATTTTTAAAATAACATTTACTTGGTATAGTGATTTACGGCTACTACTTAATAATAATAATAATAATAATAATAATAATAATAATAATAATAATAATAATAATAATAATAATAATAATAATAATAATAATAATAATAATAAACAAATCGTATCAGTTGCGGGTAGTTTCATATTATGACCATATTTTGGTTTTTAGCATATTATAATGACATTCGTATTATAATGATATTCGTCTGGAATAGATCCGTATCGTCACTATGGCAACCTGTTTTACAGGAAAATCAAAAACCTGGAGGTTTCTCACTTCCACGCAGCACTTGGACAACTATTAACAGAATACGTACTGGACACGGCCGCTGTGCTGATTTAATGCATAAATGGAAGATAAGCTCTAGCCCGATGTGTGACTGTGCAGATGTCAGGCAAACTATACATCACATTGTCAATGACTGTCCGAGAAGGAAGTTTCCTGGAAACCCCCAAGAATTCATCGCAGTAACTGAAAATGCGGCCCAATGGGCAAATGAACTTGACTTAAGGCTTTAGAATCAATATTTTAAGACTAATAAAATCAACTTTTTATTGTAAATTAGACATATAGTTTTTACTTAAATGTGCTATATTGTTTTTAAATTGTGTACTTGTTCTTTTACTTGTTTTGAATTGCTCTCTTTGTGTGAATTCTTTTTTCCTTTTTCTTATTGTATTGTTTCCTACCATACGAATAAATAAAATTAATAAAAACTAACTTTCGCATCGAGACCCCAAATATGGTTCTCCGAGTGAAGTCGCCGTGAGCTTTACCTCTACGGCTGAACGATTTAGCTCTTTACGTCTATGGCTGGATTTTTCCCTTCTAGTAACCAGGGCTCGGCAATGGGTTTATCTGCTTAAATTAGCCGTTTTTTCGCGAATCATTACATAACTTTCTCTCTACTCCGTAGCACAACAGCATATACTCTCGGATTATTAGAAACGGCAACGTAATATTGAAATTTTGCATTTTCTGCGCTACTAAACTATCCGCTATTACTTGAAAACGTCCGATTCAACAAATTCAAACAGAGCGCCTATAATGCATTTCTGTATTAATATCGAGAGTCAGAAGAAGCATTGATTTCTTACGTTGACAAACAACACAAACAGAAATATACTTGACTGTTACAGTATTCGCAGGAAACCGTTGTCGAAACTTTTTGCATTCGCTTGGCGAATAATATCAATTCTTGAAAAAAAAACGTTTATTTCCATCGGTATTCTGAATTCATTCTCGATGGTGCATACGGAATATATTCCTGCATTTTAAGTCATAAATTTGAGCTAAAAGTATTCTAACATCGACAAATTTATATACAAAAGCTATCTACAATTTCATTTCAGAAGATTCAGGTAAAACTTACCAAAGGAGGCGTAATGAATATTAATATTTACTCTTCTCCCTTAGGGGAGTCGAGTGAAAGACTAAAATTGTTATGTTTCCAAATGAAATTCAACTTTAAACAACAAATAGTGCAAATCAGTCTCAACCAGCACAAAGTATGGACTTTCAACATCTTCAACATCTTCAATCTCTTCAATCTATCGATCCTCAACAACAGTCTCAACCTCAACAAATGGCTACACCAAACACTACAACTTCGTCTTATCAAGATTCTTCAGTAAATGCAAATGATCAAACCCAACCAGTCCTTACAGATATATCCAACAATATACGACAACATCCTCAAGATCCTGCAGAAAAACCAACCAAACGTTCCAGACCTACTTTTACCATATATAATATTCCAACTTACTCAAGATACGAAGTTCTATCAACAATACCAGAAACAAGTACTCCATCTTCTACTGCTTCAATTAAAATTCCTCCCATCACAGTGATTGGTAAGAACTATCAATTATTAATACAAGACTTTGCAAAGGTGGTTAAAAATGAATATTCAACAAAATCTAGATACAATGAAATCCAAATTTACTTCACTAACATTGATGATCATAGAAATTTTAAACAATTTTGTGAAAATTCTAATATACAGTTCTATACATATCACGATCCTGGAAAATCAAAATTTCAAGTAATATTTAAAGATATTCCTGTTTCCTTAAGTGAACTTGACATTTATAATGAACTTTATCGTCTTGGTTATGCTGTTCACCAAGTGCGTCGCCTCTACGATAGATCAAGACAGCCTCTACAAACTTGTGCAGTCGACCTAAATAACTCACCTCAAGCCAAAAACATTTTAAATCTTGATAAACTTTTTCATTGCGTTATAAAAGTTCAACCAAAAACAAACAGATTTATCCCTGTACAGTGTAAAAACTGCCAACGATATGGTCACTCACAGGCAAACTGTAAGTTAACTTCACGTTGTGTTAAATGCTCACAACTCCATCATTATTCAAATTGTCCAAAATTAGACGAGACTCCCCCCTCATGTGTTAACTGTGGTCAAAACCATTCATCAAACTACCGAGGTTGTTCCTATTATAAACTTGTTTTGAATAACAAAATCAACAAAACTAATAACAATATATCTACAACTAACACTTCCCCTGCTACTAATATACCTCACTCTTCTAATACATCTCATTCTACAAATCCCTCTTTCTCTTTAAATTCTAATAATTTTCCCCCTCTTCCTATTCCACGAAAATCTTTTCAAAATCCTTGGACAAAAATAATCAAAATCCTCCTCTTTCACCACAAAATACCTCACTTTCCTCCTCTTGTAATATTCAGCAAATTGTAAGTACTATAGTAACACAAATATTATCAACACTCATTCCTCAAATTCAAAATATGATCGAATCCCTTTTACAACATAAATGAATAACAATATTACTAATCAATTAACACTTCTAAATTGAAACGCTAATAGTCTCAAACGTCAACAATACACATTTCAACATTTTTTATACACACATAACGTACATATTGAATGAATCACTGAAACACATCTTCTTCCAAATGCAAAGTTCTTTATTACTAACTATAAAATTTATCGATTTGACATAAACAATTCCATAGCCTCAGGAGGTGTTGCAATTCTTATTAAACCTTTCATAAAACACTATTTAGTTCAGCATAATATCTGTCCTTCTCTTGAAATACTTACAATAATCATTAATATTAATCATATTAACTACCATTTTTCAGTAGCCTACAAACCACCGAAATTTACTTTTCCTCTAACAATATTTAAACAAATTTTCAACAATACAAATAGAAGCATTCTACTAGGCGATCTCAACTGCAAACATCAAGTCTGGGGATGCAATACTACCAACCCAAACGGCATTAAATTACTCAAATTTATTACTACTTACAATATTTAAATACATTCTCCTTCTGAGCCTACATACTACTCTAATAATGACTAATATTATTCCCGACATTCTTGATATAATTCTTACACAAAATTTTCCCTTTCCTATTACACAATTTGTACTTTCAGAATTAGATTCTGACCATCTACCGATTATTATTATTAACATATCTTTTTCCTTTAATATTACTCCATCTACATTTAATCCTCTCTTTTAAAAAATTAATTGGAATCAATTTAAGTATGACATTGAAAATAATATTCAATTTCCTCATAATATCAAAATAACGCAAGATATTGACAATTACTTAACACACTTCACTTCTACAATACACAATACACTTCATACCAGTTCACATTACATTCCACAAATGATAAAATTGATGATTACAAAATACGTAATGATCCATCGTTTCGAGACCAAAACCCCAGATGCAACGTTGCCAAAAAAGTGACAAAGAATAAACTTGTTTATGGAGTGCAACGGTGCCGATAGAAAACATTTTTGTAAGTCCAAATTAAAATAAGGAATTGTAGCGCGTGAAATTTGGGGAAAATTGAACATAATCGTCCGGTAGAGCAGAAAATATAGAATGAAATAAAACAAACGGCATCAAATTCGGCCAACGCCTTCAGCAGATATAAATTGAAACATAATTGAAATTTTTTTAATAACATGAACAGAATACGGCCATTGTTGAAGTATAAAATAAAGATTATAAACAGGGTTTTTTAAGAATTATGACAAAACGCACGGACCGATTCGGCTAAAACATTGGGAAATAATAGACTAAAATACGGGAAAGACGACAAAATTAGTGTCAACTTTGTCGCACGTTCGGAAGCAGAGTAATGATAAAATATTTGGAAGTTACAATGAACCAAAAAGGATAAACAAATGATGCCATGTTAAGAAGCGAAGATAGTCTTTTGGAATCAACAGAGGAAAAAAGCAAGCGAGTGGCAATTATTTTGTTACAGAAATCTTCTGTAACAATGTAAGTTACTAGAAAAAAAATTCCGATGGGAGTCAGATGTGTCGTGAACACTGGGGGGGACGCTTCGTGTGCGCGAAATTGGCGTGTTGTTAAGTTTTTCAAAAGTGTAGAAATTTAAATAGAAATAACGTTGTGATGGGTGTTAGAACTTTGCAATACTAGGAAAAGGAACAAAATTCGGGAGTAACTTGAATTTATTTTTTTTAGTAGGACTTGATGTGATTACGAATCACGAAATGTATTTTATTTTCGTGTAAGAAAATTCAACGCGACGAACATTTCGTTATGGAATATAAAAGAATAGATACCTGGATCAGTACGATTGGACGATTATTTTCAATATAAACGGATGAGATCGGTAGTAATTTCAAGAAGTGACGTGTTCGACGACACGCGGAAAATAGTTGTGTTTCGTTTTGTCTGTTTTGCCGAGCGGTATACCGCGAACACATATAATTTTATTAGTCGGTGACGGACTGGCAGGTGAATGGTAACATTTATGCGAATAATAGCGGTTTGCGAGAAGTGGTTTCTGAAGGCGACCGCGAGCAGGAGTAGACGGCGACCAGTCCTATGTCACTAGATAGGCCGGTAGAAGTCGTTATTTGAATTTCAGCCCGACGCCACATGCAACTGTATTTTCACCAACGCGCTCTGACGGTGAATCTGTGAACTACTCATTTTGAGAGTTCGGCGTGACTGAGGTGGTTGAATCAAAGGCGTTTGTCTCTGAGGCGTTTGATGAGCTTGCATCTGCCCTGGCGAGCGTTTGCTGTGTGCAATAAATTCAGAGAGTATATCTGTGTGCTGCTGTTGCTAGCGACAGGTGATTTCGAGTCTGGGAAGATATCTGCGTTTTTGTAATGTCGAAATCTACGAGAGGATGCTGGGTGCAATTGCACCAATTCGAAACCAAAATTAGCCGTTACAACGCGGCTATTTGGATTTCCGAAAAACGTTAAAAAGTGAGTAACATTTTTCGTATCTTACGTTTCTATGCATGTAGTTTGTTGATTAACACTGATTTTTTATTATTATTTTGTTGAATTGTGTCAGTAAAATAAATATATTTATGATTTAGATGCAGAGAATGGTTAAAAGCAATTGGGGACCCAGCTCTTGCCAAATGTTCTTGGAAGAGATTGACAACAACCAGATTTGTTTGTAAAGAACATTTTGTGGAACAGCATTTATCTGCGAATTATAGGACGTATGAATATGCTGTTCCAATAAAATTTTCGGAACTGCGAAATCCCCTTTGCGAGGAAGCCTTGTGGGATTTCGATGCAAGCGTTCCAGTTGAAAGAAGTAAGTTCATTTTCTTCAATATGCATTTAGGCGTTTCAGTATTGTGTCGTAAAGTGATTATCTAATGTATATTTTCGGTTTCAGATGTCCAGATTCGAAATCCAGAAATTTCAGTGGATGTTACTCTCGGTGAGACTTCTTTTCAATAGAAATAAGTATAATTGATTTGTTCATACAACAATTTGTGGGCAATATGCATTGCCATAAAATAGTAAAATAATGTGAATAAAGTGTTTCTCATCAGTAGATTTTTCTGGCTACGCACATATTTGATCCACTCAAATTTGCTTTATTTTATTATTAGAGATCATGAGATTGGTATTGCAGACACACTGGTATGAAATGTGTGAAAAGTTATTGTAGATAATCTGTATATGTTGCAGTTAAAAACCATGGTACAGATTCATATGAGTGAAAACAATGTTGATCTAATGTTTTTAATGTTAAAATTATACCCCAGTAAGGTCGATTAACATGGAAAGGAGATTTTCTTTTTAAATTTGTTCTCTTTGAGAACTCAGGGAGATCATTTTAAAGAAGTATTGTTATGTGCAGTGAATGACTTTCTTCATTCTGCACAAAGTCTGTGAACATACCTCTACGCTAAGTTTGTAATGGTACAAGTATTGAGCGTTTTAAGATCAGTGTATATTCTGTCATTGGATACAGATCCATTACATAAACTATATTTCCCACATCTGATTAGGAAATTATAATTAAATTAAATTAAATTTTAAGATGAAATTCATTCTGTTAAAGATAGTCATTTTCACAAATTTGGAATGTCTTTTTTGCTATGTTAAGACACTTTGTTGAGAAATTAGGAATACAAAAACTTTGTGTCCCTGTTTCAGAGACTATTTTTATGCATTTTTAGGATTTGTTTAATGCTTAGTATCTGGTCTGTGATATATTTTTAGTATTAGTATTAATTAATTTGTATTATTGGTATTGATATAAGTTGCATATGTCATGTTATACTGTTCTGGCAATAATTGTTTCTCATGACAAACTGTCTTGATTCAATTTTTATTCTATAATGTGTGTATCATTGTATTTTGTTCATCCTCATGCCAATTACATTCTGAATGTGAATGCTGATCTCTATTAGATTGTGAATTGTCATGAGTAATGAATGCAGTGTTTAATTCCACAGCTCAGTTGTTTGAATATCTGTCCCAGGCTCAGTTCCTGGTGCAATCAAATTATTGCACATTGACAATCAATTTCCAGAATTAAATTTTGGATCATAAGCATTGTGGAACAGTTACATTCCACTCTTTGTAATCAAACAACAAAACCACAAAACTAAACCACAAAAAATGTAATAGAGGGTCCAAAAAGATCTCATTTAATAGATTACAACCAAAGAAACAATACTTGTACCTCTGATGGGGTATTGTAAAAAATATAGTTTTCCAAGTCATATTTTTAGTTACGTTCTCATAAATGTTAAATTGTAAGCGCACCCTTATTTTCACCATCTGTATGTCATAAACACCTGAGCTGTAGTTTTAAATGCAGTATTCTGTTACAATGAACATTTTGGATCAGAGCTGGACAATGGGAAATTTCACTCATTGGTTAAAAAATGGGATGTTATAATGCATGTGACATATATTTATTTATTCAAAAACAGTCAAAAACTGTATGTGACATGGGGGAGAAAATCATGAGAGACATGGGAGACATTACAATGCATCTCAATAAAATTGAAACTGGAACTGGAAAGATAGATTGTTAAACCTTGTAAGGAAATGTAGATAACAAAAATAGAATGTTTGTTATTTTTATTATATCTAAAGCAGTAGGTGCAGTTACGTTTGAGGTTTGGACAATATGCTAAAAGTTCAATTTTTAGCACTAGTGTAACTACATAATTAGGTGATATATATTTTTGAATTGAAATGAAAGGCAGTAATACTGGTTTAAGACTCACAGTGAAAGCGATTTCATTTTGCTTATAAGATTGGGGCACTTCACCTATTGGCCTCTTGTCACCATCTTTCCTACTCACAAAATAAAATGGCACTTTTACCAATTGTATCGTAACGATTTGTTTTACCTGAGCAAAGGTGCGAAAATGTTTTCATTTCTTTTAAGCACTGTTCATATAAAGTGCTCTGTAATAAAATAGTATTCCATAGTATTGACATTAATTTGGTATGTCTCTAAGTAAAGTTACAAAAATGAAACAGGCTGTCTGTTAATAAGTTTTTTCTTAATAAAATGCTGTTTCTTGTTTAAAATGCTGTTTCTTACATTACAAGATACTATTGTAATGTAAAAATCATTTTGTTTTAATAAATGGATTTGTGACTGTCTATAAAAAGTAATTATTGGAAATTTTATTAAGAAGAAACAAGTGAAGTTACATTTGAACTTGTGTACTAGTCTGTGTTTATTGCCTTATGTATAACAAAATTGTTAATGCTATTGAAATTATAAAATTGTAATATTGTCAATATGTTCAATAAATACTAGATTTTACTGCTCTAATTTGATTTTACGTCCATAAAATCCTTACAATTATTTTTTTTTATTTTTTGAATAGTTAAGGTTGAAAATATAGGGAGTGATTTTGAAAATTATATGGAGTGAATATGGAGAAAATTTTAAACTTTCCGCGTAACTGTTTTTTTTTTCAAATTTTTCGGTTACTTCTACGCTATTGGCTGTTCATTTGCCCAATAGAAATCAATACAGTTGCATATGGCGGCACCGGAAGTTGGCAAATAAGGCTTCTCCGTTTAACATTGAGTGCCATCTCTGAGATATACTCTTTGACGGCGACCGCACATCGAAGAGCATTGGACGGCGGCCACCAGACATCCCTGTTACGAGAGCTGAGCCGCAAAACAGGGAAGTGACACGCGTATATATATGTGTGTGTGTGTGCCTGAATTCCTTGCAGATGCTTCATTGAAGACGCATTCCATAACTAAAGAGAATTATCGAAGATCAAGTTTTGTCAGTAGAATTAAAATAAGAAATAGTCAAAAAGAAAAGTAGGGAATGCGCATTCGATGTATGAATGGGATTTTTATATTGTTTTGTGTTATTGTGTGAGTGATTTTCGTTGTTGTGTGTTATTTTTTCTGTTTGGAATGTTTATGTTATAGGGCACTATGTACTAGTGTAGAAAGAAAGACGGTGAATTGTCGCCGTATACAATGAAAAGAGGGAAGGCTAGGAAATATTAATAAACGATCGAACCAAAATGTGGTTCGTTTTTATCGATCAAAAATATTCGTCGTTATTTACCCCAGCACGCACAATCCGTTTGGATTCCTGTATAGGACCACCAGCTTACCCACGGTACTAGATAGTCGAAAAAAAAAGGGGGGGATTCATTATATATGGCTGTTCAAAGCGCGGGCGAGGATAAGCGAGGACGATAGAGAAAGATACATTACACTACTATTTACAATTCATTACCTTTAAAAATCATTAATCTTATTAAAACCAAACACTCTCTTCGTCGTTATTGGCAGTTAACTCGCCGTTCTGACATCAAATCAAAACTTAATAAAATTTCACGTATTATTCGTTCAAAAATACATATGTTTAAGTTATCTCAATATCAAAATTTTCTGCAACAACTACATCCTCAATCTAAACAATTATGGTCGACAATTAAACGTCTCCACAAAGAAAAGGTAACTATTCCAATTCTCACAGATTCTTCTACTACTGCTCAAACAGACCTTGAAAAAATTCATTTACTTGGTACCCACTTTCAAACTTCCTTTCTTCCTAATCCTATAATTAATACACAACTATATAATAATGTGATACATTATCTCTCTCTTCCGAATTATAATGTTCCACAAATTAACTTCATATCGCCATCAGAAATTGACCTTATTATCAAAAAATTAAAAATACGTAAATCAGCTGGTTATGACTTAATTACTAATAAATCTTTAAAACTTCTAGGCAATAAATCCATAACAGCCTTTACTAATATTTTAAATTCCTCTCTTCGTCTTCACTATTTTCCTAATAATTGGAAATTAGCTGTAATAACTCCTATATGTAAACCAAAGAAAGATCCTAGACATCCTTCAAATTATCGCCCTATTAGTTTACTTTCTTCCCTTTCAAAAATCTTTGAAACTCTCTTACTACATAGAATGCTTCAATTTACTATACAAAATAATATTATTCAACCAACTCAATTTGGATTTAGTCACCAACACTCTACTCTTCACCAATTATTACGCATCACCGAAAAAATAGAAAACTCTTTTCATTTAAAACATCATTCTTTAGCTATATTTCTAGATATTGAAAAAGCTTTTGACAAAGTTTGGCATGAAGGTCTCATATATAAACTAAATATCATTGGTACTCCTAACTATCTTGTAAATATTATTAGAAATTTCTTAACTAATCGAACATTTATAGTTAAATACAATAACTCCTTTTCACAAAAATTTAATATTTCTGCTGGGGCACCTCAAGGTTCCTGTCTCTCTCCTCTCCTTTTCAATATTTTTCTATATGATATACCAAAATTCATTTATTCAGATTTAGCTCTTTTTGCTGATGACACTGCCCTTATTACCTCACATCCTCACATTCTAACTGCAGAAAACAAACTACAAACAGATCTTAATCAATATTCTAACTGGGCTAATAATTGGAGAATCAAAATTAACATGACGAAATGTCAAGCAAAAATATTCACTTTATGTAAACCGAATTTTCCCCCTCCACTTACAATTAATAACACTCATATTCATTGGCTCCCATCTACTTCTTCCATAAAATATTTAGGACTTTACTTAGATACAAAACTTAATTGGAAAACACACATAAAAACATTCTTCAAAAAACAAATATAAAAATTCATAAACTCAATGCCCTTATTAACAATAATTCTTCCCTTCGTATTAAAACTGCCAAATTAATTTACACATCCATTATTCGTCCTTCTCTAACTTACGCTTGTCCAATATGGTCTAATGCAGCTAAAACAAATATTCAAAAAATACAAATTTATCAAAACAAAGTTTTACGTAGTTTAGTTTACGTACGTAGTACGTTTTACGTTTTAGTTCATGCCCCCTGGTTTATCCCTAATTCGCAAATTCATAAAGAATTACAAATCATTACAATTCATGAATATATTAAACATCATAGTCAGCTATTCTTTGAAAATTTACCTTCTTTACACCATGCCCAACTTTTTAATCTCGGTCGCACTTATAACTTTCCTCGTCGTATCCAATCAAAATTCCCAAAAGATAAATTTCGTCCTCCATAAATCTTCATTGCAATTATTTTCATCCTTTATTTACATTCCTTCTAACTTTACATTAAAAATTCTACATATCTTAAAAATATGATTAATAATTCCTTATTTTTATAAGGTTACTGTCAGTGATCAAAACAGCCGTTACTATGTTGTTATTTTAAACTCCCTGAAAGACTTGTAGTCGAACAGGTAGAAATAAATTTTAAAAAAAGATGTTATATACTTCATAAGTTATATTATTAATTATAATCTTTTTTTCACGCTTGTTACTGTGGAGAAAAGTTGTACATTATATGCCAATGGTGAATGTTGAACGAGTTTTCCAAGAAGAGAATGATGTCATCTTTGTTCCCGCGGTAGGAACTGGAAGAACAGAAAATATTCGAAATATGTATGCCACTACTATATCTCAAAATTGAAACTTTTTAACACAAACTTGCCTATAATTATTGTACTATATTGTTCAATCAGGTAACATGAATTCTTAATATAACTCTTGATACATAAAATTTTCCTTCAATGATATTGAAATTTATTTTCGGGTCCACCATTACCGATTGACGTTCTCCTGGTACGGTAATGGTAATTTTATGTGACTGTTAATATTGTTTCAACCGCTTTGAAGTTTTTCACTTTTCACTTTTCACACTAGTAATAAGCAAAAACTGTTGTAGCAATAACAAATTAATTTCTAGAATTGTTGGCAAAGGTAGCTAAGGGGAAGTTCTTGGGGTAAATTGAGTTGATTTGTGGAGAAGTAAATAAAGGCGTATGATAGGCCGAAAATGATTATTAAGAGATTTTGATGAAGGCATCTTATCGGGCAGGGAAATTCTTCCGACTATACTCTGATTTAAATACAGTGGCACTTCAATATCACGAGGGGGAAGGAGAGGGGGATATTGTACTCCAGTTGGGAGCTCCAATATCAAAAATTTAAGTCGTAACGAATCTCGCGATTGAATGACAATGTCCTCTTTCCGTCCAGCTCGTGACCTTGAAATGCCACTCTGTTTAAATAGGTGAGAGTTTGTGTATTTGACAATGTTACCATGTGCTCATTAGCCTTCAGAATCAATGGAAGATCTCTCAAAGTGTACGTCGCACTCTTGCCTTATTCAGGATACGAACTGGCAGCCTCCGAGTAATTGAAGGCCGCTTCAAGCCCCAAATCAATTCACTCTTCAATCATAAATAGTATTTTTTTTTTCTTACGAACGCCTGTTATTAGAAGGCAGGTTATATTATGAGAGAACTTCAATGCCCGCCAGGATTTCCCTTCACTAGTGGTGGAAACCACTCCCTTTGTGCGTGGTCAGATCCAGTTCGGCCATCACTCTGCGGACTGAGGCGATATCGTGGAGGTAAATGTTGGGGAAGGGGGGATGCAGCGTGACCCACACAGTGCTCGCTCACTTGGCTCGTCTACCGCACTCGCCTTAATGGGGGAACTGCCACAATAAACATTAGGAATGTGGAGATATTACACGATAAAGTAAACCTTTGACCCGGCCACCTCGGTCGTAACATCTCTAGCGAGAGTGCGATGGAGAAAGAGCAGGACACGAGGATAGTGGGTAGTCCTCACTCAAATTACAACGCGCTTGATTGGGGACTACAAGCCGTGGCAATAAAATAAATCCAGGCAACATTGAATCTCTTTTTACTTTTAATCTATTATTTTTTTGAGGTCAAGTGCAAATAATACAAAATAACAGTAGTGTCTTAAAATAATTTAAAACTAATTAAATTCAATTTATCAATAAATAAAACTAATTTTTAAAGGAAAAATAAAATGGGGGAAAAGTATTACTAGACCATTTGCGTTTTCTGTTCTCGACAGTTAAGAACTAAGTGTAATATATTTAAAAGAACTCAAATAAATCAAATAAGCAAGCGTGACCTATTTTTGACAAAGAAAATCTGATACAAGTGTTCGTGCAACTGTTGGAAAGTTATTACTGGCATCCCAGAGCTTTTGACTGCAGAAACTTTAGAGCATATCTTCCTTCTAGTGTAGTGAATCTAGATTGGAGATAGAACAGAGAAATTTATCCTTTGAAAATTCGTTTAGCTTATTCTGAACTCTCAACAACTCAGAAACCTCATTCATACTATGATAACGGTATTTATGAAAATGTATTCCTATTTTTGGTGATGAATACAGTATTTCTTGAAATTAAAAATAAATGTGGTAAGGTTAAATCACATTAAATTATAATGAATATTATATTATTGCATAAGAAATGTTTATGTAAATCAGGTATAGAAAAAATGTTATTTTTCACATTGGAAAAATGCAATTCAATCACGTTTTATGTTTTGTTTGTAATGATAAGGTTTTTACATTGATTTTAAATTACTTTCATAAAATGATAACGTATTTCGGTTACTATAAATGAATACCTATTCCCTACTCACAAATAAAAAATGTCGACTACAATATTGTTTATATGTCTGGATAAGGTATACCTTTTAACTTACGCAGAAACATAATCCCAAGATAATTATCATAGACGAATTCCTTCTAACTTTAATGTGATTTAACCTTCTTGCAGAAGCGCTTTTTCTATGAGACTATGAAATTTCATTCTCAGCGCGAATATTTGGATTGCTAAGAACTTACCCTAGTTCAAACCTATTACTTCAAGGAAAAACGTTTTATTCTTATTATCTTGAAAGTGAAGTACTTTTTATGTGCAAGAGAACATGCATGACTTTTTTTGATTAGTACTGGTTATAATAATGATGCTACTTAAAAATATAATAACGATATGTAGTATTAAAAACGTCCCTTAATATTCCAACAATTTTGAAAAATTCGGTGAAAGCTTCATTGAGTGATTGTAGAGAAAGAGTTAATTTTTAGCCTATATCTATTATTCGCAGTAAAAGTGGAGAGGAAGTTCTTACAGCTGCTTTTGAAAGTGTTTGATAAGCAACTGTATACACAAAAAGAGACTCGCAATTTTCGATGCATAGCTGATGAGTGTTCCTTCACTTAAAAGAAATCTTGATTCAAGAATTCCCGGAATGGAATTGCTTGTGATGCGTTATTACGACCAATGCAATATTTTCCAAACGATTTTGATATTACTGAAAGTTCCAGAACTGGAACTGACCGGTAAATCAGGTGTTTGATTTACTTCGTCAGTCCTTCTGCTTCGAAAGACAGCTAAATATGAGTCGTAATATTTCTTACGACCTACATACGACCGCTAGTTTTACTGGTCTTGTCTGAAAAGTAAAAAACCTGACTCAATTCTACAGGTATGTAAAATCATGATTCGTTGTAGTACATTGGAATATGACTTTCAGTTTTGTAATATTTTTAATCAAATACAAAGTTTTGGGGTAATTTCTTCACTTGTTTTGATACGCGCTCATATTATTCGTAATTATAGTATACAATTTCCAAATAAAAGTATACTTAACAAACTTGTTATGGTATAATGTTCAATGACAAAGGGAATGAAAAGACCGTCCGAGTTTAACATCTGCAGGAATTAATTTCAAAACGGCCTTGAGCGGTTTTCAAATGTTGTACTCTTTAAAACTATGACGAGAAAACACTTTCAGATGCTTGCTTCTTTAGGGGAGTTTCTGATTCGTTTTGTTTCGAATTTTCAAAACGTCTGACTCTCCCTCATATCAGTGGTTATCACTACCGGGGTATAAATATTGTATTAATGTTAATGATCTTTCTACTTAAATATTTTATTTTGGTTAATTACCTTATGTCACGATTCCTAATCTCAAACAGCTTATAACCTCAGAAATTATTGCACAACGAATTGCAGGGAAGTTCTAGGGAGGCAGTAGCTCCCCATGTACGCAGTCACTCAAGAAATCTTGTGGCTTGATTCGTCATTTTCTTTGGCAATCTAGAAAAGAGGCATGTAATTAATTTCAAAAAAATTAATCTTGTACTATAGTAAATTACAAATACATAAAATTATTAAATATAAAATAAAATAAAACTCTAATAAAGAATGGTTCAAGAGCAAAAGCATAAAATTAGAAATAATATTTTTGAATTATAATAAAGTTGTGTGACAAACGCAATATTTGAATATAACATCGACACGGTTGAGTATTGGACACTGAACACATCCTTATAAATCCTGATCACAACCTAAGCAAATCAAATCCTAACACGCGAACTTCCTGCAATTTTCCATAAACCATTCCTTGTATAATACTGGAATGTAGAAATACCCAAAACAGAAGAAAATAATGAAAAATAAATAAAGATTCATAAAGAAGATCTTAACTCACGCCAAACATTAAGAGTATTATATTATTACTAAAAGAACCTAACACACATGACAAGATTTAGTGTTTTAATGTTATACTATAACTTAAATGAACGTAAAATTGCAAAGTGGTCACTAACAACCACATAGGTTGATATAAATTTAAATTGAAAAAAGGAAAATTCGTTCTGGCGTGTTCAATGCCGAATCGATTATTAAGGAAATTGGGACAATCACGCACATCAGTAGTTGCATCACCTAAATTATTTCTGCAGTGCAGATACTACGTTTCTCAGCTTTCACACTCAAACGATCTTAACGAATGAAGTGTCAAAAGAAAGATAATTTCATAGAGAGAGAAACAGAAAGGGAGAGGGAGAAAGAGAGAAAGAGAAAGAAAGAAGATGAGAGAGAGAAATAAAAAGAGAGAGGGAAAGAAGACGAGAGAGAGAGAGAGAAAGAAGAGAAAAAGAAAAAAAGAGAGATAGAAAGAAAAAGAGAGAAAGAGGGAAAGGGAAAAAATAGAAAGAGAGAGAGAGAGAGAGAATGAGAGAAAGAGAGAGAGAGAGAAAGCAAGAAAGAGAAAAAGAGAAAGAGAGAGAGGGGATTCATATTAACTTCATAAATATAAATATTTGTTGAGGATGAAATCGGGCGTTCAAATTTGGCAGGCGCATATAATATTCGTATTTCGCCACTTCCTAATCGCTAATTGGTTTGTTCCTTATCTATCGCGCACAACTCGAAAACGATGCATCCTACGGCCTTAAAACTTAGTTTTCGAGAGCCGCGTATTACGTTCTTTACGTCACAATTAACAAAATGATACAGCGCGCTAGCAAAGTCTCTCGCGGCACCTTGCCGGTGAGAGTTATAGCAATAGAAATTATGTTGGTAGCACGAGCTGCAGCTTGTAACAGAAAAGAAATAGCGTACTTACCACAATCATAACAGATGCTGGGTGTGTTGTCTCCACTTGTTTCCTACTTATCTGGTTGCTACAAAGAGCTAGAGTATAATACATAAAGTGGCTGACCATATGGTTACAGCGCTCTTGATAGACGCTCGACGAACTAGTGGCCGTCATGTTTTTTGTAGTCAAAAATGAGATATGCCTAATAGTCGAATGTAGAACTGTTGATCTTAATTGACGTGTTGTTTGTATGGAATATTATTTATATGTCGTTGTTTTTTCGTTTATCTGGTTTTAAATTATATTAGTGGTTAGAACAATAATATTGACAATGCCTTCAGTACATTCGGAAAATAACTGTAAAAATAGAAGTCATCAAACCATCAAGACAAGTACATCATTTTTCACGTTTGCCGCCTTGTACGTGATCTGTTTGTTTGCTTCTTATTGCACTAACATTCACTTTCACGCGTTATGATAGCGACAATAATATTTCAACAGTTTCTATTCTTATGACAATAACCTATACAGGAAGCACAATGTTTTAAAAGCTCCTCAATTCATTCTCCTTACATTTTGTGATTTCGTATTTAAACGATTGTTTTTTGGTCGTGAAACAGAATAAGAGGATTTACATTACGTGCCGCCCACGCCCACCCGGCCGTAACCAGAGCCAAACGGAATACTAGAATACTCTGGTTCTCAGAGGGAGCTGCTTTGACTGCAAAAAACATGGATTCAATTTGCTGCAAAGATGGAGGCGCTTCAGCCACTCTATGTAGTACATTCAAGCTCGTTGGGTTGCTACCAACATAAATGCAATTTTTAATAGGAGACCCTGACTCGGCTGCGTGTGGAGAGACTTTCCATGCGCACTGTAACATACAACATAAATGCAATTACAACATAATAAATTGCAATATAATATAACACACAACATAATTCAATACAATGCAACTACAACATAATATATTCAATTACATATAAATGCAAATGCAACATAATTGCAAACATAACATACAACAACATAAATGCAACTTTTAATAGGAGGCCCTGACTCGGCTCGTGTGGAGACACTTTCCTGGCGCACTGTACCTTTAAGACCTTCTGTTACATTTGAGGGGTTCCATTTTTCTGGGTACAAACAATACGTGGTAAACGTGAAACGTGTAGGATCTCGAATTCTATTAAAATGCTTTTAGTCAACAGTATTTTTGATTGAGTAATTATATTTGCCGTTAAATTATTTATTAAATACACAATCATTCATTGGCTCAAAATATTATTATATTTATCTATTAGTGAAATATCCAAAAAACTAGTGTTTAGTCATTGGCTTCCTACAAGCAGAGACATTCTACACTATATTACACTTAAAATTTAACCCATGTCACATTAAACGTCAAACATATTTTTACATAAAGCTTAAATATCCGGTACAAAATATTTTTTTAACATCAGGGAAGATTAATTCTTGTGAATAAAAGTTTTTTGACAATTTTAACAACTGCATTTCGACTTTTTTAATCAAAAACGGAAAAAAAACTATTTTCTCTCTTATAATTCTCCTTTGCACGAGACCATTGTGTTAGCACGAATTATCACGTGTTGCATTTTGCCTGAAATCCTTCAATCCAATCCATGGAGATTGCATCGAAATTGCATCCGCAATGGCAGGAGACACTCTCTGTCCCAAATGTGGGCTGCTCCCGCTATTCTGGCGCGCGGATTCCCCCTCCGACGGTAATAACGTTGCGTATTAAGTCATCGACCGCTCTGCCAGCGCGTTTAACTCCACAAAGCCTATTATGAGTGGGCGGCAGCCACAGGCGGCTGCAAGGCGGTGGGGGAGGAGGAGGGGGTGGCGGTGGCGGCGATGACGATGGCGGCAGAGACAGAGGTGAAGACAGTGTTGGAAGAAGCGATAGTGGGGGTGGAGGTGGAGCAGGCGGAGAATGAAACATCGGCGAGGGCGGCGGAGTCACCGGCAGCGTTGGTGGAGACAGCGACGGAGACAGCGGCGTAGGCGGCGGATGTGACAGCGGCGTAGGCGCTGAATGTGACAGCGGCGGCGACAGAAGCGGTGGGGCGGCGGAGGCGGCGGCGACAGGCAGCGGCGGAGCTACGACCGGGATCGCAGCAACAGGAACAGTGGCGGGGCAGTGGCGGGGTAATGGCGGGGCGTCGGCGTGGGCAGCGGAGGGGGCGGATGAGACGGTGGAGGCGGTGGAGGCGGTGGAGGCGGTGGAGGCGGTGGAGGCGGTGGAGGCGAAGGGGGTGGCAGAGGCGGCGGGGACGGAGAGGCAGTGGCGGGGCATCGACGTGGGCTGCGGAGAGAGCAGTGGCGGTGGCGGTGGCGGTGGCGGTGGCGGTGGCGGTGACAGTGGCGGTAGATTTGGCGGCGGACGCGGCGGGGGCAGGGAGGCGGCGGTGGCGGTGGTGGAGGCGGCGGATAAGGCGGCAGTGGAGGCGGTGGAGGAGGCAACGCGATGCACTGCGCCTGCGCGGAGATGAGCCTGGCGCCCCGTCGCGCGGCTGTTGTTTCAATCTCAGGAAGCTGCTCGGGAAGGATATGAAGGCAAGGTGCCGTAAAGCATTCTGGTCATAATGAAACACACAGACATTCTTTGCGCCATCGGATATCGTTTAGCAGCTGAGGCTCCAGAGAGCCACGTGATTTCAAGAATGAATGAAGATAAAACACGGCTTAATTTACCAGCTTCGTAATAAATGCGTGCGACAAAGGAAGGAACGATTCTTGTTGTCTAAATTACACGTCGTTCCTCCAGTATAACACTTTGATTAAAAAATTATAAATTTAATTTTTTAATTTTCCCTTTTGTACCTGTTTCATTGCAATTCAGTTTAGTAATATTTCAAAAGAGTATTACAAATATACGCAATTTTCAGACAAAGTTTCCTTAACAGATCTTAATACGAGATCCTTTTGTGCATTTTCCTTTCGAGAGCAAATATATCGTAAATAAAATCCTATGAAATTCTTTACGAGTAAAATAAATACAGATCATTGGAAATTTACAAATATTTGTCATTGAAAACAAAATATACAGATCCCGCAAACATTTAAAATAAAAATTGAGTTGAAAAATATTGTAAACTAGTTCGTGCTAAAACACTCGCGCGTACTTCCAGGCAAAATTTTGCAAAAAGTACTCAAATTTTGGAAAAATTGTACATGAGCTTATTTCAAAACCTCTCTTTAAGGAATATATTTCAGTAGGGGAAAAATCTCTTATCTTCATAATTGTAGTTGTAGGAAGACGTCAAAAAATTTTGAATTTTTGCATTTTCGAAAAATCAGTATTCAATGAACATGAGACCTGCACCATTCTCTTAAACGTTGTTAACACTATCCGACAAAAAATAATCAAAAACGATGAAGCCATTTTTTTGAAAATTGTGAAAATGTCCCAGAGGTTTCATGCAAAGTACCTCCCGAGTTTAAAATATTGGTTTCAAATTCAAGGGTCCGTTACGTCAGACAGATCGATAGGGAAATATCAATTTTGGAAAAATCGGCTTAACTGTTTGAACTGACAGACGTTTTGCTGTCATCCGATTTTTTGGTATCAAGGACCCACAAAACATGGATTCTAGTTACACCACGTGTTAGAGAATTGTGTTCCTAAATTTAGCATCTCGATTTATCCACTTTTTCCTTACCAGGGTCTTCCCTATGATAAGAATATTTCGGCCAAAATTCGAAGTTTTTCGCGCAGCATTACATAACTTTCTCTCTATTGCGTAAGTGGTAGCGAGAAAGTAAAAATTACAGTCGCATGAACGTCATTATAGTTAAGCAAATTATTTTCTGAAAATATGATGTATGAAAAATGCAAAACAGTGAATTTATGAAAAAATTTCCGAACGTATCTACCTTCTCTCATAAAAATGTGTTTAAAGTACGAGAACTCTCGCATTTTAAACCCCACCCCCTTCCCTACGTTTTCATTTCTATATTAAGCCTGATATGTATCTTTCTCTTCAAGACCTTATGCTCCGTCACTTGTTCTATCTGTCTCCTTGTAATTGATAGCAATACAATTCATCCTTGACAATACAAATTATTCTTATTTAACGTTATTACCGACCAGGGAGGTACACCCGTGTAATTCATTCGCGTAGAATATCAAGTACTTAGTTTGATTTCACATGCAGTTGCAGATTCTAGAAGCTCTGAAGAGGTGGGATAGAATCGAGAAGCGTCGAAACAACAAAAATGTAATAGAATGTTCAAGAAGATCTCATTCTGTAGAATAAGGTGTAACATTTCTTTGACGCTTTTGACCTCAAAATTTTAGTTTTTAATGTCCTAAAACGCTTCGTTCAAGAGTTACTTAACGATATACATTCAATAAATTCGACCAAGTGTGCGGGTTGCATTTGACATTAATATTTTATTTCTATAACAAATCCTTTATATTTTTGAAGTCGAAGTGCAAATTGTCATGTCTCCGTGAAATTTTCTTTCTTTAGAGGCCACATTTATAAAGATTGGTTGCGTGTAAGAACCGCAAAAGGTATGTATATTACTGAAATAATATAGGAGACGAGGCTTGGTATGTAAAGAACTCTTGAACTGTGGGTCCGTATAAACAGTACTACGCTATTGCAGTATTTTCAAGGCTGTTTTTGTTTAAACATTTAATTCATTGCAGTGTTATACAATAACTTATTATTCTCTTTTTCTTGGACAATGTATGCTAGTTTTTTGGAAAACTATTTGGTATTGTTTTGTTTATCAGAAGTTTTACTATTTATTCTTTAGTGTGCATGATTTTCCGGTTGATCAAGTTTCTCTGAGAGATTTTATTCTCATCAACTCGAGAATTATAATGTACAAAGAACCTATCGAATCGAATTTAATTAATACATCCGAAACATTTAAACATAATAACATAAAATATTTGTAGGCACAGGGAAATTCAGCTTGGATGAGAGCACTCAGTGATAAAACAACCAAAACAGTGGTATCTCAATGGTGGACTACTCACACTCTGCAAATCTTCTGTAACATCTCAACGACACGGTAACAGATTTGTGACCATAGCAAAATCTATTTTGATGTCGGTCTATAATTGACTCCTAGAGATCTGCTGCTCTCATCGGTGGGTTGCATGGTTTCGTACTATTAGTTCCAAACGTATTCCGGAGGACCATTAACTTGATCAAGCGTGGTGTATTTCTTCTTCAGCATGCAGTGACTCTAATTATTGAAGCCAGGCAATAGGCTAGTATCCGTCAAGTTAAAACCTTTTAGGCAAAATCTGCAGATTAAAAATCTAATAAATTGCATAGTTTTGAAATAATAAGATTAATAACAACTTCAAATAAAAAATTATATTACAAACCGATCATGAAAAAAGAGATAGTCAGTTCAGGGTAAATTTTCGTCATAGGCGCTGTGTGGGCGCGATTATGAAAATTATCGAATAAAAACTTTCGGTTATACAAAAATTTAGTTAATAAAGGGGATAATAACTTTACCGACTCTCCCCCCCTTGCTTTGCTACGACAAGTTGTTAAGAAACATGTCAGTTGGGCGTGGCGTGTTCCAGTTACATTTTAGGCATGCAAAGCAAGCTCCAGTTGCGTTGTAGGTGATCTAAAGACAGTGTTAACTGTGTGTTGCAGCGTCGATATCCGGAATAAGCAGAGTTAGCTGCTGTTGCATTGTTGATGGTGGTCTAGAGAATTTTGTTCGTGTGTCCACGGCAAGCACTGCGAGCTAGAGATGTGTGCAGAAGCACAAGTTGTATTTTAATCTTATTTGCCTATTGCAGCTACGTCATCATTGTGAAGCACAACAAGCTGTAATTGTATTCTTATAACAGATCTAAAGATAGTATCAGCAGTCTGTTTCATCTACAACATACGGGTGGAGCACAACAGATTGAAATTTGATTCTTATTAGAGGTCTAAAGATAGCGTCGGCGATCTGTTGCAGTTACGACATCCGTGTGAAGCACAACAAGCTGTAATTTTATTCTTACTAGAGGTATTTTATTCTTATAAGAGGTCTAAAACTAATGTCCGCGGTCTGTCGTAGCTACATCATTTGGGTGAAGCAAAACAGGCTGAAATTGTATTCTTATTAGAGGTCTAAAATGAGAGTCGGATGTCTGTTGCAGCTACGACATCCGGGGCAAGCACAGCGAGTTGGCGTCGCACTGGCGCGACCGCGAGCTGCTGCAGCAGCGCGGCTACTTCCGCACCATCACGCAGCCCGCGACGCTGGCGCTGGAGGAGGTGCGCCCGGACGACGAGGGCGACTTCCGCTGTCGCGTCGACTTCCGGCGCTCGGCCACGCGCAACGCCAAGGTGCGCCTCAACGTCGTCGGTGAGTGCCTCGCCGAGCTGCACACGACCCGCCACCCCACCGAAACACCCCACCCCTACTCTCCGCTCCCTACTCTCCGCTCCCTACTCTTCGCTCCCTACTCTCCGCCCCTACTCACCGCCCATACTCATCGCCCCTACTCACCGCCCATACTCCCCGCCCCTACTCCCCACCCCCTACTCACCGCCGCAACTCTCCACCACAACTCCTTGCCTCGCCGTCCCGCCGCTACACCGCCCTGCCGCCCCCTCCCCATCCCGGCACCCTTCAATCGAAGCTCCTCAATTACTACTCTGCGTCTCCGCTTATCCACTTTGTCACCACTCCACTCCATAAACCACACATTCGGTATTCGCCGAGTTGCGAGCTTCTGCTTGTCCAATCCCGAGCTGATGTGCTCGGCGTGTGTTGGCTTCCTTTGATGTGTCCAAAAGACCCACACGCGATGGGTAGTGCATGCACCGAACGTACGTCGCTCGGCAAATAGCAAGCAATTTATCCACACTACTCGGGATTCGGCGAGCGGTTGCTCGCTAGTCGCTGAATAACGAATGTGTGGAGCCTTTAAACGTATCACGAACCACCAACATTGTCTTCTCGAGACGCATCTCCACAGAGCTATCTCTCACCACTTTCCTCGCACCACTTTCCTCGCACCACTTTTCTTCTCGCACCACTTTTCTTCTCGCACCACTTTTCTTCTCGCACCACTTTTCTTCTCGCACCACTTTTCTTCTCGCACCACTTTTCTTCTCGCACCACTTTTCTTCTCGCACCACTTTTCTTCTCGCACCACTTTTCTTCTCGCACCACGTTTCTCGCATCACTTTTCTTGCACCACGTTTCTCGCATCACTTTTCTCGCACCACTTTTCTCGCACCACTTTTCTCGCACCACTTTTCTCGCACCACTTTTCTCGCACCACTTTTCTCGCACCACTTTTCTCGCACCACTTTCCTCGCACCACTTTCCTCACAATTCTACCCACTCAATTTCTCCCACACCACTTTCCCCCTCACCACTGTCTCCACAACATTAAAATTTTAGGCTGGTAGTAGCAAAATGTAAAGAAAGTATAATTTTGTTTTATGTATTATATTGCTTTATATGGTTATGCGTCTTCAGGAGAGCCAGAAATCTACTAAAATCGTCCGCGGAATTCTACATTATCAAGTTGTAATTAACTCCACAAGGATAAACAAGAATTACATAAAAGGAAAGATGGTGGAGGAAATCAGAAGTAAGTTCTTTCATGCATGAGGCGAACCTTTTACCCGCGAAGGCTTCTTGCACCAACACTTTCCCGCATCAGCCAGGATTTTGCTAATATAAACCAAGAACGATATCGCTGATCTAATGAAAGGGATGTTTTTACACAGCAAGGAAGTAAAGATCATGAATCTGTCTTAGTTTCCTTGTCTCAAGTAAAGGTTCTTTTAAAGGGATTGTTTTATCATTGTGCTTCATAAGGAAATGCATATTAATTATTCTTCTATATTCATATGACTGTGTTTAATGCCATTTTATATTGAAACGGCTATGGTAATAAATATTAGTTTACCACATTGTGTATATATTTTTTTTATTATTTAGATCACACGCGCATTCAAATATCCAGGTACGGAATGAATAGAAAGACTTTCCTTCTTCTCTAATTTGAGACACATTTCTGTTTGTTCTCATGGTTAATAAATAGAAAAAATCTAAGAGGTAATTTCTACCTAAAGCAAACAACTTTTTTTACGCACCACGTCAAAGGAGAACGTCTTTATCCAACTCCAGCTCCTCCTCCAAGGCACTAGCTATGTAATTCAAAAGCGCGTCTCCTTCTTATTCAGTCTGGAGTTATTCTTTAAATCAGACGCATAGCAATTGATCTGCTTTGAATTGTTCGTCACAGTGCACCATTATTTAATGTGCCAGTCCTGTTAATTTACTGACACCTAAAATTATTATATCATATGCTTTTATTTTCTAATTACCTATTTTTATTTTTATCTTCAAGTTTTCTCCTAATGATATTTTGAACAATCACTCGATATGGAGACTATTATATAAGTTAATGACTTTGTATTGTTATTCTTAATCCTTCCATTCAATATTATAACTGTTAAACTATCTTAAAACCATGCTTAACAGCTGGAAAACGTTGTTCAATTATACAATTGACGCAAAAATAAATATTTGCAAAAAATATTTGCTTTTCTTGAAACAAAAGGATTCGTCAACAACTAAATGTGTTTAATAGACAATCAATATTAGTTACATTTAGCCATAAAAAATCATTAAAAATATTTATTACGACAAGCTCTCAAATGTACCCACTCTGAATATACATAAATGCTATCGCCCTTGTAGGTATTGCATGCTATCACCCTTACTCCTCGAAGAGTTTCTGGTTGGAACATAGCCTAATGCAAATTAACAATCATTTCCATTTATGTTTCTGCCTGCATTACGTATATTTTCACATTGGCTTGCCCTCAGAAAGCGACGCGTCATACTGCTGTGATTATTGGCAAAACATACCCTAAATAGTTACGAAATACATCATGTTCCGAAATTACAAAAAACATTTAAGAATAGTTTAAAGCATTTACGCGAAAACTGTTAAGAATTATTGTCCAGTTACAAACCCGTCAGTGAAGATACCTTGCCGGAGAAATGAATATATATTTTAATATAGTATTTCTTACAATAATGATAATATTAATAATAATACTAATAATAATAATAATAATAATAATAATAATAATAATAATAATAATAATTAGATACTTGGCAACACCACACTCACAAGTACTATTCTCCTGCTATAAAAATAGAAAAAATTACACAAGCTATTGTTAGTTTTCATAAGAATCTCACTTCGCTGGATCTTCACAATCTCTCTCAAATGTTATCTGAAAATTAAGTGAATCTGCAGGAGAAAAAGAAAGATGTAGAATCATTTTGTAAAACACCTCCCCATCATGGGACAATGCGCACCTCCGCCAGATGGATAAGCAAGTGGCTCACATTTCGCAATTTCTTCCTCGAGGCTGAAGGATTTGGGTTTGCCATTCAGGATCAGATGATATTTAAGCAAGATTTAGAAGTACAGCTTTAATATAACGCATTTTATAGACATCTGCAAAAAATTTCACTTAGGGTTGTAAGTACTTAATCTCCTCCCCTTCCCTCCTCCCAAAAAAAACAAGAATTTGGAAAATTCTCTTAGAATACTAAGTTCAGAAGCAAAAACGTCGATTCTCCTCTAGTAGACCAAAACAAGTCGAATGGTATCTCCCTTGCCTGAATAATAGACCGGGAGAGTTCTAACCAAGAGTGATGGACGAACACACGCAGGTCAGTCCATTACTATACTGAGATTAACACAACTAAACTATATGTTTAAAAAAATATTTTAAAAATAAATGGGTTATATTAAAAGTATTCTTTTGCAAATAAAGTTGATCCTTCTATCAAATTTTGTGATTTTTGCTTTAAAGTAGTCAGCTCCAGATGTTCTACCGCTTGCTATTAAGAAATGGGGTTCATAACATAAACACTCACGTTTAAAAAATAGTAAAGACAATTGAATGAACGCTTATCTACCGTCATTTGTTCCTTGCGTCGTTTGGACATTCTTTAAGGTCTTGGACTAGCGCAACCACGCGTGTGTGAAGTGTGGGATTGCAGTTATCCAAGAAAAAAATAGCGAGATTTTCAAGTCCTGAGTGTCCATATATTGAGTGTAAAGTCCATGTATTGAGTGTTTTCAAATGCAAAGTTTAGTCACCGTAACACAAGGTCCAGCTCTCATTTTAAATACGTACCTTTATTGAAAAATCTATTCATCCACCGAAAAGTGACAGACTGATATTGATAGAAACTAATAGACGAATATGGATTCTAATAACTTTCGTTGCTTTTATTGCTAATTTCAGTTTCGTAAAGTTCCACTTTAAGGGAGTTCAAGTGGATAAAGAGAATTTAAAAAATGCATTAATTATTTTTCTTAAAACGACCCTCCTAAATCTGACGCTGCACTCGACGCTATCATTCCTTGCAACGCTGGTGGTCCCTTGCCCGCTGCGCCAGGAGTTGTCGGCGTTGAGGAAGGATTCCTGGGGGCGCAGGGCGGCGGGGGCGCAGGCGTTCGCCCGCGGGCGCCGACGTCTTCGCGTGAGGCGAGGGCGCCCCGGGTGAAAAATGGATCGCTTGAAGGAATAAGCCCCGTAATTCATTACGCCTTTAACAATGCACGGCCCTTGCGCAGGGAAATGCGATGGAGGATGGGCGGGTGCCAGGCGGAGATAGATCAGAGCAGCAACGGTGGTCACTGTAGTGTGTCCGCCTGAGAGGTTGGTTGGTTGGTTAGTGATTCCGAGCGCGCCAACAGCTTTGGTCATTAGTCCCGTAAGTGCAGTGCATGTTATTTCTCAGGAGATGGCGGTGATCTTCTCCCAATAGATAGCGAGATCCAGCGCTGACCTACCGTCGGCTAGCGGGGTTTCCTCCTAACCAGCACTCTCCCACCAGCGGGGCACTGCCTCATCCGAGACAAGCTCTAAGCTCCCGAACGGTCTCCCGGAATATCCCCATATTGTGTGTGCATGTTAGTGTAAGTGTGTGTTAGTGTAGTGCGTGTTAGTGTAGTGCGTGTTACTGTAAGTTTGTGTGTGTGTGTGTGTGTAAAGGGATAGGATAGAACAAGGAAGAGGAAGGAAAGATTGCGCGCGGTCCGTGGCCCGTTTGTTAGGGTACTGCTCCGGTATTCGCCTGGTGTTGATCGAAGAAACCACGCAAAACTACCGATCAGAGCAGCTGGCCGCTAGAATTCTCCTCCCGACAGCGACTAAATTCGACCTACCTGAAAAACTAGTGTCGAAAATTCTGCAGCCGTCAAGGCTCGAACATAGGACCTCCCGGTCAGAGGCGCTGCAGTGACATCAGTTGATGCACTGAGCTACCGCTCCCGGTCTGCTTGAGAGGGCCTAGGGTTCAAGCAGTGGCTTTTATTCCATGGAAGCAAGGGAAGCATTGCTTTCCCAATCATTTCCAAGGATATCTTACATTTCAATACCACTTGACTAATAATTTAATATAATTTACTTGTAACCCAAGTTGAAAGAGTTTATATTGGGCACGTCCAATCTTATCTTTACAGAATGAGCATGTAATTATTATTGCCACCAATAGATAGGGTAGAGCTCGCCTATAAAGTTCTTTGGAAGCACTGGGCTGACTGCATCCAGGGTCGCATAGGGAATGCTGTGATCAGGAGATATGCTGGCGTGTGTGGTGAGCGCGCGTAGGCTCATTCAGTCGAACTCGCCTTTGGAAGCAATCGGCCAGTTGCATACAGCGTGACTCACTGTGCGGGAGTGGTGGGCTCCGCATGTCGGTTCAGTGTTTAAACTATCCAATTGTCGTCATATCTATGTGAATAATTAAAATACTTCCATCTGAAATGTAATTAGTTCCCTAGAAAAAAACTTCACCACACGCCATTGGATTCAAGTTCCGGTAAATGAAAATGCTAAATAGCTGTCGAATTCAGCCGCTATCTGGAGGAGAATTCTAGCGGATGGCTGTTGTTATCAGTAGTTTTCCGTGGTTTCTCCCATAAATAGCAGGCGAATGCCGGAGTAGTTCCCTAAAATACGTACTCTTGACCGCGCATAATCTTCCCTTATCCCCTTCCCTTCTCTTACACACAAACACTTACATGCACTACACTGCCACACATGTCTGGAAAACAGATGGGAGCTTTGAGTTTGTCCCAGGTGGGGCGGTGCCCCGCTGGTCAAGATACCTGGATCAGGAAACCACCGCAAGTCGACATGTAGGTCGGCATTGGACCTCGCGGTCTGGCGGTTGAGAATATCGCCACCTCCCAGTATATCACATGCATTACACTTACAGGTCTAATGCCCATAGCTATTGACGAGATCCAAAACAAAGAATAATAAATCAATGATCAGGAAAAGTGCAAATGAAATGCTCTAAACTGGTCTATAGTGACGGTAGTATTCGTTCAACGATGAGAGCTTTCAATAATGGAAGTTGTTAAAACACGTTAAATTTTCAGGTATCTTCAACTGGGCAATATGGACTGTATGTATTATTCGTTGGTATGATACGGTTATACAAATTTAAAACCGTTTTAATGGACATACCAAGAAGCTTCAGAAAATGGGAATGTTTTCACAAAACAATTTAGAGTGTTGAAATAATTTAACAACACAAGTAGATAGATTTGGCTTACTCATTTCCCCAAAGCCGTGTTAGTATAAGCGTGGTCCTTGCATTTTATTAATTATAATCTGATTTTTGTACATATCCCTTTGGGATATGTCTCTTAATTATCAAGGTATTAAAGCAATGAACAAAAAAATATTTTTGTTTTGCTATGAAAATTTTATTCCGAATTGCTTCGAAAAGCTTACGATACGCTCCCATCAATTATACACAGTCTTCCTTCCAAACATTTGCATTGCGCTACATGTGGCTTTATGAGCGTTTCAGTATTTAAGACTTCAATTTTAATCTCATGAAAATAAAAAGTCTAATGAAGACTTAAGTGTAAATAAAGGAACACAAAACAAAACCTTGTGATTCATGTGTATGACGTGTTTTATTTACGTTTTAACAGTACAGTACATGTGTGCTATTTAGTTTATATGTTACTGCTAATGACCTTGTGCTCTGTACTTGTTAAGGTGTCTTAGAGCATCAATTGATGTCACTGCAGTTGCTCTGATCGGGAGGTTCAAGTCCTGACGGCATGATCTTTGAAGCTCTACCTATGTAGACCTATATAGACCTATTGAAGACCTAGCTATATAACTAGGTTAAGTTCAGCCACTTCTTGGAGAATTCTAGCGTTCGGCTGCTATGTTTGATTGTTTTCCATCGTTTCTCCGATCAACGCTAAGCAAAGACCGGAGCAATAAAAGGGCCACGGACCGCGCGCGATCTTTCCTTCCTCTTCCTTGTCTTATCCTCACCCCCTACTTACACACACACTTACATGCACCACACTACCATGTATGTCGGGAGACTAGATGGGAGCTTAGTGCGTGCCCCGGCTGGAGCGATGCCCCGCTGGTGGGAGATATTTGGACGAAGAAAACCTCGTGAGCCGAATTGTAGGTCGGCGCCGGATCCCGCCTTACTGTACGCGGGGGAAAATCACCGCCACCTCCCGCGATAAGCGCATGCACTTCACTTATGGTTCTAGTAACCTTAGAAGTTGGCACGCCCGGAAACATCAATTAATTTTTGCACAGAAAGGGTTTTAAGAAATAAGCTCTGAGGGCCTAATGGCAAGAATGAGGTCTAATGGTCGTCTGAGGGACTAAACAAATCCCTATGTGGTTACTAAAGTAGATTTTCCATCGTTACATACAAATAAAGCAAAATTATAACCTCATCTATATCCATTCTTGTTTGTCTGTTCCAATTTCTGTATTAATAATTTGTTATTAGAAGTTAATGGAAATGCTTTTTTATATGCATTGGCGTTTTGGGTCGACTGTCTGACTTTGCCGGTTAGCTTAACGGTGTTCCTCGTGCCTGCGCTTAGTTGAATTTCCAGGGTTGGGGGAGGGGGTGCGAGGGACATGTGGTGAATATCACGTATTCCTTCACCGTAACCAGAAAACTTCGCCTACCTGAGTTTTTCTTCGTCACACAGCTAAAGAAACTGAGATGATTTTAAAGGGAAGACACAACTCTATTTTTTCTTCGACTCGGCATCATACCACGAGAGTCTAGTACGCTGCCTAAGAGCGATCTAAGAGTTATTGTAAATGTTTTAGTTTCAATTAAAATTTGTAATCATACCTGATTTGTAATGATTCGTCAGGTGACACATGACGTAATAATATGTTGAGGCAAAAATCTCGATCTTCAATTTTGCAGTTTTGAAATGTTAACTTTTTGCAATTTTTGAAAATATTGCTAATTTGCCAAAAACGAGTCTACTACCATGAGTTTCACCCCCTTTCATACATACGAGAAGAAAATTTAAAGAAAAAGTTGGAGTGATTTTGTGAGAATCAAATTGTTAAAAATAATTCAACATTTTCTATATTTCTCGAAAAATTACACGAAAACTACTTACATTTTCGTAAATTTGAACAGAACCTTATTTCAAGATATGTATTTAAACTTCAATATTGTAGTTGTCGGTAAAAAGCTCCCAAAAAATGCACTTTTGCAATTTTCGAAAAATTTGGGAGTTCCACGAATATGAGATCTGCACCATTTTCTTAAGCGACCTTTACGCTATCCAAGGACAAAGCTTAATGAAAACATTTAGAGCCATTTTTGAGAAAATTTTGAAAATATTTTTGAGGCTTCAGTAGAGTACTCTCAAAACTCAAAACATCTGTTTTAAACTCGCAAATCCTAAAGATCATTCAGATTGATCAGGTAATATCAATTTTGGAAAAAAATCGGCTGAACGGTTTAGGTGCTAGCATTGATTGTGATCAATTCCCGTCTGTGGACGGACAAACATGTTTTGCCGTCAATCGATTTTTCGGTATCAAGGGCTCACAAAACATGGATTCTGGCACCACGTGTGCTGTTTAGGGACGCTGTTAGAGGAAGTGATTTGCTATATACAGGAACAGGGTGAATTCACTTTTTCGTTACCACGGCGCAGCAATAAGAATTTTTCTGGCGAAAATTCGCCGTTTTCTGGATCATGATAACAATACTTTCTCTTCTTACAGAGTACGTTTCAGAAAGTGAAAACAATTCAGAGCTTGTGGTGCATAACAGTAAAAGTTATGGCAGAGCCTACGCAGAAAAGTGATTGGCCAGACAGACTGGTCATCAGAGCCGTGAGCAGTGCCTACTCAGAAAATATTCGGAAGAAACTGGGTTTCATGTGTGGCTAGTTAAACGGGCCCTTTGAGTGGTGAAAGTGTTATTCCCGAAGTAAGGCTAATTCGCGAATAGTCAAGATAATTTGCACATTATCCATATGATTTCGAAAAAATAATATGGAAGACGAACGGATTATCTCGGATATCATCCGACTGACATTCCCAATAGCTGCAGAATTCTCACCAAAGTAAGATTTTGCTCGTGTGAGGCGTATTGAGGGTTTGAAGAAGTATATTTACATCAAAATGCTATGAAAATTATGAATTACTCGAACTCAAAATTGTCGACAATAGTGAAGGCCAAAGGCTAAAGCCTCAACTCAAAAATGCGTGTCAAAAAGTCAAGTGAGGTATAAAGTGAGTTTAGTTTAGGTGGTATCATGTAAACAGAAATTTTTTGTAAACAGACTGGCAACTCTAAACAACAGAGCTTTCCTCTCACTAGTCTTAGAAAGTGCTTCCCACCTGTAGTTTAAAACCTATTTCTCATACATATAGTATTCATCTTTCCACCTTTACCAACCACATCGTGTAAGCTATTGTGCACTTGATCGTGTTGAAGTCCAAAGAACGCTTCGAAGCTGGCTTTATCCACCCATTTTGAATAATATGAACCGGCTAATTCGTGAATTAGAGAGATCGGACATTAGCCATAATATGCATAAAGAAGAATAGATTTTTATACACATCTACAGTTTTATTCCTATATTGACGATTTTGAAGAAGAAAAATCACACCCCCATTCTTATCCCCTTAAAGCTGATGCGTGATCTTTTAGCGTTTCGCGCCTACTCAATCATTGGCAACCCGCAACGCACATTGACATTGCAGCTTGCGGCGCAGGGGCTCCTGCAGGGCAGGATAGGGGGTGCGCGTGTCATTGTCGGAGCCGGGCGGGAAGAGGCGGGGCGGAGTGGGAATGGACAATGGACGAGGTGGAACAGGGAAGAACAGAGAGAGAGAGGGAGAGAGCGAGCGAGAAATAGAGAGAGAAAGAGAGAGAGAAAGAGAGAGAGGAAGAGAAAGAGGGAGACAGAAATAGGCAGAGACAGAAATAAGCAGAGAGAGAAAGAGGCAGAGAGAGGCAGAGAGTGATAGGCAGAGAGAGAGGTAGAGAAAGAAAGGCAGAGAGAAGGACAGAGAGATAGGCAGGGAGAGAGGCAGAGAGAGCGGCAGAGAGATGCAGAGAGAGAGAGAGGACAGCTCAGAGCGTGCAGGGCGGAGCGTGGCGTGGTAAAACATGGTGCGACAGCCGGGAATGGCAGGGCCAGGGCAGGGTGGAACGGAGTGGGGCAAAGCGGAGCGGAGCGAAACTGAACGGAGAGGTGTGGGGCGTGGCAGCAATGTAAATAAAATTCCATCCATTTTATACTATTGATAGAAATCATTGATTTCTGTTGCACAGATGATAAATCGCCGGGAAACGCCAGGATATTTCAGATAGAAGAGAATATAATCTCCCCAATTCGCGCCAGGACAGAAACACGTCCGGAATGGCGGTGACAGTGTAAGCGGAAATAACAGGAAAGAGCAGCAATAACATCGAAAAGGGTTCGGACTGGAGCAGTATGTACCGCGGCAAGGAAGAGAGCGAGGAAGCAAACTATAGGGCAGGCTTAGGAGAAACACAGAACAAGGAAATTGTTGGCTCAGGTTGTGACTAAAGAGACGGGTGGGGGCAGACGGGGAAGGCGGTGAGCAGATGCAGCGGTGGGATGTGACAGATCCGCACGATGCTAGAAAGAGTAGTATCGGTAAGAATGCGCGGATGCCGCATTCACGCCAGTGCGGATGTGGCGAGGGTTGCGGAAGCTATAGGCAGAATTGAACAAAGCAGAGAGAGACAAGGCAGGATGGAAGAGAATGAGCTGCGGAAAGAAAAATGGCGAACAAGGTCAAGTATCCTAGGAGTAAGGTAGGATGTGGCATGGCGGCGAAGCCCAGGGGGATGACGGGGAGTGGATGTTCTATGGCGGGAGATTCAGGACGAAAAGGGCGGGGCGTGGTGGAGCACTGCGGAGCGCGACGGGGAGTGGCAGGAAGTGGTGGGGAGTGGCGGGTTACGATGGGGAGTGGCGAGGAGTAACGGAGCAAAGCCGAGAGCAGCGGGGAGCGACAGGGCGATCCGGAGAGCGACAGGGAGAGGCGGGGAGTAGTGGGAAGCGGCGGAGCGATGCGGGAAGCGGCGGGGAGCGGCGGTGAGCGGCGGTGAGCGGCGGTGAGCGGCGGTGAGCGGCGGTGAGCGGCGGGGAGCGGCGGTGAACGGCGGTGAGCGGCGGTGAGCGGCGGTGAGCGGCGGGGAGCGGCGGGGAGCGGCGGGGAGCGGCGGGGAGCGGCGGGGAGCGGCGGGGGGAGTGCCGGCGGGGGGGGGGGGGGGGGGGCGGGGAGCGGGCGGGGAGCGGCGGGGAGCGCGAGGTGGGGCGCGACGGGGCGAGGCAGGGAGCGGCGTGGAGAGGCGGGGAGTGGCGGGGAGCGGCGGAAACGATGGGGAGTGGCGAAGAGCGGCGGGGTGAAGCGGAGAGCGGCGGGAAGCAACAGGGCGAGGCGGAGAGCGACAGGGCGAGGCGGGGAACGGGGGAGCGCGACGGGGCGAGGTGGGGAGCGGCGGGGTGCGGCGGGGACCGGCGGGGACCGGCGGGGAGCAGCAGTGGCGGCGGGGAGCGATGGAGAGTGGCGGGGAGCGACGGGGCATGGCGGAGTGCGGCGGGGAGAAGTGGGGAGCGGTGGGGAGCAGCGGGGCGCGACGGGGCGAGGTGGGGAGCGCGGAGAACGGCGGTGAGCGGCGAGGAGCGATGGGGAGCAACGTGGCGGGAAGTTTTGGTGAGGGGGAAGAGCGGAAAAAAAAAACAACGAGAGACGGGGAGTGAAGGAGAGAGGAGGGGGGCAAACAAGCAGTTTGTGAAAGCTAAAGCAGTCGGCTAACCGTGGAGTGAGTGCAGGCGACTAACAGGCGAGCGTTCCGTACTCGACGGGTGAACACTGAACAGACGACGCGCGTACGGCGGTAGTACGATTGCCCGACTGGTAGTCAAAGACGACCGAGTACAACACGAGCAGACGAGGGATGGATGACTTACGGCCGAGTGAATTACGCGCAAGAGACAGGCAGAAACACCCAGACAACAAACACATTGTACCCGGACAAAGGGCACACCCTAGCGGGTGACGTGCAAAGAGGGGCAGGCGATGGATGAGAGAGCAATACTGGTTGACGGGCAGTAAGCTGATAGGCCGGAACACAGACGCCAACAACGGCGCAGCGCCACCAAGCGAGCGGCGGAGCAGTTGTGAACAGTGATCTCAACATTATAATTAGATGCACAACTGCGATACTTTGGAGTGCTGGAAGTCGTGACAATCGGGTCTCGTGAAGTTGGCGGAAGTGAACGTCTAGCTACAGACTTTCTTATAGAGTTAAACGTGTCTTGTGTTATTACCGATACTTAAAATCATCTCTGTCAACGAAAATACCTAAGAATTGCGTAGCATTCGGTTGTAAAGAACCCAACAAAATTAAAATGGTATTCAGTTCTTCAAGCATGGCAATATTGTGCTGTAAACATGATGAGAATGTAGTACTAAATATTACTTGGTAGCCCTACTTTAATAATATTCGTTTAGGTTTCCTTTCTCACAACGACTATTATTTGCCATAAGTTGAACTTAAGAAATTATTAAAAATACACGAACCAAGAACACTCTTCTGCGTGAATGTTAAAAACGTTTCTAAGAAATGAAAGACTGGATTTTGATAAAGTGTTGTCGGTAAACTTCAATTTTAAAGTATTAAATATTGGTTCCTTTCCAAACTTGCATTAAGTTTTCGTGAAAATAAAAGAGAATAAATATTTTAAAATTTTAATAAGATTATTCCTGCTACTTGGTTCAAGATAGCGAGGACAGTTCATCGTCATGGCGGACCGTCACGATTTCTCAGCACAGAGAGTTGTCTCCAGTCTACACTAGAGCTCACTGGTTGTGACTAACCGCCAGCGCGCCGGGCGGGGGAAAAAGGAGTTAGCGAGAGACTGGAAAGACCTTGCGTGCGCCACTTGTTATGCGGATGCTTATCTAACGCCTGCCGCGGCTTCTACATCTCAAGTGTGGATCTAAATCGCAGCCCAAGCATACGCGTCCGTAATCTTAAGACTTGCTTGGAATGCACGAGGAATATATGATTCAGTGAAGGTCTCGGAATTTCGACGGGAAAATGTTTTCCTTGAATTGGAAATGATACGCTAGGATTCGTCAACGTGTATCACGTAGAGCTGAAGACAATGACTTGTGGGTATGCAGATTGGAAACAAACGTGCCAAATTGCGCCCTGAAGGTGAAAGCAAAAAAGATGACGATGAAAGATTGCACAATACGCAGTCCTTACTATTGTGTTCTTTAAGGGAAAGGTGTTTCGAAGAAGGGCATTGTTAAGAAACGTATATGTAAGGTGATGTATGTCAAAATACAAATTATAATATTTTAGAGAGATATATAGACAATGGATGGATCATTGATTGGCATTTGTTAGTTTCTGTTTTTAAAGATAATCAAAAATCACAAAGCATAAAATATATAGTTTGATTATTTGAATTTGAACGAAATGAAGGTCATTTTGAGGTCTTATTTTGATTTCCAAAAGACACACAATTGTAGTTTTTTTAATATCTCTCACTCGTTAATACTATCACAGAATTCTTTAAACCGTATTCAAATATTATTACAATTATTATTATTATTAATGTTATACAAATGTTACCAATAATTTCTGACGAAAATTACAAGCTTTTAGTGAAAATGAGCTTCAAATAGCAAAGATGCACATTTTCAGAAACGATCAAACTATATTTTCTCAAAACTGGCTCTCATTTTTTCGATGAAAAATTGAAAAACTTCAATGTAAATTTGTTATAAAACACTTTCTTCTATTATATTCTTAAACCCATATTTTCAATCACCTGAGATTGAGAGTGTGAAAATATGTAGGTAGTTTTCGATAAAGATTTTTTTCAAAAACTATATATCAATATTGTGCGTAAGTAAACTAAACTATTCTTAGGAATCTTCATCTAAAAATCTAATTTATTTTTAAATTTACTAAGACTTTTAGGAAAGAGATCAAAGATTGTCACAGGTACAAAACATATAAACTATAATAATAGTTTATGCATTTAGCTTATAATGCTAAGCTTTATATGTTTTGAAAACGAGCGTCGTTAGGAGTGAGTTTTCAAATTTGTACGAATGCATTAAAGCAACATTACAAACGAGTTGTATACACTATTTTTTGTATACCAGCATGAAAAATTGATAAGAGCATCAAACTTATTTTTGCGAAACAACTTTCTTGCGACGTCTCGTGTATTTCACGTCTGTGCTAGAAAACGGTGGTCGGCTGTTCAGTTTACCTCCGCACGATTCTCTCGCTGCGATTGGCTGAATGTATGATGTCGCAATCATGTGTGCGTAAAATCTAAAACGTCATCATTTATGAACGATTTGTTGCAACAGAAATGGTCTTTTATAATGCTGGTATACAAAAAAATTGTGTAGTCCCACATAATTTTAATAAAGTTGTTTATAAGAGATGTGATGCTATATTTTAATAATTAAATAACTTTGTATTGCTGCTAAGGAAACGAATGTCAAAGTTATTTAGAATCATAGATATCATTTAATAAATAAAAAACCCAATTGTGGTTATATAATGATATAAAATTATTACACCTTTTCTTTCATATGTCATTTGGTGTAATGTCTCTACTATCAATCTTAAATTTCAGACGATTCAAAATAAATTCATTCGCAAAATTGTAAATGTTGCCTGTTTTATGTCCAATAAACAAATTCAAAAAGAACTTCAAATTGTTTCTTTCAATTCATTTATACTTAACCCTACAAAATGTTTCTATAACAAATTATCAACTTCATCTATTTTTCAAAACTTAGTAAAGATTTTTTCCGTCCTCCATAATTTAAAAATTCATTTCTATTTACACCTTTCACAATTGATTTTTACTTACATAATTAAAGTTAGTGATAGAACATTCATTTAATTATTATAGGTAACAATTTACCTCGCAATTAAAAGCTGGCATCATGCCTCTGCATTATATATGACATTTATATTCCATTCTCTGAAAAATTGAATTGCAATTGAATAGCAAATAAATATTGAAAACAATAATAGATTCAATGCTACAAGTCACGTTTAAGGCCACTTATGCACAAAATGGTTAGTTTCAGTTATATCATTAGTTTTATAAAATTTATTATCTTACATAACTGTAACACGTTTGCAGTTAGTACGGTATTTTTTACGTATTGCGGTATTAAGGTACGGTATAGCAGTTAATACGGCAAGTCATTGAGGTTCGTGAGGAAGGGGCTCATGAATGGGAACTCAAGTGCGTGTACAATAATGCAAGGATTCGAAACCCGAGTAAAGCATGAATGTTTTAAGAAGTGTTTCTGGCGTGGGGGTCATTCCGAGTCTCTCATGTATTACGTTTATATTCTAAACCTCCCATAATCTCTTGGTATGGGACCGGGAGCGGTAGCATCAATGCATCAACTGATGTTACTGCAGCGCCTCTGACCGGGAGGTCCTAGATTCGAGTCCTGACGGCGGCAGGATTTTGGACACTAGCTTTTTAGCTAGGTCGAATTCAGTCGCTGTCTGGAGGAGAATTCTGGCGGCCGGCTACTCTGATCGGTATTTTTCCGTGGTTTCTCCGCTCAACCCCAGGCGAATGCCGGAGTAGTACCCTACCAAACGGGCCACGGACCGCGCGCGATCTTTCCTTCCTCTTCCTTGTCCGATTCTCTCCTCTTACACACACACACTAACATGCACTACACTAGCACATATTCTGGGAGACCGGTCGGGAGCTTAGAGCTTGTCCCGGCTGGGGCGGTCCCCCCCGGCAGGAGAATCCTGGTTAGGGGGAAACCCCACTAGCCGTCGGTAGGTCGGCGCCGGATCTCGGCATCTAGTGAGGGAAGATCACTGACATCTCCCGAGGAAAAACATGCACCACTCTTACGACCTAAGCTGTTAACGCGCCCGGAATCACTAACAAACCAACCATCCTCTTGGTCTCATAGGAACAGAATGTGAGATGTGTATGTAGTTGAGGGTCTGGATGAATCTCCACTCACAGGACAGTTTTACACGCATCGAGATACACCCGAAGACACCATGATCAAATATATAAAAGTATAAGTCCGATTTAGGTCTGTGCGACGTTCGAGAAGCGGGAAGTCGCTACTTATTAAGAATATCCCCATTGTTGGAGTAGGAAGCGCTACTGCCATTATAGGTCATTAGACCGCCGATAGATAGCAACAAGGAAGAGGATGAAACAAACCCAGACTCACGAGAAAAGGATACAACTTGTACGAGAACGGTTATGCCATTCTGTTCCACCACTAGGTTTTTCCAGTTCAATAAAGTAAATATCACGAGGATGCTTTATGAATATGTGGGCTTCTGATGATGAAGCAATGTGCGTTGCGTGATTTGTGCAATTATTTGTGAGGTAAAATATTATTAGAGCTTTACAATGTCTCTCCCATAGCTGCTCTCTAAAATGTTGTAAATATTGTAAATGTTATCTGTTATGACATGAATACTTCCTATTCAGGTAAAAATTGGATGTTACAATTCCGAGAAATCTTAATTTCAACTCAAACTAAACAGTCTTAAAATATTTGGGAAAACTTTTATTTGTCAAATTTTCACTTCATTCAAGTCAATAGTATTTTATGTGTATCACAATCGAATGACGCGGCAAGTTGCATCTGCGAGACTGTAATAGCAATTACACCAATTCTAATCTTTATCAAGAATATATCGCTTTTAAATTGAAGCAACTTTATTTCAATCAGTCTGTAGCAGTATTTTCTTCGAAAAAAGTTACACTTTCGGAGAATGACACAAAATGGTGTTTGTTATTATCGTGTTAACTTTGTAATCTACTTCGAACATTACTAAGAAATACAGAAGGGATAATAACAAATATAAGCATTTGGTAATTTCTAATTCTCCGATTCAGGAATATAGCATATAAACCTGTAAAATGTGTTACTACATCCAAAATTTGCAATCTCCTCGATCCTTCAGGACAAAATATACGTTTTCAATTCAGAGACTATGACGTGAAGAGATTGTGTAGATCACAATTGCTAGTTTACAAAAATAATTTAACGAGCTCCGGTACAGAAATTTTAAATTTTCATCTTTCGAAAGCTTAATTATTTACAAATAGGTACCGGGAAAGGTGGGTCAGCGTGTCAACTGATGTCACTGCAATGCCTCTGGCCGGGAAGTTCTAGGTTCGAATCCTAACGGTTGCAATATTTTCGACACTAGCTTGTCAGCTAAGTCGAATTCAGTCGCTCTGTTCGTTAGTTTTCCTTCGTTTCTCCGATCAACGCCAGGCGAATGTTGGAGCAGTACCCTAACAAACGGGCCACCGACCGCGCACGATCTTTCCTTCCTCTTCCTTGTTCTATCCTCACCCCTTACACACACACACCCTAACTTGCATTACACTACCACACATGCCGGGTGACGGGTCGGGGACTTTGAACTTGTCCTAGCTGGGGCGGTGCCCCGCTGGTGGGAGATACCTGATCAGGGGAAAACCCCGCTTGCTGGCGGTAGGTCGGCGCTGGATCTCGCCATCCAACGGGGGAATAAAACCTCTACATTCCGAGAAAAAGCATGCACTACACTCACGGGACTAGTGACCCTAGTAGTTGACGCCCGAATCACTAACAAACAAACAATCAATCTAAAAATAGGTAAGGGCAAACGTGGTAAAATTGCCCCGTCTGTTCTGTAAGAAATACAATCTAAAGGTGAAATAAGACGGATTTTAGCATGGTGGTTGTAGTCACAAACCGCCATAAATGTAAACAATTAAGTTTTAATACTTGAAATTTAAACCGTTGTATTTTATCAAAACCATTTTAATGTGATTCAAATAATTATGTTGTAATCATATTGACGTTATTTAATTTAAAAAATAATGTGTTTCTAAATTATAGATTTCAATGCAGCCTAATTTTTGTATCAGAAGGTTTGCGAATCATCCTCAAATAGCAAGATAAATTGATTCTGTGTGACAGGAAATAGTTTTAGTTATGTTATTAAATAAGTTAGACAAAATCTTTCCAATTGAAATTTAAATTTATTTTTAATTACATATTGAAAATAAACTATTTGAACAACTCAAACATTTTACTCCATTTTTTTACAAAAATTCTAACTACCAAATCGGTCACATTCTTCATTTGCCCTCTTTGCAAAAATAAAATTTATTGGCGACCATCCATGTCTCTTCCCAAAACTTCATTATCATTCCACGTTATCATAGTATAACAATTTAAATTACTTCAAATATCATTGGCAGAGAAATGTAGTTTTAATTTAATGGCATGTTAGTGCGCCCCCCCCCCAAAAGTCCATTTTCTCAGTGTTTCTGCTATATCGGTATGCAGTGAGCGACCGTCCCACCCAGCACCCCACCCTACTATTATGAATGTGTGCTCTGAATTTTATCGTCCGTATAAAATGCGATACTTAAATATAACTCTGATCTTATAATGGATCTGTAAAATTACATGTTTCTTTATAACTCTCCATTCTTTAAATATTCTGAATAATTGTGCACCCCATTGCCTTGTAATTTAGATTTAACCAATGTGAGTGTCAAACGTGTTAATGTTTACTACTAATTGCTGAAACAAGAACCTGAAATCTCTTTATCACTGCAGAACCGGGTTTATGAACATAATATGTAATGTTTTGTTACTAGTAATATGCTCATGAACATGAATAATAAACAGAATGAACGTGATGCAAGGAAATTTGTTTTCAATTCATATTCCTTCTGAATATTCACAGCACGTTGAAAAAATTAAATTCCTGCTTCCCAAATCCAGGCAGAAGCCCTGTGTTCATCAACTGGGCCGTGCGTGCAGGAATGTGGTCGCTCCTGCGGAAACAGCGAAGGGAGGGGTGGCTGCCACTTCTCAGGGATCACATCCCTGGCCTCGTGACCTGGGGGTACATCCCATCCTGTTCCTGTCTCTCAGAAAGAAGCAATGGAGGAAAGTCCTCCGCACATATTGTCTTCTTTTGGATGTGATTACCAAATAATATTTTCTTTGATTTTGAGGGAAAATGTACAATGAAAATGTATACTTTTGGAATTGGTTGCTACGGAAACGTATGCGAATTTATACTCATACACCTTACTGGTGTATTTCGCGCGCTATTAAGCTAAGCTGAACAATGAAAATCGGTCTGAGAAGAAACTCTTCGCCCTCTTATGTGTTTATTGTGAATTTTTTTTAAATGGAGATACACTGGAGAATTTCCTCCTTTAAAATGTGACCTGTAGGCATCTCTGTTCTCTAGATGATCGCGTTGTGTCCTACGAGTTATTTCCAACTCGGCCACTGCGACCACAACATGGGTAGAACAGTTGGTACTTGTTGTACTCTTACAGTAGATCTTTCTCTGTCATATCGCAAGTAAACGCATGTAATTGTATTTGTTGTGTGTGTTGTTTTTTACGCAGTTGAATTCTTACGTCGTCTTAAGAAACTTGTACGAACCGTCACTACTAACATCTCTTTTAACGGTGCCGTTAACTTTACTGCCCAATGAGACACACAGCTTGACACCCGCATACTTGTAACACTAAGTTGTTCGAGTTCATGAGAAATAGACTACATGGGAGTGATGGAACAGGCTATCTACCAGCCCTAAATATGGAAACGGAAACTGATGATAAATCAATGATCGTCGTAGTCAGGGATGGATCAGACCGTCTCTCAACCCTAAAGATGGGTACGGAAACTGATGAGAAATCAATGATCGTCGTAGTCAAGGATGGATCAGACCGTCTCTCAACCCTAATGATGGGTACGGAAACAGATGAGAAAGTAATAATCGGCATAGTCAAGGATATGTTGTTTAAAGTGCTGCTCAAGCAACCGCCTGCAAGTGATCATGGAAATATACAGGCGCCATCTACAAATAAGACACTTTGGGATACATAATGGTATCCCACGTTTTGGACAAGAGAGGGATCATTAGGTTTTACGAGAGAGAGTAGGTAGCTATGACGATCATCCAAGTGGTTTTAAAAACAAAAAAAATAGAGAGACATAATTCGCTCATACGTTATGGCTTGTGCCAGTAAACCGTGGTATCACAATTTTTTTATATGCGAGACGTGAAATGTGGGTTACGTTTATCAATACCCGAACGCATGACATGATCCGATCACGCTATTGATGTCACAAATCGCCAGCAAACTCAAATCTGCGACTACAAAGAATAAATCTCCATTTCGCATCTACATCCTCAAAACTAAAGACCCAATAAAATAATACATTAAACGCGACGGTTAAATAGTATGGTATACTTTAATCAGGGTCTTACCAAAAATACAGATTTCGTAAGGAGTTGTTTAAGTAATCGCAGAACGTTCTACTGAAATACATATTTAATGAAACGTACAATCGCTATGACTAAAAATAAAACTACTTCGAACTTAGAATTTCTCATTTTTAGGGTGTAATACACAACTTCCTGAAAAATTTGAAAATTTTCTTCAATTATTTGTGTAAAATGTTTGTGCACTTGCAAATAATTATAATAAGGATTAGACAATAAGATTCCTCAAACCATTTGCAAAACAAAAACATGTATGATATTCTCTGTAGGTTCATTGGAGTCAGTCCATGGCCTTCCAGTAAGTGCAAACCGATTGACGGAATTCTTTGTATAAAAATTGGTTATGTAATCCTTATAAGAAGGGAGAGGATTTCTATTCCCTAAAAATGTTGAAATATGCCTTTTAATATGACCTAAAAATTCATGACATTTATGACCTAAAAATTCTGAAATATGCATCATGTATGCAAATAATATTAACAATACTTAATTTCCTCTATAAACCTTTCTTGATAAACAGGAGAAGCATGCTTGGAATGAAAAGATATATTATTGTACGAACATGATATAATCTTCCCTACCTCGCGAGAGAAATAATTGAAGTAAATATTCACCATAGTGAAGTGCATTGTACGATTTCTTTTTGTATTCTTTCTGATTGGTTTAAATAGTATATGTTACGAAGAAATATCCTACATTTACATAAGTATTTTATCATCTATAGAAAACAAAAAAACTATGATATTAAATTAGATTTATTACTAATTCTGCAAATACGTTTGAGAACTTGGTAGCAGAATACACTACCTTAACATTACAGAAATTACTAACTTTACAAAATTTACAAACATTTCAAATTAACATAAACATTTCACCGTGTAAGCTTTCTTATCACTCCACCTCACCACACTTCACTTCACCGCACTGCGGATCTCTGAGTTTTAATGTGTTTCTCACACACTCGTTTCCTTCAACTTACCAATACCACTGCACAGCAAATAATTGCACTGCACATTATTATTATTATTATTATTATTATTATTAATTATTATTATTATTATATTTATAATATAATATATCATTTATTTATATATTAATATATTAATTAATATTTATTAGTAGTAGTAATTTTATTATTATTATTATTAATAATAATAATAATAATAATAATAATAATAATAATAATAATAATAATAATAATAATAATAATAGAGATAGTGTAACATACTTTACATAGTAGACTAGTTCTTTAATAATTTTAAAGATATATTACACATAGCAACATCTAGGAATCTAATTTAATTTTAGATTGCTAAGGTTTTGAGGAAAGAGATCAAAGATTGTCAAAGGCAAACCGTTCCAGTAACCAACTCCCATATTTCCTCGAACTTTTAGTTCCATTAACTTTAAATATAGATAACACCCAAAACCTTCCTCGAACATCAACTTATTTCCTACATCAGGCTGCTTCAATGCAAGGTTTCTTTAATCATTTGTCTTTATTACTCATAGCTTGTACATTAGGTCTTGATATGCGATCAAATTTTTCTCAGCCCTCCTCCTCACCAATCGCCTACCGTGATCACAGCAACCCTTTCAACAGTTAATATTTCGTCAGCTATGGACATCTTAAATATTTACTGTGAATTTGGGAAATAAATACGTAATACTTCATTGAATTTGTGATGTAGTCAAAGTTGGCGAGGAAAAAATCACAGAAAGGAAATATTATTTTATAAAAATTCATGATCGTAGCTATCTGATGCATGCACATTCGAATGATTTTAATTTCTAAAATGGGCTCAAATATGTCGAGAGAGACATGTTCTTTCAACGCCTGATTCAAGCTGAATTGACGCAGTCGAGTAAATGTGCAGCAGCGTTCTGTGCATCGAAAACGTAAAGGACACATTCAATATGTAAATAAACTTCCCATTGAATTCAGCGTGCGTCTGTCGAAAATGCGAAATTTTAAATGGCGACGTGTGTGAGCCCACAAAACGCTACATTCTATGAGTAGAGCGTTTCGTTCTTTCTGGAGATTTATACTCTACATCAAGCGACATTCTTTTTTTTAATATATCCCCTTCTGTCAAATGGATGCACTAAATGGATCAAAATTCTGCCGATCATTGCTCGTTGAAAATCACTCTATCGACTGTAATGGGCCAAATAGTTATTTTCAATACCATTTACAATTTCATTTAGTCGTTTTTTCTATATTTTTTCATAATTCTTTAATTTTAATGCACATTCATGTTACGTGTACATTGCTTATTCCATATTGCATCCTTTTATGTCCTTTTAATGAATTCAATGGATTCAAATTGTATCTATTCATCGGATATGAACTGCATCCCTCTATTACCTTAATAACATTTTATTTATATGACTATTTTTATCCTTATTACCATTTCTAATGGAGCTGTAAACCTATATTTTATCTATTCCTTCTTAGTACCCATCCGTTACGATTCTCTCGTGTATTCAAGGGAGGCTTTGATGGTGCACTCGGTTCTCATACGAGACCGTCCCACGCACGTGCATTTGAGAAGAGAATAACTCTGTATGCTCTCCCCTTCGGTGGTGGTTTGTCATTGCCATCCATTAATGATTGGATGATAGTGAAGGTGATCGAGAATGATTATGATGATGAATGAGTTTTAGTTCTTGGTCATGTGAGAATCCAATTACACTCAAATAACCGGGTTAGCCCGACTACAATCACGAAACTCGAATCCGCCAACCCAAACTCTGTGAACTTGAATTGGCTCCCAATATAGGTGGCAACATCCATGCCTCTGAAGCAGTGTTGATTGGGAGGTGAATTCGAGTCGTGACACCTCGAAATTTAAAGAATAGCTATAGATCTGGGTAGAAATCAATCACTGACTTCAAAAGAATACTATATTTCGGGTTTTATAACGTGGTGCGTCAAGACCTGTGTTCACGGCGTCACTGCATTTCACGTCTTTCTCAGTCGTGCCGCTAGATGTCGAATGATGGCAGTGCTTGATACGGATCAATCACTGCTTAATAAGGTCTCAATCATGTGACATCTAGCGGCACGACAAAGAAAGACGCGATATGCAGAGACATAATGCCACCGTGAAGACAGGTCTTGACGCACCACGTTATAAAAACCGAAGTATAGCTGCTGGCTTTGCTGTCAGTAAATTTTCGTGTAATTTCTGATTAGGTCAAGCGAAATCCGGAGCAGTATCCCTAATAAAAGGGTCAGGGACCGCGCACAATCTTTCCTTCCTCGTCCTTGACACATCTTCATTCCTTACTTACACACACGTATACTTACATATTGTACTTCACTATCACACATGACGAGACTAGTCGGGAGTTTACAGCTTGGTCGGATCGGGACCGTACTCCGATAGAGGAGACTCCTTGAGCGGGAAAACTCTTCATGCTGACATGTAGGTCTTCGCCTAATGTCACACCTGCCGGAGAGGAACACCGCCACCTCCAGAGAGATATGATGCATTCACTTACGAGACTAACGACCTAAGTATTCGACGTGCCAGGAATCAATACAAGTTATCCCGTCCCCGAGTTCTTAGACGCTGCGCCTAGCCCCAACGCCACTTATGTCGGCTGACGATATGCAGCGTAAATTGCAGCGGCGCATGGGGACCACTGAGCTGGATAAAGCAATGCCAACCATTTATGAAGACAAATCTTGTAAGTGACAAAAATAAACGAATTGGATTTTATATAAATTTTGTTGTTGATATTTTACTTTTCCTGCCTTATCTATGTGATACGGAGAGCAAGTATTGGAATCATCTCAACAATACGATATCGAATTTTGAAAGGTTACCAGGTGTGCTACAGAATGGCACAGACTTCCTCGTAGTAAAGTTATCTAATTTCCTTGGTTTGGTCTGCATTGACAGTCTTGCTCCATTCTCTGGTCAGTTGCAATCTATCATAGCCCAAAGTACATTTTTTGACATTTTCTCAACTTTTTGCTTTCCTCATAGTACAACGGAAATATTATTTCAAGAATATTAAAGAAGAATAAAACTTCGTTCTAAATAGAAATTTAGATTTCCAATGAAAAATTTTAAGCCGTTTTTAAGAAAATGGCGATTAAGCATTACTGTAAATGCGAAATTCGAAGCTCTTTTTCTCAGGACTCTAAAAAGTTTTCGAAAAAGTGTTTTAAACCGTTTGTGTGCAAGGATTAGTCGTGTGCAGCTTGAATATCGAGGGGCATTGACATGCAGAAGTAATCAAGGCTATTGATCACTTCTGCATGATAATGCCCTGGCCCACAAGTCAATGAAAGTCTGCGATTTCTAGCTAAAAATGCATCTCTGTGCTTCAATTTGCCAGATCTTGCACCATGTGACTATTGGTTGTTTTCCAAATTGAAGATAGCGATGAAAAGAAGACATCACACACCATACAGGACATTCAAGAAAGTTCGACCGCTGTCTTAGAAGCAGTTCCAAAGTCTGACTATAGCAAATGCTTTGAACAATTTTTAAATCGTTGTAAGCATCACATTGATTCAAATTGACAGTATTTTAAAAAAAATACAAAATCAAAATATCATTAGAGATTTTCTATTTTTTATGGAACTAGTAGCACCAGAACTCGGATAGATTGCGTATGAGTAGTTGTTGAGTAATAATGATAAGCTATGAAAAAGTTTCGGTTTGCTATGCATTCTCGCAAGTTTGAAAAGGCGGGGTGACGTATTAATAAAGTTATATTTTTTCTTTCATACTTTGAAATATAAAAAATGCTAATCCATAAATTCTAAATTAAATAAAATTTAAAAGGAAAATCTTTATAATATATCTTCAATCTTGTTTGGAAATGAAGGGATTATTGCAAATTGAATATATCAAATAACTTTTCAAACAAGAACAAACCATGAAATACCCATAATTATTTAAAATAATTCACGTTAAGTATAACATTTTAGGGATACAATTCATTGAACGCATTTATAATCAAATACAGGATTTTCTGTTCCGTCAATCGCGTGTAAAACTTGATTATTTGTGAAACGAAATACCGTATATTACCACATTCAACATTATGACGTCCAATATTATCACGTCTCAGCGAGTCACAAAACCCACACTAAAGCATTTATGGAATAAAATTGTTTTAAAAAAGATCAGTTCAATTCAAACGCACATTGTTGACAGGCCAACTGAAACGATATTGACTGCTATATTGAAGTCTTATTTTTCTCAATAACGGCGGTCATCAATTGTTCACATTGTGTTGTTCCCGTTGTATACAGCGTGCCTCACAATAAATGTTACACGAGTTTCACAGCCAACGAAATCTCTGTGACTCGCGTCTTTCCGTGACCTCATGAAGACTCTGCTCTTATTGGTAGGCAATCCATCATGTTAAATATTAATACGTCAAACTTCGTGATATGAGAACGTCACACGTTCATTGGCCAAACGTAATCGCCTTCACCTTTATTGGCAACATGTTCATTGGCAAAACGTAATCATCTTCAATATCCGCATGCCCTAGAAGTTTGTGACATTCATTCTGAGATTTCCTGTGCACAGGTGAGTGGTGGTGAGTGGTGCGAGTGAACGGGTGCGCGTGACGTGTTGCAGTGCCGCCGCAGACGCCAGCCATCGTGGACGAGCGCGGGCGCGAGCTGGCGACGGCGGCGGGGCCGTACGCGGAAGGCGCCGCCATGCGCCTCACCTGCGTCGTGCGTGGAGGTGAGTTCTCGAGTAGACAGCAGTCGGCGCGTCCAGTGAAACAAGTGGCAAGTTGGAGAAGATCCACAACGACCCCTTATTTCAAATAAAATGTTTTCTCCCAGACATTTTTTATTACAGTTTACTATCTAATCGATCAGAACGCGAACAGTTTGCGGTATAAGGTGATTTCCGTTTTAGGTACGGTTGTCATTTTATGACACTAGTGATATTGACGTTTCTACCCCCAAAATAATAGTAAAGTAGATGACTTTATTAGACTTCTCGCATTTAACGTATTTATAGAAGAAAACATTAATAAATAAATATTAAGCACTCATCAACAGTGTCTGAGGTGAAAAATACACACCTTACTGCCTAGAGGCTGTATTCGGACAGATTGTTGACTCTTTCACAGCACAATGCGTCACAACCCAGTACGACTTTCTTAAACCCTCGCATGCCCTCGTGCAATGCGTATCTGGTCGACGGGTTATGATTAGACATCGGATGTTTAGGGAAATATCTATTTTATTCCAGCAAATTTATTTAAAGGTTGATAATATATGTGCACGAATCATGACAAATGGTGACTTATGACGAAGTTTTATAATGCTTATTTTTGCTCATTTTAGTATAAATACCATTTTTGAATAAATACGTTTTTTTTATTATTGGGTTTTTTCCTTTTTATGTATTATTTTTATATACCATGCTAAGATATCAGAAAACCGTCCATAGTTCAACGTGACCATTCATTACGAAAGAATTCCTAAAAGTATTTCAACCCGTTTTTCCTAATTCATAAATACCAACCATGTTCTGAGAACATGGTCAATTGACTCCGAGGGCACCGAAATTTTAAGTAGAAACAAACGTAAATTCCCAGGTGGTGTTGCTAATGTTGGACCTCTAAAAAATATGCCAATCACATCAGTAGATGTTGAGAGAACCTTCTCCGCATTCAAACTGATTTTGCCTCCCAATCGTGGCAAATTTGAAATTCTCATCCTTGAAAAGTTACTGGTATTATATTGCAATACAACCTATAGTAACAATAAAATGTAAAAGTAAATAAATCAGGATTCACTGGATAAATCAAACTTAACAAAAAAACGATGATTTCAGTCAATTTAACTATATATTTGTAGCAGACGTTTCGACCTAAATTGTAAGGTCCTGTAAAACATGTAAAAGAGTTGGAAATATGTAAATCTTGTTTTACATTAAAATTCACGTATTTGTTTTGTACATTTAAGTTTACACAATAATATAGACAAAAATGACAAAACATTTTCACTTTATTATTATGTAACTTATTAAAGTGCCTTTTTTCTCCTTGTTCTTGACATTTTCAGTGCCTTTTACGCGCCTAAAAGACGACTTTTTGTGCCTAAACATCCGATGTCTAGTTATGATTTTCATCGCGGGGCAAGGAGACGCGTAAATGGAAGCCATGTCCGTATACCTTCCCACACTCAGAGAGTCGGAAGAGAGGGAATTCCCTTACGGCCTACGTCTTCACGGACCAGCAACCCCAAGGTCGAATTCTATACTAACAGCAGAAGCCCCTCTCCTTCAATGTCTGGCAACCACGACTAAATCGAGAGTTTACAACAGGCCTAGAGATGCATTCATTTTATTAAGAAATCGCATCTCTCACACCTCTCTGTCAATTGCATTAAATGCACTGGTTTTATAAAGATTTTGTTCCCTGCAGGACTTGAAAAACCGTTCCGTTTCCGCGTTCCGATTCCGTTTTATGCTGGGTAAAATACCACTTAACTTCATGGGCCGGAGAAATTTTGCTGTTAAAGCAGATTTCCGGCTTGAACAGGTTCCGTTTTAGACATATTTTACTGTATTATAAATGTACTATATATTTCGAAGTTAACTACCTAGTTAAGTGGCTCAGGGTGCCAATTGATGTCACTGCAGTGTCTCTGACCGAAAGGTCCTAGGTTTGAGTCCTGACATTGGCAGGATTTTCGGTACCAGATAGTCGTAGCTGGATCAAATTCAAGTACTGCCTGGAGGAGAATTCTAGCGGCCGGCTGCTTTGATCAATAGTTTTCCGTGGTTTCTCCGATCAACACCAGGCGAAGGCCGGAGCAGTATCCTACGAAACGGATCACGGGTCACGCACAATCTTTCTTTCCTCTATTTTGTTCTATTCTCACCCCTTAATTACCCATACTTACACTTACATGCACTACACTATCACACAGATCCGGAGACCAGTCGGCAGCTTTAGAGTATGTCCCGATTGGGGAGGTGCCCCGCTGAAAGGAGAGTACTTTGAGGAAAATCTGCATGCCGACGATAGGTTGGCGCTGAATCTCGCCATCCAGTGGGGGAAGATCATCGCCACTTTCCGAGAAAAAATGCTGTACACTTACTGGGCTAATGACCTTGGCAGTGGAAGCGCCAGGAATCACAAATCAATAATCAATCAATTCAAGTTAATTTTACTTCAGCTGCATTTAAATAAATATTATTTTTCTTCTAAGTTTATTCAAGGAAAAAATGTATAAATTTGTATAATTATATTATAAAAGAGTTTACTTACATTAATTTATTATAAATGATAAACTCGTTTTTAATACGGAATGTCTCAGAGTAAATGTTACAAATTTCTAGGACTTTCAGAGGGGTCGAAAATTATAACGTTTTGCTAATGTGAGAAATTTCATGCAACTTTCCACATGTTACATTGCGCCCCTGACTTCTAGGCAACTTGTGATGCACAGATGCACAGATGTCACGTTTTAACACAGACAAGGGGATTTCGTGTACCTATCGAACATGTGTTAAGCATATGCGAACATATGCCGAACCTCCCTGGCTAGGAGAGGCTGGTAAGAAGAAAATGTCAAATGCATAATGCAAAATGCAATGCGCTATGTAACTCCGTTACATGCAGTTTCTCTCTTTGATTTCATTGTAAAAAAGTGATGTATTTTTCGACTCCTCAATTTACCTTAGACATTTGTGACACTCTGTATACGTCAGTGTCCCTCAGGAATCATGACTGTTAATTTGAATTTGAAAGGTATTGGTACATTTTCTGGTTTGAATGAAAACATGTTGGGGCCTAAAATTATGTCAGCGTGCAAGAGGCATTTCAGAGGCTAATTTGCATTAGAAGACAACTGGTACGTTTTTCTATTTGGAAAGAAAAATATCGGGACTGAAAATGATGTCGGCCTCGGGCCAAGTTGCCCGATTGATTGATTGTTATTGGTTCCGGGTGCGTCAGTTACTATGGTCATTAGGTCCGCAACTGCAGTGCGTGTTTTTGCTAGGTGTGGTCTTCCCTCGCTATATGGCGAAATCCGGCGCCAACCTACTGTCGGCTTGCGGGGTTCTCCCCAACATGATATCTCCCACCAGCGGGGCACCGCCCCAGCCGGGTCAAGCTTTAATCTCTACACCGGTCTCCCGGAATATGTGGTAGTGTAGTGTATGTTAGTTTGTACGTGTGTGTAAAGGGAGAGGATAGGACAAGGAAGAGGAAGGAAAGATCGTGCGCGGTCCATGGCCCGTTTGTTAGGGTACTGTTCCGATATTCGCCTGGTTTTGACAGGAGAAACTATGGAAAACTACCGATCAGAGCAACCGGCAGCTAGAATTCTCCTCCAGACGGCGACTGAATTCGACCTAGCTGAAAAGCTAGTGTCAAAAATGCTGCCATCGTCGGGACTTGAACCTAGGACCTCCCGGTCAGAGGGAATGCAGAGACATCAGTTGATATCCTGAGCCACCTCTCCCGGTCGACGTTGCCCGCGCTGCCCCGTCCCTTAACATCGGTTATGCCCACTCCTTCAGTAGTAGCGACTTCAAGCAAATAATTTGAAAAATAAAAAGTATTTTAGGCTTCCTGCATGTTTCCAATTTGCAATATGTGCAACTTTTGTGTTCTAGTTGTGGTAATTCGTACATTTTCCCCTTATTTTATATTTTTAATTATAAGCTAAAAACATATTTTTAATATCGGAATTGCAATAATGTAATGTAAAACGACGTCATTTTAGACATATTTGATTTCCAACATGTTCGAGGGGAGAATATCGTAAATTGAGCAAAACCGAGTCAAGTATCTGACCACTACCAATATTTTGCAGTTTTCAAGTGGTTACCGTTGGAATAAATTCGGATATGGAAAAAATATTTTAAAAATACAACAAATTACATGATTTCCTGGCTGTGCATATCGCTCTGGACACCATCAAAGACCATAGGATGAAAGCACATCAAATCATTAATGATACTAAAAGCGTAAACGTGACCGAAATAAATACAGAATGGCACAAAAGCCACTACCCATTTTAAACATTTAGATAAGATTGTCCTCCCATCAATTCTAAATTACGCGCCTTTTATTAAGTACATGTTTCTTCCGGAAACACAAAAGCACATTGTTTTTCGGTCAAACAGCTTGAAATCATTTGACTATATTCAATTTATACCATTTTTATTAATTTTTCCTATCAATTAGTATCAAATTTGACTGATTAAAGTGGCTTTGGCTAACATGTGTAATTAAATGTATTCAAGATGTTACCTCATACAACCTCCCGATTATCATCTCCGACGTTTTGCAGGAAAATGTTAGCAAACCACATCAAAAACATAAGAAAGTTTAAGTATCAATTTAACATAATGAAATCTTCAATATGTGCTGGTATCGTATCTTGAAAGTATTGTATGAATTTTTTAGTATTGATTATATTTAACAACATTCAATAATACTCAAAAATACGCAACACACAATATTACAAAAGACAAAAATATTCAATAACTTAGTGAACATTTTCAACAATAGCTGGTATCATTTCTTCGAGGTATTGTATCATTACATTATAATTATATTCTGAAATAAATAGTAAAGATTACCATCATTATATTCATATTGTGAAGTCTGACGACCAGAAGGTATTTATGCTCCCCTCATATCACCCAAAAATTAGAAATGTTATCTTAGCAGTTTCTTAACTTCATGTAACATATTCACAGAATCATCCACATGATATTTCTTAATATTTCTTTTTGGAAGATAAAGGCTCTTCTTTCGCAACTCCTATCATACAAAGCCTTCGCAGCATATGAAACACACGTCATCAAAAATTCGCCGGAATTGCAAAAAAGATAAAAAAACTACAAATTATTAATAAAACAGACTATTTTTATTTATATTCATATAACCAATTTGTTCTTTTGTTTGTTATTTTTTTTTTCCAAACCCATTTCCCAGCTTATCCAACGTCCACCAAGAAGCACTCTCGACCACTTGGAAACCCCTGTAGTACAAAAACCACACCTTTTTCAGGGGTTGCCGGTTCCAAATGACAAAAAAATCTTTCGAGCTAGAACGCTGTGTGAAAGCACCGCATGGTACAACATACAGAAACTTTTTCGGAGCATCCAAAACATCGAGGGTTATTTTGCATCACAAAACGTATTCTTTTAGCTCTTTCACTGTACATTGTATGGTTGTTGTGTTTCGTCTAGTTTTTCAAGTAAACGAGTTTTACGCGCAGGGATGACGCTGGGTCAAAATGATATGAATGAATTCATTATTGCTCTTGTTCTTAATTGAAGGTTTATTTTATTCGCGTTCTATTTCATCACATATGTTTTATCATTTTTTGTAACAAACCAAATCAGCTCTAATTTTGCTATCTACTATTGTAAGAAAACTCGAAGTCCACTGCAGAAACAAAATGCAGCATTTTGGCTTGGAACTTACAAAAGCACAAATAAGAAAAGAATGCATAACGGAATCCACAAAAAGTTTATATTCACTCACTGCATTTGACACTTACTCACTGTATATAACTTTGGAATGGACCATAAATACGTCTGTCTGTGGGAAAGTCCTGCCTTATTTTGAGTCACACTAATTTTTGACTCCAGCTACATAGCTAGGCCGAGTTCAGCCCTTGTCTGAAGGAAAAATCTAATGATCGGCTGCTGTGATTCGTGCTTTTTCCGATCAATGTCAAGAGAATATTGGAGCAATACTTTAACAAACGGGCCACGAACAGCGTACAACCTTTCCCCCTCTTGTTTGTCCTATTCTCCTTCACTCCTTACACACAATAACTTACGTATACTACATTACATTGCCAAGTCGGGAGACCTGTCTGGTGGTTAGAGCTTGTCCCGGCGGGGGCTGTGGTGGGAGATATCTGGATTGGGGAAGAAACCCGCAAGCGTATCTATAAATCGGCGTCGGATCTCACCATACAGCGAGGAAAGAACATCGCCATCCCCGTGATAAAGATGCACTACACCTACAGAACTAATAACCATAGCAGTTGACGCACCAGAAACACAAAAAATCAATCAATTAAACTATCACGTTAAATGAGACTCGTGCTACCACGCTAAATGAGACAGGCAAAGTGGTGCTGTGACAAGGACAGAAAATGTAATTTATGTCACCTGTTTCTACCAAAATTCGGGAATGTTCTCGCGTTTATGAGCAGCACTGTAAGATGTTATAAAAAGATATAGGAGAAGAAATAATTAGATAGAATAAGAAATAACACGACTGGTACAAAGGATCTACAGAATCACATTCGATATCACGGTTGCGTCGCTGACCAGGAAGGCCTAGAGTTTGGGACCCGATAGTATTGGATTTTCAAGCTGAGCTACATAACCGGGTCGAATCACATTATTGTCTGAAGTTAGACTTCAGTGGTTTCTTTCATCAATTATGGGCGATTGCCGGAGCAATACCTTAACAAACGAGCAACGGACTGCGAGCGAACTTTCGTTCCTTATATTTGTCTCATTCTCTCCCCTTACACACACATACACACACACCACATAAAATTTACACTTTAAAACGCTATACACATAAAAGTCTTGTTGAGAGTCTGTTAGTTTCGAGCTCAGAGCCTGATCCGACTGTGTTTGGTGCCCGCCTGGGGGAGATATCTGGAGGTGAAACCTACAAACTGCCATTGGATTCTGCGACGATTCCTGTGGGAAAAGATATTCCTACTGGAAAACATCACCGCCACATCCGGGAATATAGCTTGCACTACGCTCACGAACCTAAAAACCATTTAGTTTACACGCCTGTAAACACTAAATAATCAAGAAATAAATAAAGAAAGAAAGAAAGAAAGAAAGAAACGCAAAAGAGCATGGGTGACACACGTGAATTTTTGCTCAGAATCATTCTTACCTATGCATCACCTCAAAAAATATAACCGGCAGGTTAAATTGTTTGTGAGAACTTATTGCGTGCGTTAATCTCCGTCCGAATTTTCTTTGTGCTTTTTATTTACGTCTGAAAACAGGCAATGTGGCCAAGATTTAGCGCGCCTGTCACGTGTTCGATACATGCCTACCTGTGTTCACTACACGCGAACAATGTCATCTGCGGCCGTAGAAACTCGAATCTGAGCACGTAATTTTAACGAAAAGACAAACGACGTAGGTGTCGTGGAACCGCACAGAGCACGAGTAAAACACCGAATTCATCATTGTGTGTCGTGTAGGAGTAGTCGTATGCAAAGCAGTTTGGCGTTAAGAGCTTTGAATGGCAGTAGCAAGATGAAGGAAGCGCGGAAAAGTCGGTGCAGTCATGAATTGCAAATTTTGGTGGCAATACTTTATCTGCTGTTCATGACCGTTCTTTACCTCCTTATAACACGTACCAATTGCATAGAGAAGGTAGGAATTATCATAAAAATAATTATTTAAATCATTCGTTTCTCAGGGTAGAGTTAGAAATTTTGTGAGACGAAAAGTGAGGCAAATTTTGTTTCAACCAATTGTGTATTCAAGGAAACTATGACAACTTGAGTTTTGGTATTTAATACAAATGATTGTCCTCCCCACTGTATACCAACTGTTCTAAGAGTCATTTTCGCTCTTAATGTAGAGAAGAAACAGAAAACCTCCTCAATCGATACATCCGGTGAAACTGAATAGCTAAGGATCGCATGAAAGCGGCCCTCAATCTTCATTAAAAGTACCCCAAGACGCAGTACGAGAATAAAAGCATTCTGTATCTACTGGTAAAGTATTGGGACAGTTTTAATCCATACACAAAAACGATAGTTCTAATAAAAATATTTGCAACGTGGCAAACTAATTTTAATTAATTTTCATTTTAATACTAAACGTAAATATATTAATTAAAATAGTTGTGATCAGGGCGGGAATATATTTTCAGAAAATGCCAATGTCTATTACTATAACACTCGACGTAGAAATCATATTCATCAGGTGACAGTACCAATAGCTCATTACAAAAAATTAACATACAATACATGTACATTAATTTACAACACTTTGCCAGATGACATTAAACGATTAAATTCGATAGAAAAGTTTAAATCCCAAATGAAATCGTTTCTGCTGCAGAACTGTTTCTATACAATTAGAGACTGTACTGAGCATCACAAGAAAAGTAACATTAATTTTAACAATGATACATAATGCATTATTTACCATTTGGACTGTATAAATGTGTATAAACAACCTGTAACAACTATTGTACTACAGCCTCCGGGTCAATGACCCCCATCTCGATCAGGTTTTTCGTCCAGTTTCCCTGATACATTGAGCAAGTGCTGAGATGGCTCCTTGTTTTGCTTCTGGACATAAATGTAACTTCATTTTCTGTGCACGTCTTCTAGAATTCAGTGGAAAATACAATTATTCAAATTATCGTTTCCATGTTGTCGCGGCAGGAAGTATTATTCCGAAGGACATCATGGATAAGAGCCAAAATTTATTGCTTATTTATTCTTGAAAATAGATTTTATTACATGGAAGGGTGTTTTTTTTTCAAAATTTACGTAGTATATAACTTAGTGTAGGGATCACAGAATTTTGAAAATGTGCGCACAATTCACTTTTCCCCATAGCACGTCATACGCAGTTTTAACTGTTTTTTGACGTAAAATAAATAAAAATAAATAAAGTTCAAAAAACAGATTCATATAAAAAATATCAAAAATAACTGTGTAAGAATTGCTTAAACATGACAATATTGGACTAGTTGGTTTTTAAACATAAGAGATTATTTCCCATACCATCCTCGGTGTTTCTCTCTATCCTTTTCCGCTTTTCTTTTCGTATTTTTTTCGTCTGTTTGATTACGCCATTCATATTGCACGTGTTTACTCGATCCAAAGTATTGAAGAACCTTCGAACTTAAGGACTATGTGAAAGTGTCTGTGCAGGGCTAAACGCCTTCGTTTGAAAATGTCGATCCAACATACATACTGTACATAATACTGTTTAAAAGTTCCATGTTGAATAATATATAACAGCACTTTCGCAGACAGAATTAAATCCCCGCGGCGAGGGTCGTTTCATCATTCATGGAAACCCCATCTTCTCAAAGACTGCAGCAATGGTCATTCACAATAAGCGTTTGAAGGACACTTAAATGTACATTTTAATTCTGTCATCAAATTGAGTCCTGGTACAGGAGTTGATAGCGAAAGAAACATGAATTAAAATTGTGGATTTATGTGCAAAAGCAACCTACTAGAGTATTATTGAGCGCAAAAAGACATCATATAAGCTTTTGAATATAAACCGCTTAGTTTATTTGATTTTGTACTGCGTTCATTGATGTATTTAATGAGGATGTGCCTGTATTTTAATGATTTCGTTTTAGTGAATAATTAGTCCACTTGCCATGATTATACTCATTTGAAAACGACTTCCGTGCAAGACTTACAGCAAAATAAATTCAGGCATTAATGTGTTAAAATATTATTTTCATCATTTTCGTATCTTCTGTTTCTAACAATAATATTTCTTCATTTGTTTTAGTTCGCTTTAGAAACAATTAAGGTCATTAGCGACCACCAATATTTCAATATTAGTAACTTTTTAAACATTAGACACACCGTTTTTCAGGAGAGCGCATCCCAGCGTGAACGCCTTTCTGAGGGTGAATTGAATGATTTCTTTCTCGTTTCTAGACGCATTAACAGCTAATCTCATTAGTACCGTAAGTGTAGTGCATGTTTTGTGACAAAGGGTGTATTCTCCCAATGGATAGTGAACCCGATGCCCACCTACAGGTTGTTTGCGGGATTTTCCTATCCAGGTGTCTCCTACTAGTCGGTCATCGCCGGGACAAGCTCTAAGCTCCCGCCTGCTCTCCCGACGTGTTGTAGTATAGTGCATGTGAGTGTACATGTACCTGAAAACATGAAAGTGTTTGTAAGACCGCGGTACGTGACCCGCAACTCGCCTGGTGTTGATCTAAGAAACCAAGGAAAACTACCGATCAGAGCAGTCAGCCGCTAGAGTTCTCCTCCTGACAGCCACTGCATTCGACCCAGCTATAATAATATAAGCTTTATTTGAACAAATGAACCAAGAAAACAATTTGCATTTGCGCGAAAAGGTGTGATTCGGGAAATCCTATTTTTAAATCATAACTCTTCTATGTAGTAAAGTAGAATGAAGATTACATGTAATTATAATAAAGAAAAGCAATTACATAACATGTGAATAATATAAAGAAAGTATGCATAAATGATATCAGAGTAAAAATAGTAGAAAGACAATAGTCTTAAGCATAAATAGTAGAAAAAAAACAACGATACATAAGTCATATCTAAAATTCTATTAAAGTGTCAAACTAAATGTTTTTCATAGAATTTAAAGAAGTATGGGAGTAAAGTATAACGTTCTGGCATCTAATTAACATTATAGCAACCAGTAGTTCATGACTATTTTCCAGAGAGCTGTTTTAAAATCATGAAAGAATAGAAAATAGCTGGTTGTCTCTCATCGCCAAATACCCATCCGGTAACTGGTTAAACAAGTGCGGAGCCAAATAAGAAAAGGATGAAGTACATAGTGATTTGGAATAACGCGTAAATGATAAATTTGAAGATGATCTAGTGGAGAATGACCTCCTATTGTACTAGACTCTCAAAAAGTTAATTAATCACGAAGGTAAGGTGGTTGCACTACACGCATTAGAAACAACCTTCATCGGTATCAAGACACTAATAATAGTACTTCTAGTAGTTGCTGCGAGAGCGAATCTTGAATTAATAATTGTCTCGATTATCTGCGCAATTCACGGTGTACACAAAATGCGTAAATATAAGATGGAGGAATCTAAGTCTTCTACGCGTGACGTCACAAAGATGGCCACCAGCACCAAGGGCTCATGGAGAAATATATTCTCTATTCCTCCATGTATATGTGGTATTGGTAATATCGATAAGCGCCGAACCGACAAATATTTTAATGGAATGTCCAAGAATATCTCATCCTGTATATTACGATGTGAAAACGTTTCTTTGAGGCAAAAATTTTATTTTTTAAGGTCCTATAATGCTTCATTTAAGAAGTATTTAACAACAGATCTGACTGAGTGTTGCGGGTTGCGTTTATCATGAATATTTAGCTGAGTTTTTTAAACAAATCCTTCATATTTTTTAATCAAAGAACAATTTGTCACTTCTACGTGAAATTCTTTTTCTTTATATACCTCATTAATAAAGATTGGTTGCGTGTGAGAGCTGCAAAAGGTACATAAACTACTGAAATAATATAGGAGACGATTGGGTGGAATAAGCTCAAAGTCCTTTCTCGTGAAACTGCTGTTTTCATACACGATACTCAATATCATTGGCAGAACCAAAAATCTTTTACATTTTGTCAAGCCCTTCTTTTCACCGTGAGTATCGTTGATTTATCGTAACATCTTCTTCTTTCAAATTATCAATATCTTAATAGACAATGAAGTTTACATTCGTCGATAATTTGTCAATATCCTCTGACTGACTATTTATTATACTCGAGCAAATAACAATGCTATCTACACTCTTCAGTTCCTTCTACATATTATGAATGTTCTGAGTCAATATTTGCAATTGCTTTAACAAAGGAACAGTAACATCTTGATGACAACTCTCTTCAGAAAACTAGCAAGTGTAGAAGCACTGGCAGTAGCCACACTTCGCATGGCAGGTTTGACTGTGGGATCATTACGCGAACAATTGAAGCACAAGAAGGTACCACCTCCAGTTATTTCTACGGTATCAACAACATTCGCAGAGTTACTTTTGGCACAAAGGACATGGTACATCCGCCAACACATTTAACGACTGTTCTAGTCGCTATTGATTTCCCTCAATTAAAACAAGATGTCGTTTTCTGAGACATTTTGAACACTCGACTATCCCCGTGATTGTTCGGCGTTGTGTCACACCTATTGTCCGTGTTGTCCTACCATTTACGTCTTGTATTCACTGGTAGTGAGTCCTGTGGTTGTAAAGTTGTCGATGTCATTCTGTACCCTCTGAATTAAGTTGGGGAAGGGGGAAGACGGAGGATGATGCTTGTTTCGCTGTCTGAGTAGACTTTGTGATTGGTAGATAAGATGTAAGGAGGAAGTTGGATATAGGATCTGAGAAACTTTATTGCGGAGTTGTAATTGTAATTGGCAACATGGGGTACGTTACGTGATCTTACATCACACTTATGATTTTTTCGTGCTTTGGTGTTATTTTATGTTCGATCTGCCTATCCTTTTAGGAGACACTTCCGATCAGGTGTTTGCTTTGGGTTTGTACTTTTGTATGTAAGCTTTGTATGTACAGCTTCACTCTCCCATAGATGGACGGAGATTGGAAGCTCAGAGGGTTTTAGTATTTTATTTCTTTATTTAGGTTAGGTTTCTTTTTTTGAGGTATGTAGGTCGATGGGCAGAGTGGAAGGAAAAAGACAGGATAGGAGTGGAAAAAAGTATTTGGTGGAAAAATGTGTAGTTTTTTTTTTTTTTGAGGGGGTATATAGTTAGGGAGAAGAGTGATGGGCTTAGGTTTTGATAAAGGGAGTATGGGATGGTGGAATTTTAGTTTTGTTCTCTTTTGGTAGTTTCGTCGTTCGGCGTGTGTCGTCTTTGTCTGTATGTCATTGGTCGATACACGTCGGTCTATTTCGTCATTCGTCCACTGCGGTCAGGTAATTGGAGGGGGAAGTTGGAGAATGGAGAATGGGAAGTGAGTGATTTTTAGATCAATGTCTGGGAGCATTTGTGAGGATGTGCTAGTGCGGGATGATTAGGTTTTGGAATATAGCGTTATTGGTAAAATTTTGGATAGTGAATTTGGCAGAGTCGTGGATGCTTTTTAGGTTGTGAGGGATATTCTGTAGGGATCTTAAGTCATTATATCTGGTGAAGCGGGAGGGGGGTCGGAAAATAAGGCGAATTGCAATTTTTGATTTAAGTGATGTGATTGAGGTTGAGGTTGATTTGGGAGGCGGATATTCATGTGAGGAGGCGTAAGGAAGAATAGATCGGATGTAGGAGAAGTATATGAGGATTCGTTTTTTTAGGAAGAATGGATTGGTTGATTAGGAGCGGTTACAGGGTGTTGATGATATGGTGTGTTTTTGTAGTGTTTTTTCGGATGTGATCGGACCAAAGGAGTTTCTTGGAAAACGTAACACTTGGGACTTAAGATCCAGGGACTTAAGATCCCTGGGGATGGGTATTTGGTCTATTGTTATGGGTGGTGGATTGGACGAAAAGTTTTGGAAGGAGAAAATAATAGCTTGAGATTTTGTTGGGTTAATGGCAATGTTGTTTTCCTTGGCCCAGGATTGAAAGGAGGTTAAATGTTTTTGTATTTATATGAGGGATCTATTGAGGGAAAGATCGGGGGCTAGGAAGTCAAGGTCATCGGCATATATGAGGGTTTTGACACATATGGGGAGATATGGGGGATTGAAGGGATGTCGTTGATGTAAAGGGAGAAGAGGATTGGGGAAAGCACAGTGCCCTGAGGGACGCCGGTTTGGAGAGGTAATAACTTGAGAATTTGGATGTGGCAGATATAGAATGATCGGTTAGTGAAGTAACTTGTAATTAAAAAGTAGATGTGATCGGGAACATAAGGGCACAGTTACTTCAGAAGTATTGGATGGTATACGGAGTCAAATTCTTGGGTAAAATCGGTGAAGACAGTTGAAATTGCTTTGGATTTTTGCAATGGGGAGGCGATCGAAATCGCAAGATGTAGTGATTGGAGGGCCGCCGAGCATCCGTCACGGAAACCAAACTGGGTGGGAAAGATTATAGTATCAAGGAGGGGCGACGACGTGAAAGGATAAGTTTTTCAAAGATTCTTCCTTGGATTGGAAGGAGACTAATGGGGCGGTAATTGGATGGGAACCGATTGCCCTACCAGGTTTAGGTATCATGGAGACGCGGATAGTCCATGTGGGGGGGGAGAATGAAAGTCTTAGCCAAAAGTTTAGGATTAGAGTTAGGAGGTTGATGGCATATTTAGGTAAGTGTTTGAGTTGGGAGGGGAGAACTCCATCGGCTCCGTGTGCTTTGTAATTGTCTAAAGATATAATTTGTCGCATGGCATCGTCCTTCGTCGTCGTCTAAGTCTGTATCTGTTCTGGTGGAGTAAAGGAGTTTTAAGGTAGTTTATGATTACCTGGTCAGGGAGAGGAATATTTCGTGGAAGGAATCGGTTGGCTAGAGATTGGGCTAAGGAGTCGGTTATTACTTGTGGGTCAAATTTGAGGGTGTTAGGCGAGGTAAGGGGTGGGGAAGTAGTGGGGGGGATTCTCGCGCACAGCCTTTAAGACCTTGTGAATTGCGTTAGGGCTGAAATTGTCGTTTACTAGGTGGTTAAATTTGTGAGTCTCGTAATGTTTAAGTAAAGTCTGCAGACTTCGTTGCGTCTGTTTAAGTTGAGCTTTATCTTCTTTCCGTCTGTATTGGTAGTAGTGTCGTTTGGATGAGTCGGCAGGATGGTTTTTTTGATTTGGTTGGCCCTTAGGGATAAACTTAGGATTCTGGGAGAGTTTTAGGCAGTTTTGGACTATCGAAAATTGTTTTAACTTTCATTCATCTTTCAACTATCATTAAAATGTTGGGATGGGATTCTAGTACTCAAGAAAACACAGTTTTTACTGTTTTTGACCAAATAAATCAAATCAATCAAATTCTGAAGGGTAGCATTCTATGTAGTGGGCACACACATTCGGTCGTCGGCAGTACGTCTTTGTATGGTAAAGTTTTAAACAATTTCGGCATTAAAGTATGCGGTCATTTGTCTTGTAGTCTTCAATATTTATTTTGTAGTAGTCTATGCAGCTTTGCTTTAGTCGCGACAATGTCATGTTGTGGAACTTCAATTGTAAAGATTCCGAGAGGCAATCCGTCGTCGTCGTCGCGTAAGAAGGTAATGTATTGTTTAGTCTATGAGTCCTTAATGCAAACCAGTTCGTATCCAGGTGGTAGTCCTTTGATCACGATTTTGTCTCTGGTCTCCTCAGTCGCTCGGTTAAAATGATATGAGATGTGGGTGAAAAACAATGGTTTTAGTCACGGTCATCCGTATTTGATCAAGGAGGTCTCGTATTTACTATGAGCTGTGATTGTCAGAGGTAGAATTAACAGGTCAGTCCTAGTATACTAAGCAGCCATTTGTTTGTTAGTTGTTTTCATCAGGTCTGTAGTCAAGTCGTTAGGGCACAATAAGGAAAGCAGGTCGATTTTAAATTGTCCTATTTTTGGCTTGGTCTTGGTAGTAGGGATGTTGGGTGAGGTATGTGATTGGACGTTAGGTTTGTCCTAGGTTTTGGGAGTGTCTTTGGAACTGTGAGGAATGGGGTCGTCGTCTTTTGGAGCCATCGGGGAGAATCTGTTTTGGAGCGGAATGCGTGTAGGATAACCTGTTGATAAGGATGTCCGGGATTTCTGGCGTGGATTTGTGCCATCGTCATTGGAAGTAGAAGGGAGTCGGTCCCTGCCGGGAGAGTGGGAGTGATTGCGCTGTGATGATACATTCTTGGAAGTCAGCCCAGAAGGTATCTGACTTACCACAAGAGCATAATAGTGCTGTCCACGGCGTCATCTCCCGGTCGCACTTCCTCTTTCTCCGCAATCAAGCCATGGCAACGGCCTTCGCCGCGCACCGTCCGGTTAAGGAACGTCGGCATAAATGGGATAATTTGGAGAGAATTTTTTCAAATGATTGACAAAGAAATAACGATCCGAAAAGTAATTTTGAAAGAGGGAGAAAAGCAGTGTAGGAATCTAGGGGTAAAGTTTCATGAGGAGGGTACTATGGCAAACGGTGTCATAAGCGCGGGATAAGTCCGTGAAAATGCAGGGAATTTCTTTTTTACTATGGAGGGGAGTTGCAACTTCCAGTGCTAAATTTAGAGTTTGGAGTGCCGCGGAGCGACCGTCTCGGAATCCAAATTCTACGGGGCGAATGATGGGGTCAAGGAGGGGATAATTGCGGAGGATAATATTTTCAAGTATTGTTCCGAAAATAGGGAGCAAGCTAATGGGGCGGAAGTTGGAGGGCTGCTGATGATCTTTGCCGGGCTTTGGAATCATTGTCACGCAGGCGGTTTTCCAAAAAGTGGGGTAATAAGATAAAGAGAAACAGGAATTTAGAATTTTGACGATGTTTAATGCATTTTTCGAAAGATGATGAAGTTGAGAAAGGATAATTCCGTCAGGACCAGGTGATTTTTGAGCCAAAATAATTTTAATAATTTGGACCACATCATTGTCACTGGTGGTTCATTTAAAGGTTTATCAGGAGATTTTAGATAACTTAGAACAACCGAATCGGGGATGGAGATGTTTGGGGGGGGGGGAGAAAATGTTGTGCAAGGTTATAAGCAAAAGTATTGGTAATTTCTTGGGGGTCAAAAATTAGGGAATTATCAGGGGATTTTAAGAGAGAACTTTTTATTTGGGGTTTGCTCTGACCGCTTTGAAAACACTGTAAATATTGTTAGAACTACAATTGTCATTTAAAATGTCGTCTTATTTAGTCGTCTAGAATGACAGTAGTTGTCGATGGACCAGTCGTTGTAGGTATCGTAGTCTTCGTTTGTCATCGTCTTGTCTGTATTTGTATAAATGTCTTTAGGCCTGTCGTTTCAATTTTATTAGGTGGATAATGTCATTGGGGAGAGTAGTGTGGTCGTTTTTTTGGATAGTCATCTTTTTGTAAGCGTTCTTTATTCGTCGCGTCAAATGCAAAATAGATTTGTCAACGTCAGTCGATGTCGGGATGTTGTCAGGGTCATGGATCTTTTTCAAAAGTATACGTCAATATCTTTTCCAGTCAGTCGTCGATTGTAATGGTCTATGTGGCGTGAAGTAAGGAGTCGTCGAGGTACTGGAAAAGATGAGGGGGAGGTGGTCCGAACTACTGAAAAGGTCAAATTTAATTGTTGGATGAGAAGTCTGAAGTACCGTCGAGTGAAGTATACAGTCAAGTATGTCATTGGGAGTGTCGCGTATATAGTGAGTCGGTTCGGACGGGCATTTTAGTATTAAGTCTGGTTGCATATCCAAAAAGGCTTTAATTGTCCGTCCCGTCCGATTAGTCGTTTTGCAGCCCTATTGTACGTGTTTGGAATTGAGGTCGCCGGAAAGAATGAAGGGATAGAGAAGAGTGGCAAGGGAGAGGAGGTCAGAATTTGGAATGGGGGTACCTGGAGTTTTATAAGTCGAAATAATGATAATTGGGGTAGAGGGGATTCCAATTGTTACGGCAGAGCATTCTAGGACATTCTTGGGAGGGAGTCGGTATGGTGCATGGGGAGTATAATTTCGTACCAAAATTGCCGTACCACCACCAATGGAGGTAGTTCGGTCGTGTCTGTGTGTTATGTAATTTTGGATGCCGAAATTAACATGTGGTGTAAGTCATGTTCCTTGTAGGCACATAATACCGACGGAATAGTCCTTTAGAAATTGTTGAAGGAGGGGCTTTTTATCGTTATGACCGCCGCGTGCATTCCATGAAGAGAAAATTTGGAACCGAAACGAAGGAGTCATTAGTCAGCCAAATTCACTACAGCCTGAATCAATTTTCAGATAATATCTCCTGAGCCCTTGAATATGGTAATAATGGGGGTGATAGCAGTAAGTATTTTTTTGATGTCAAAAGTTTTCAGTAAAAGTATTAAGTCTTTGAAGTCCGTGAATGATGTAGATGCAGATGATGTGGAATCTTGTACATTGTTGGTAGATGACTGATTTGAGGTGACGGATAGAAATGATCTAGATGGAGATGAAGATGAAGGTGGAGATGAAGATGAATATGGGAGAGGTGGGAATGAGTGAGATGAGAGAGTGAAGGCATTGGAGTCATTGGTAGTCTTAGTAAGAGTTTTCTGTCTGAGGGTACGGGCCTGGACGATATAGGGGCAGTTCAAATCAAAAGCTGGGTGTTGGAGGTTACAATTTACACATTGGGGGACAAATGTATCTGTTTGGGCCAAGGTACATGTTTCAGTGGGGTGATTGAGGGAGCAGAGGTCTCAGACTGTCGGGCGTTGGCAGTAAGTCCTGGTGTGATACAGGTTTTGATTGTTCTTGCACTGGGGTACTCTGTCAGTTTGTTTATAGTCTTCCAATTTGACATTGTAATTTCCAATAATTTGTAGAGTCTGTTTAGTCACCATCAGGTCTCGTCGTGGAACTTCCACAGTAAAAATCCCCAGTGCGGTCATCAGTCCGTTGGAGTCTCTTTTGAGCATTTCTATTACGTGGAAGTGGGTGAGTTTGAGTGCTGTCAGTGTGTCTTTGATAGTGTCAAGGGGGAAATTGAGGGGTAGTCCTTCGATGCGTAGTTTGTCACGTATTTCGTCCGTCGCACGGTTGTAATGGCAGGCAATGTGCCGGAAGAAATTGTCTTTGAGGTCACTTGTTCGTATGGCGTCGAGTCTGTCTCGAATGTTGCTGTGAGCCACCACAGTCTTTGGCGAAATGATTAGTTCAGTCTTTGTGCATTTCGCAGTCGTTTGCTCATTACAGTGTGTGTGGAGGTCTTTTGTTACTTCTGTAGGGCAGAACATGGACGCAAGGTCAATTTTGTACTGTCCAATCTTCGGTCGTACAGTCTGGGTGTTTACTGGTACGTGAAGTGTGCCCGTGGTAGGGTTAGTCTGGCCAGAGAAGCGTTCTCAGTAGTCGAGGGCTTGTCCAAAGCAATAAAGGCATTGGGGATTGAAGAAATTTGGACAAGGAACAGACAGTTGGAGTAAAGGTCTGTTGCCGAAAAGTCTTTTTGTAAGGCGTAAAAACATTCAAATTACCATCTACGGGTGAAGTGTCATGATGAGGTGTCATGGTAGGTGAGGGTGCATGTTCCCGCTTACTTGTCTCTATTCCGGAGCTATATGGGATGCCGTGGAGGTTCTGAGCAGGAGCCGCATCAGAAGAGGTGTTGAAAGTCGTGGAATCCATTGTTAAATCCGGGGTTTCAGCCAACGGAAGCCCGCAGCAGCTGCCGCAGTACTTCGTCACCCTTCTTCCACCCGACGAGCGAGTAAAAGGGTCCTCGGCGTCAAGGAGAGGTGCCGGCTTGCACGGACGCTCGCTTTCCGGTTCAGGGATGGGCGAGAAGAAAGTGGAAATTTCCTCGCAAGAGATTTGCAGCGAACAAATCTATATATTTAAAAAAATAAGGTATTCTGCCATGGCTTCGTTTAGAGCTTCTACTGAACCGATTGTAGTATTTTTTCCTTTAAATGAAAGAATGTGATCCCTAGATGTGTTATCAGATATTATTTGTGTTGTATAATCAACATTTACGGTGTAAATTAATTAATTAAATCATTCTTTAATAGTACGCTTATCAATAGTCAATTCTTTTCTTCCAAAGGGTGGCTGTTTGAAAATTGATATATATGAGTATAGATGTGCATCCCCGCCGCTTCATGGTGGCGCTGCTTGATGTTTTGTTTTGATTCTGGAGATTTGTTCACAATTCGTCAAGGTTTTGTTTCAGTGTAATAATTGCATTGTGAAGATGACAGTTTGCATATACATATTTGCTTTTGTAGTGTATTTTGTAGAGAACATTCGGACAGTGGGTTTTGTGCGGTTGTAGTGAAGTTGTTTACAGGTTATGTCGAATTCCGAATCGTTGCCCACTCGCCCCAAAAGACTCAAACGCACTACATTGACTGGGAGCAGGGAAAGAGAAAGTCAGCGTATGTGTCGTGATAGTGAGGTCATTTCGTTTTCTGTTGGGTTATTGTCTATGAAATGTCAGTTTTGTTCTACTTTGTACTTCCCATGTCAGAGAAATTCTGTAAACGAGTTTACTGTGTGTTGCTTACATGGGAAAATAAGTTTACCTTCGAGCAATATGCCAGAAGAAATCAAACAGCTGTTTATAGGAGATTATGACACATCAAAAATATTTAGAAATAATATCCGTCAGTATAATAGTGGTCTTTCTTTTGTGTAATTTGGAGCCGATATTGAATTGCCACCTGGTCATGGGCCATACGTGTTCAACATTTTGTGAACTCCACATCACAGAATATCTTTGTTATACCCTGAAGATTCAAACAATGCAACATATTGTGAACATTATTCTGGGCACAGTATTTTACATTTATCTTAGATCACACCGTCATATTTTGACGGGTTCTCACTAGTTTCACTTCAAAAACGATGGCATTAAGCTTCCTGAGATACGATTGGCTATTCTACTCAAGTGGTCGCTTCTCTGCGCCACTAACCTGTGATTTGCCAATTCAAATTCACCAAGATAACATCCACATTGGAAGAAGAAGACGAGAAGTCTTGGTGTTCTTGCGACGTGCCTTTCTCACATGTTGGAGCTTTTCACGTCGTGGGGTGTGGTCGCAGCCAGGAATCATGCATCCGTCCCCCATACATGACGGACACACATTGGACTTGTAATAAAATCTGAAAATATTGCAGGGCGAATTACATAAATACAAGCTGCATGCGCTATGTCACCAGTAGGACCATTCAGTTCAAAAGCAATTAAAAATTACTCTTCAATAATTACAAACTTTTAAAGTTAATCAAGCTAGACCACATTATATTTGACACCAAACAAAACCAAAGTAAGCTTAAAAGGTATGCTGAATATACATTAGAAAAGTATATTTTGATTTTCTCTCGTACTTATGGTCGGAAGCCATCTTCGACGGCTCATCTTCAATGCGAGGGTGACGTCACCAACATGGCTGCCAGGAACACGTAACCAGGCAAAAATATACCGCCCAACAATATCAAAAGTAGAGCATCTTCTTTTTCGGATCCTTTCCTGTCCCTTTTCATTCTCAGTACAGCCTCTTCTTTTGGTTCTACATTCCGTAATTATAATCCGCTACGTTGGCTTTGAAAAATTCACGATTGGTTAGTACTGCTTCTTGCAGCTAGGTGCTCTGTGAATAATCTAACGGTTTGATATATTTATTCGTAGTTTATCATGAATAGACTAACTGATCTAAGATATATTTGCAATCATTTTCACACTCGACTTGAATATATATATATATATATATATATATATATATATATATATATATATATATATATATATATATATATATATTCTCTGTGCCATTCTTTTAATCAATTATTTGATACATGTTTTCATTGTACATTTTCTCTTAAGTTTAACTAATCATGTCTTTATCGTTGAACACATTCAATACTTTGTAAATCGTATCCTTTACTGCAATATCACTACGCACATTTATTTATCTTTAATTTAGTTTATATGACATTACTTACCAGTTATATGCTTTTAATCCTTTTGTCGATGATTTTTCATAAGGAACTTCTCTCACTCGGCAGTACAAACCAGTGCTGCCAACAGCTATCTAGCTATACTTCGGTTTTTCTAACCTGACTGATGACACTTCATCAGCTGTTATGGTATCATTCAATCGAGAGCTAAAACCACATCAAGGTGACGTCACTGTGATGACGTTTAAGCTCCCGATTGGATGAAACCGTAACAACTGATCCGCCGCTGTCAGTCAGTCAGGTTACAAAAACCCAAGTAAAGTGTCGAAATTCCTGCCCCTGTCGGGGCTCGAAATCAGGCACTTTCCGGTCACAGGCACTGCAGTGACATCAGTTGACACCCCGAGCTACTTCAGCAGGTCAAGGGCGGATCAGGGCCTCCATGATAAGGGGTCTGTTTGTGTACATAGCAGTGGCGTTTTCTTTGTCTGTGCAAGTCGTATGTCAATACCCAAGAAAATAAAACAAATCATTTTTTCTTTTGAATTTATTTAGATTTTTTATTTATTCGGACTTCCTTGCAATCGACGTGATAGATCGGCGCCAGCGCGTCCATGCAACGGAGGCAGGTGCAGTGTGCAATCGCAGCTCAGGACGTTGGCGAATGCCTCAAACGTGTTTTCCTCTTAAAAAAAAGAAAATTAAACATCTCACGAAATAGTAATACTAGGATCACAAAGGAATTAGAACATTGTGTAAAAACAAACATACGCTTTACTTTATTTCTAAACATCGTAACATATCACTAGGTTTATTTATTTATTTATTTATTTATTTATTTACGTCAAAAAAACAGTTAAAAACTGCGTATGACGTGCTGTGGGAAAAAGTGAATTGTGTGCACATTTTCAAAATTATGTGATCCCTACAATAAGTCATATACTACTTAAATTTTGAATTTTGAAAGGGATAAAAAAAACAAAAAAACTCCCATGTAATAAAATCTATTTTCAAGGATAAATAAGCAATAAATTTTGAATTTTGAAAGGAAGAAAGGTTTCCATGTCTACTTCTGAGAATACAAAAGAAGTTTATGGAAAATAATAGTTCAGGCAAAAATAATGAAAAATAATGAGGATATTTTGAACACTAGTAACAAAACTAAAGCAATGTGGAATATCGTAAAAAATACGTCCATGTCATTACGAAACTTTGTAGAGAACGTTGTGTTAAAGGATAATGAAGGAGAAGCAAGTAATACAGAAAAAGTTGCGAATCTCTTCAACCAACACTTTTCTAGAATTGCAGTTGATCTCTCCAAGGGATTAAAACCACAAAATTCAATATCACACGCGTCTCAAAAACTTTTGGGCACGATGTATATTTCCGAAACTTCTTCCAATGAAATCCTCAGAATAGTCCGTAAACTAAAAGATAAATATTCATCTGGTGTAGATGAATTTTCGGATGTTTTATTAAAAACTTCTGCACCTGCCATTATACATCCATTGACTCACATTTTCAATGCTTCCTTATGCACAGGAATATTTCCAGATACTTTTCAAAAAAGCAAAAATTAAGCCACTATTAATAAGGGAACACAAATGAAATTCAAAATTACCTGCCAATTTCTCTTTTGTCAGTTTTCACAAAAATATTTGAAAGGCTCTTCTATACGCGAATGGAAACATTTTTCAGGAAAAGCGAAGCGTTTTCAGGCTCACAACACGGTTTTATAAAATCAAAATTTACGGACACTGCCATTTTTTTCTTTTCTTAAAGATGTCGCTTCATCAATAGACTAAAATGAAGAACCCATTGGAAACTTTTTGATTTTTCGAAAGGCTTTGACGTTATTAACCATAACATCTTGCTCTCAAAATTACCATCATATGGAATTCGTAGTATTGCCTACATTGGATAACCTTTTACCTTAAACATCGATCTCAAAGAGTAGAAATGCCGTACTGTGACGAAAGGACATTATTTACTTATCTTTCCAATTCTTTACCAGTTGAACATGTGGTCCCACAAAGTTCGATTTTAGAACCTATCCTCTTTCTGTTGTACGTAAACGATATGCCCTCATCTATTAAAAATGGAAGAACAGTTCTGTTTGCCGATGACACGAATGTTCTTTGCAAAAAAGAAACAATAAATAGTACGATTTCAGAATTTTCAAATGGGTTTTGTAATAACAAATTAATAGTTAACGAAGAAAACACTGTTGCATTTTTGCACACAATGCATTTTTGCATTTCAAATCGGAAATCGCATTCTCAATTGAAAATGAACAAAATGCAATTATCTGATGTTAAAGTAACAAAAGTCTAGGTCTCTCAATTCAGTCAAACCTCAAATGGAATGTACATATGACAGAATTAAATACTAAATTAAGATTATTATGGTACGTTTTCAGAATTCTTTCAAATTCTGTCAGCCTTCATGCAGCTCGTTGTGTGTATATTGCAAATGTACATTCCCGCCTGAGATAAGGCATAATATTCTGGGGAAGCTCATTCTTAAGTACCCAGACATTTAGATTGCAAAATAAAATTATCCAAATAATGAAAAATGCCATACACGTGATCCCTGCAAATCTCTTTTTCATTGAGCTTGGAATCTGCCATCGCCTTGCCTATTTATTTACGAATCTGAGACGAATTAGAGACTATGCTAATGATCAAAGAGAAAAATAATATTTATTTTAATAAAACAATGATATAGTATAATGAATTAGTTTACATTTGCATTGGGTCGTTTTTTAAAAGACTTAATATGCTTGTAACAAGTAATGTACGTCAACTTCCGGGTCAATGACCCATCTCGATCGGACTTTTGTCCAGTTTCCCTGATCCATTGAGCAAATGCAGAGATGACCCCTTGATTTGTTTCTGGACGTAACTGTAGTTTCATTATGCGCACATTTTGTTGAGCTCTCTTTTTGCTTGTAGTGGTAGTAGAGCTTAGGTGAGTTACTATTTTGTTATCAATGCAGAAAAATTAAATGTGCAGTTCGTTTACCGTTAAAAATATGTTTTCTATAACTCGGAAACAAAAATGTCTAGTTTTTTGAAATGTTAATCTCGCACTTTTTAAAATTTTATTATCATTATTTTATTATTATTATTATTATTATTATTATTATTATTATTATTATTATTATTATTATTATTATTACTATCATTATTAATTTTTAAAACTTTTTTGATCTTTCAACTAATAATAGTTAAATTGTTGGGAAAGGATTCTGAAACTCAAGAAAGCGTGCGCGAATGATTTTCTCCCCCATACGTCACATTCAGTTTTTAACTGTTTTTTTTTTTTACTAAATGAATATCTAAATATATCTAAACGTCTTCAGGATGGATCGGAAGGCAGCAAAGCATGTGCACAACGTCTCCCCCACTCAAGGACAAAGCGAGCCAAGGCATTGGACCTCGATTTAACGGCCTGCTGGAGAGCGAGCGTTCGTGGTTGTGAAATTTTCCGTTGCGCGGTGCAGCCTTTACCCAAACTCATGAAATTAGTGTTCTTTTTTTATAAGGATAGTAGAACAACAGTTTTAAATAATTGCTTTCTCTCCCTTTCGTATGAAGAAGAGAAATAAGCAATTGCGTAATAGGCGATCATGTCCTAACCTGATAATATTTCAGATTTTAATTTTTAAAACGAGAACCAAAAAATGGGAAAAGCGCCGAGCATGTCTTTTTAAATACTTTAAAATGTACTATTCCAATCTTTGCAATAAAATTTTAACATCCTTATTGTTGTTATTTTGCGACTACCTAACCTGCATTTTTCCAACGTTATAATTTAAAATAAATGAGGATTTTATTTACTTAGTTCAATTTTACCCTAAATATGATAAGCGGAAAGAGTAGGGTGGGTATTAACACTTTTCTTCACTGCCGACGTCCTAGGTCCACTGTGAGGAGACGCCACTGAGCCAAAGTCACGGGTGTGCGTACAGGTTGTATCGAACCGCGCCTCTGTAGGAGGGTACCGTCCGCCAGCAGTAGAGCCATTGTTCGCAATATGCAACTAAACGGAACCAGCGTGGTTTGGGTTATACAGAACAGCAACTCTATTCTTTCATGTCCAGAATATATACACAAAGAAATAAACAGTTAACAAATGTTTGTTGTTCACTTCATAAAATTTAGAGTTCCATATCGTAGGGCTAACTAAATGCTTCGTCTCGTGTAGTCAGTAGAACAACCAGATCCAAGCCAAAGTCACCAAAGTCCAAATTCAATCTGCAGTAGTGGGCACGGTCGGCGTAGGCAGAATTACTCTATCAACACTACGTAGTTCTGCGTATGTGTGTGTTTAGTAGTGCTGCATGTACAAAAACTGTACTCCTTGGCGTAACTACGGAGTGCTCTCACAAAGCCAGACTGCCTGCTCCGTCGCTCGCAGCTCCTTATATCAGTGGCGAATTCTCCGATATACCGCGTATACCGCCGGTATACCTAGTAATTTGAAGTGTATAAGAAATATTCAATAAATTTGATAGTCCCCTAAAAAGTTTCTGAGATTTTGAAAGCTTTAAAACAGATGTGAAAAAATAACTGTTTTGCTACCGAGAGCCAGTCTTCCGCATACCTAAGCGCTACAAAGTTCGGTAGAGTGATGAGTTTCAAACAGTTGTTAATGCTATCCAGAGAATTTGCTAGCGCAGGCGAAGGCACCGCCTGCCAGCCACGACAACCTAGGGCTCTTCATGTTTCAAGGGTGGGGAGAGGAGAGGATGCGTGTCTGGACGGTCGGTAGGCACCACAAAATATTGCGGTGAACAGACCTCTGTTCGTTCATAAGTTACACTTCTCTCAAGTTTTTGTGAAAATGGAGGGCGAAAATGGTCCTCGGCGATGACGTCAACAGTGACCTCCCGTTTCAGAGGCTGCTTCCGCTGCCCAACTGCGTGCGCGCGCTAATTTTAAAACACCTTATGTACCCATAACACGCCCCTTTCATTTTCAAAATTTTTAACGCTTGTTCCTAGATGACTTAGCATCATGTGTAGAGTAATGTAGGTGATTTTTGGGGCGGACGTTAAATAACTCAGAGCTCCCTCATTCAGGTATCAGGACTTTGCTGTCACATTTTTTAACTCTGGCATTTCGAAATCCATCAGTCACCTGTGGACCTACAATAATGCCCACAGCAGATTTACCAACAGACATCAGGTGCGTTTCAGCGTTCATTTCTGTGTAGGGAGCATTGCGGATAAGTTGATTGGGACCTACATTTCGTCGTTCCACCTCAGTCCACAACTTACTTCGCGTTTCTGCACGAGACGCTACCTATTCTCTGGACAATGTTCCACTTGTTTTAAGGCGTTTCAGGCATTTAAGGCGTTTGGTTACAACGGGGTTTCAACGGGGCTCAAACGCACTTCTCCACTACATTTCGTGAGTGCCTGTTTGACACGTATGGCGATCGAGAACGTGGTAAAGATAATCCTGTTGCTCCCACACTATATATCAGTGTAGTAAAATGAAATTCTTGGCATTTTAAACGCCAGTGCAATTCTGACAAAGATAGGTCAGGAGATTGAATTTCAACTGCAATATACTGGATTCAGAATACATCTGTCATTTTCGAAGAGGCATTTACATATTTAGCATGCATACATAAAAAATTATGGCCGTCATTTTGAGCATTTTTTCGTCAAAACTAAAGGATAAAGACAGAAATCTCAGTATCGTATTTTCATTCCGTCTCCGTTCTTGTTGTCTCCTGAAGGTTTCTCTACTTTCCAACCTAAAAGAGTTGCTGTTGGTCAGTGACTCAATGTCAGGAATTAAGGCCCATTCACAATGCAAATACAAACATAAGTATGGCACATAAACGTAAATATTAACATAAGTGATAGATTGATGTATTCACAATGTCGAACATAAACGTAAGCAAAATATGAGTCTCTATTGGCTGTTAGACATTCTAGTTTACTATTGGTTGGATGTGGGAATCGATTTCGGTATATCGACTATGTCCATGACGGGGGGAGCTCTTGCCATGGCTTGCGTTAGTTCGTCTATCAACTTATTTCGATACTCGAGTTTGAGTTTATGTACTGTGATTGGTTCATTTCTTACTTTTGACATAAGCATAAGCACAGAAGCTTGAAGCTTGCAAGCTATTAAGTTAACGTCTTACGTGTTATGCTTGTGCGAACGCATTGTGAATGAGTCCGCTTATGGACGTAGTCCTAGCTTTTATGTTAACGACATACTTATGTTTACGTTTGCATTGTGAATGGGCCTTTACGTGTATGTAACAACGTTTCGCGAAATTTCTTGCCATACGTGTATTGTGCCTCCCGGGTGGCTCATTCACAGCGTGCTAGCTTTCTGAGCGATCCCGAGTTCGATTCCCGGCCGGGACAAAAATGAAACTATGGCTTTATAATACAAGTCGTCTCACTTCATGTTAGTATGTAACGAAATAAAAGCTCCGGCAAGCCAAATAAGGTAGGCACGGTGATGAGAATACGTCATGCTCGTAACAGGACTTTCTTCCCGTCTGGCATGAATAATAAATAAAAACCCAGGCCTGGGAACTCCGCTATTAGGCAAAAGTCGGGTTTGTTCAGCACCAAAATGCCAAATACGTGCATCCTTAATATATTTTTTGTCGAATACAGATCTAAATGTTTCCCTATATCCTTAATCCTTAAGATGGTTGTTAAGACGATGTTAACACGAGCAGTCGAAGTAACGATTCCCGCCTGAAGATCTTGTGCCTCTCAGTGCAGGCATAAATAAATACAGTCGACTCCGGTTATAGTGAACTTCTGGGGACTAACATGTTTGATTCACTATATCAGAAGTTCACTATATCCGATGATGTCAAAATAAATGTAATTTCTCCACAATAATTGATTTATTAATATACACCAAAATTAATTCACAACGCGAACTGAAAATTTCAATATCTTTATTTGTACGTAAAAAATCGATTATTTTCAATTTTTTTACTTCATACATTTTTTTAATAGATTCTTATCTAGAGTTCTCTTATCTGTCTCTAAGTATCGTAATGCAGTCTTGGCACCTTTCAATGCCTGTAGCACGTTGGAACACCACCCCACTCTCCGAAAGCCCTTTCAAAAGCCTAATAAGATACGAGATCCAATTAATTTTCAGGACTTATTTCCTAAGTTTACCTAGGCATAGCCGATGTTTTGGTTCACTATAACCGAATCTTCTTATGCTTATTTGTAATGTAAGTAAAAAGGGACCAGTGACTTGAGCTCACTATAACCGAGGGTTCACTATATCCCAGTTCACTAAAACCTGAGTCGACTGTACTGCTCTCGGCTGTCCAGGAGGCGGCGCGTTGAAGGCTAGTTTGCGTGCGTTTCTGTCATCGTACTCTCCCCAAACGGTTAGCGGATCTCCGGCGGCAGAAGCCGCGTGAAGTTAATTCTGGATTAGTAAGGCTGGAGTCCCTGTGACCCCCCGAGTGAAATTATCACGTTTAAATATTAGCAGCTTTTAATAGCGTTGTCATTCGGTCATAGTATCTTGCATTCCAGTCATTCTGCTTCCGCCACGACAGACGACTTGTATATATTTTCTCCTCATGTCATTTTACATCATGTCGCATACAAAATAAAACGTAATTGGGGTAATATTTGACCCCACCTTGTAATTAACATCACAGATTTTTTAACTTGTGAGTATGCTTTTGCTAATGGTTTTCGTTTATTTTCTGTTAGAATGTCAACGAATGCATCATAAGTTATCAATTTGTAAGAATACCTTGAAAGATTGAGATGTATTCATTCTTTGCTCCTAGCAGTTCTACGCCATAGTTTCTTGGCAGTGTGAAAGTCAGATTAATTATATTCATTGTTTTATAATATATTTTTATATTTGTATTTTTGCATCAAACTTTCAATACTTTCCTTTCTGAAGTTATTTTGTATGCTAGCAGCACCAAGTATATATCATAGGTTTATCTGTACGGAATAGTAGTCTTGTTTGCAAGTTCATCGATTTAGTAGTTTATATAGTTTGTTTTCCAGTTTATGGTATGACAAATGATAAATAAATAAAGTTTCTTTTCACTAAAACAAAGATTGCATCGTTCATTGTTGAATATTAATCATGAAGAAAAGAAATAATATTTAAGAGAGGGCGGGGTCATCAGTGACCCCGTCTTGTATTTAGTATTCTTTGAAATGAACCTTGTGAATCCAGGGTTAAATTCAGTGGAGAAAGCCTCCTGCGTACAATAACCACATAAGCTTATCTGCGTCAGAGTAGAGCGGTTTCAGGTCACCATGAAGGCTATGGCATCTTTTTCGAAATGTTCAGAATAAAACAGTTAAAATGAAATCAGACGTCGTATTACAATATCAAATGGGAGAATTATCATATGAATCAAATTTGATAATTGAGCTGACACAGTAATGAGACGTAAAAATACGAAATTCGTACACCACTAGGGTATATTGGTAGTTGGAATATTGGAATTGGAATTTTGGTGTATTGGAATTTTTTCAAATATGTAAAAATTCCAATATATCGTAATCGTTGTTTAAGAGTTACTATTCATCCGGGGAAATGTAGCAACCAGATATTGATAGTGGATAGGTAGAACACTATGTTCTATTAACTCTGATTTCTGTTTTGTTAAATTTTGAATTGATGATTTTAATATCATGAAGGTAATCACTTTTTATTAATGAATATGTAGAGGGAAATTTCATTCAATGAAGTAACACATGTGATATTGCCCCTGGTTTTCGTAGAACTCAGCATGCTTTAGTGTTTGGCAGGGCACTTTCTAATGCAATTTAGGAAATTTCTTGTACTTGCCGAACATCCGTGCATGACGAGTTGTGTAATAATGAGGGGCAAATGGCGCATGTGTGATTAAGTTATATGCAACTTCTCACCACATCATCAAACTGTCAAAGAAGAAGCATTTTAAACCCTTCTGTAAGCCCTATAAATGTCCTGCTAATGTGTCTCACGGCATCAATTAATGTTACTGCAATGTCTCTAACTAAAGGATCATAGGGTTGAGTCCCGACGGTGGCAGGATTTTCGACCCTAGCTACACAGCTAGGTCGAATTCAGCCACTGTAAGGAAGAGAATTCTAGCCTCCTCCTGCTCTGACCGAACGTTTTCCGTGATTTCTGCGATCAACACCAGGTGAATGCCGAAGTAGAACACTAACAACTCGACCAAGGACCGCGTGTGACGTTTCCTTTCTCTTCCTTGTCCTGTCTCATCCCTTACAAGCACTACACTACCAGAAATGTCGAGAGAACAGACGGGAGCTTACTGCTGGGGCGGTGCCTCACTGGTGTGGAATACCCGATTGGGAAAACCCAGCTAGCGGACATGTTGGTCGGCACGAGATCTCGCTATCCAGCGAGGGAAGATCACCGGCACATCCTGCGATGAAAACTGGCACTAATAAACTTATGGGACGCTCGGCCCGGTGACCGAGATCGCTAAGACAGTAGTATCATAGTGATCTCGGACCGAAGGGTCGCGGGTTCGAGTCACGCCTCGGGCATGATTGTATTTGTGTTCGTCCTTTCACCCATTATCATATCGTTTCATCTTCATAGTTACCATACCGTTAACACCAATAGTGGTCGCTAATGACCTAGATGTTGATGCGACCTTAAATAACCAATTTAAAAGAACTTATGGGACTAATGAACATACCAGTTGACGCACACGGAAACATCAATTCATCAATCAACCCTAGAAATGCACATCATTTATGCTGAGATACCTGTAAACGCCTCCTCGTTAAACATTCCGTGAAGCCGCGCTCGGCGTGTGGATGATCGCGTGTCAATGCGAGGCGTGTGCGTGTGTGTGTGCGCAGGGCGTCCGGCGCCGGCGGTGCGCTGGTGGCGCGGCGAGCGGCTGCTGGAGGCGCGCGAGGTGCCCTTGCCCTTCGCCGGCGGCGGGGGCGGGAGCGGGGGCGGGGCCGGCGGAAGCGGGGGCGTGCGTCAAAGCCAGCTGACGGTGGCGCCGCTCGCGCGCGCCGACCTGCACGCCGTCTTCACCTGCCAGGCCACCAACAGCGCCCTCACGCCGCCCGCCTCCGCGCGCGTCACCCTCGACCTCCTGTGTGAGTATGCATTCAGTCACGTGCAATGAACAACTAGCGATGGTACAATTTAGCTCTTCAAATATTTTCTAAATGAGTCAGCGTTGCATTCATTCATGTGCAATAAACAACTCGCGATGGCCGAGTTTAGCACTTTAAATATGTGCTAAATGAGTCAGCGTTGCATTTAGTCGTGTACAATAACTAGTGATGATACAATTTAGCACTTTAAATATGTGCTAAATGAGTCAGCGTTGCATTTAGTCATGTGCAATAACAACTAGTGATAATACAATTTAGCACTTTAAATATGTGCTAAATAAGTTAGCGTTGCGTTTAGTCATGTGCAATAAACAACTAGCGATGGCAGAATTTAACACTTTAAATATGTGCTAAATGAGTCAGCGTTGCATTCAGTCATGTGCAATAAACAACTAGCGATGGAAGAATTTAGCACTTTAAATATGTGCTAAATGAGTCAGCGTTGCATTCAGTTATGTGCAATAAACAACTAGCGATGGCAGAGTTTAGCACTTTTAATATGTGCTAAATGAGTTAGCGTTGCGTTTAGTCATGTGCAATAAACAACTAGCGATGGAAGAATTTAGCACGTTAAATATGTGCTAAATGAGTCAATGTTGCCTTTAGTAATATATACTAATAAAAGTGAATTCAACGACGAGTAACCGACATCGATACCACAAAAAGTAGCGGATGAATAGATATGAAATTTTTACAGGCTCTTCTTCAGGGTTGTTGCAGTGTCCTTGCAAAGTTTGGTAAAGACTAATATAACTCAAATGCGGAAACTAAATAATTTAATAAAATGTTTATAGATGCACCGCGACCATTTTTCGCCTCTCGCTTAGAGCACGTGGGTCCGTGGCATCGTGATTTACATAAAATTGATCTTTTCCCTCATTCGCAAGAATTGATTATGAAGAAAGCCCCGGCAACGCCGGGTATTTTGCTAGTGTACAATAACAACTAGTGATGGTAGAATTTAGCACTTCAAGTGTGTGCTAAATAAGTCAGTGTTGCATTTAGTAATGTTGTTTTATAATAATAACTAGTGATGGTAGAATTTAACACTTTAAATTTTACAAAATTTCATTTTGAAAACACAGCTATAGCATTTTATAGTATTATAAAAATTAATATTTCGCATTTTATGGAATTTAATGAAAACATTATTATGAAAGGATGACTCTTTGAGATAAAAAATAACATTTCGATGATTTTTGCATTTTCTCAATAAAATCAGGTAGTAAAGGAAATTAATTTAATATTTCGCCATTTGTAAACAAGGTCACAGTCAAATTAAATGTTTTGAAGCATCGATGTGTTTTCGATGGCGCATCCCTAGTTAGAGCGAACACGGAGAAAAGCATAAAATAAAATTTAGCATTTATATCGTAGATTCACCACCATTTCGCATTTTGTACGCGATTTCGCATTTTGCGATCAATTTCACTTTTTATCGCAGATTGAAAAATCTTCAGAAATATACTGCACCGACCGTCAAACATTCAATTACTATACTTTTTCAGCGTGTGGTATCATTTCGCAATTTTAGTAATTACTAAAATCTACTGTTTCTAACAATAACACTAATATTATAAGAATAACATAAAAATATTAATTTTTAGTTGACCCTATAAGTAGCTAAAAGATAAAATTAAGGCAAGTTAGTTCATGATGCACAAGCACGCCAGCGTAAGTGTATAATAACAACTAAGTTAGTAACAGAAAATCTTTTATTCACGTAATTTACAATTATTTACCTTCTCCGATTATGTATTTAATCTCTTTACGTATTATCTAACCACTGTGCGCCTATATGAATAAGGGTATTACATAATCCACTTCGACAGTACACTTTGATGCTTCTGATATAATAAAGTGTTATTTTATTTACTGCAGAAAACTTTATTACATCAGAGAATATAATGAATCATTCAATTTACTTCGAACACGTAAGTAAATAGCATGTTAAGGCGATCGGATAAGATGAAGTTAAATAATGTTAAAATTACAGTGGATAACACGTAGCTGAAGTAGAAATGGGTTACAAATCCCTTTAATTAGGACCCCGTAAGAGTACTGGGAGATAATCAATTTAATTTTGTCATTGACCGTGAGATATGTTGGGAGCTTAGTACTTTTCCTGGCTGGGGCAGTGCCTCGCTGGTGGGAAATATCTGGTTCTAGAAAATCTCGCTAGCCTCATCTCACCATCCAGCGGGGGAATTTCACTGCCACCTCCCGAGGAACTACACTTACGGTACTGATGACCTTAGCAGTTGACGCGTCCGGAAACATTAATCAATGAAACTGGAAGCGTTGGCTCAGTGCGTCAGCTGATGTCACTGCAGTGCCTCTGACCGGGAGGTTCGAGTCCCGACAGCGGCAGGATTTTCGACACTAGCTTTTCAGCTGGGTCGAATTCAGTCGCTGTCTGGAGGAGAATTCTAGCGGCCGGCTGCTCTGATCGGTAGTTTTCCGTGGTTTCTCCGATCAACACCAGGCGAATGCCGGAGCAGTACCCTAACAAACAGACCGTGCGCGATATTTCCTTCCTCTTCCTTGTCCTATCCTCACCCCTTACACACACATACTTACAAGCAATACACTACCACACATGCCGGGATACCGGTCGGGGACTCAGAACTTTGCCCCGGCTGGGGCAATGCTCCGCTGGTGGGAGATACCTGGTAGGGGAAACCCCGCTAGTCGACGGTAGGTCGTCGCTGGATCTCGCTGTCCAGTGTGGGACGATCACCGGCACCTTCCGATGAAAACATGCACTACACTTACGGGACTAATGACCTCTGTAGCTGACGCGCCCGGAATCACTATCAATCAATCAACTAATCAATCAAGCAATCATTTCGTCATTGAAGATTTACTACGCTTCGTCGAGTATGTCAAGGTGCAATGCAAGTGGTCCACAGTCCAGGTATAACAAGCTGTATTGTCACTGCTCAACCTTCGACTTATTTATAGGAAAGCGTAAAGGGAATGACTCGAGCAATCCCTCGACGATACTCGAATTCATGACGTGGTTAAGAAAGTCACGTTTTCTTTTAGGAATAGTTTAAAATTATGTTCACTATACTAATGAGGAGTGGTACGTCTTTTTAATGCACATCAATAAAAGGCAAAAGTCGAAATATTTCCAATAAAGAAAAGTATTAGATATATTCTTTTAAAGAAACTACATCAAAAATCAGGTCGATTATCCTGCACTATTTCAACTTTAGTTCTGGATCTTTTCTAGATAATTGTAGACCCTTGTTGACTTCAGTTAATGCCAGAACACGATAGAAATACACTTCACACAACACACACACACACACACACACATATTGTGACCATCCGTTTCCCCCGAAGCCTCGGAAAGCGGGTCACAATGTCCTGAACAAGAGACCAGCTGTTTGAACGCGCGCCAACGCGGAATGATATGAGAAGGTAACAATTACCTAAAGAGATCAATAGAGATCGCCACGTTAGATCGGGCGAGCCCTGTAGTTGACGGAGAAAAAGTCGTTCTTTCTCTAGACAACAGCGGACCAGTTCGGACGTGCCGACCACAAGACGGGAACTTGTGCTGCAACGGACTACAGGAAGGCATTCTATGAAAAACTCTTCAAGAAGACTAGAAGAGGTAATTATCTCCTTACAATTGATATAAACGTATTCTCAAAGAAAGAGACGAAGTGAAACATTTTAATTTTGCAATTTGAGAAGTGATAAGAGAAGTAATGAATAGGCATGAACTAACCAATGCATTCGTTTCTTTTATTTTCAGTTTATTTTTTTTCTCTCGTTAATTTCGTTTATCGTCGTAATAGTGGCTCTTGTAAATCTGTAGTGCTCAATTTAAATGAATTCGACGCCAATACAATTCTATCTGAGCATACGAAAAGAGTTTCAACTGAATACGAGACGGTGGGCACGTGCTGGTGAACAACGAGACTTCGACGGAAGAGCGAGCAGTTCTGTGGAGGGGACGGCGTCCTCAGACCGAGGTTGGTTATTTCAAGGCCGCGCCACTGGGAGCTTCGCGTCGCACCCGAGAAGTGAAAACGTAAGGTCGTGCCTAGCGAACAGTTTCTAGATATTGGAAGGAAAGTTAGGTTGCAGTCTTGGCGTAGAAAAGAGGGGGAGACGTATTTGTCATACTTAACGATAAGAAAAGTATAATTACAATTTCTTTCCACCCCTATCACGCGAGTAAAGAGTCAATCTTTTCTTTCAAAAGAAAATTGGAAATGTACAGTTATAACTGGTAAAACTAGAAAATGAAGGAGTAATCAGTTACAGATATTCTCAGAATTGTTTTGTTGAAAGAGAGAGAGTAATTTATTACGGACAAGATCAATTCAGAATTGTCAGACTTGATTTTTAAGTAGAATTTGTTAATTTGTAAAAAGTAAACATTTCTAAACCTTTCTCATGATTGAAGAAAGTAGTAACTGAAATTGAATGTTCAGAGAGAGAGTAAGAAACCTTGTATATAGTGACTAGTGTGTTTTGTGTTTTTTTTCCTTTCAGCATTTTATGATCAGTGTGTATTTAAATTATCTTCTGATTGGTTCGTGTAATTGTAATAACAGCAAAACTTTTATAGAATATATTTGAGTGTGTGAAAAGTGATTCTCCTTGTGTTTTTTAAGTAATTGCATCCAATCCACAACGTTCTGCACGACCCTGAACCCCGCCATTCTTCTTATAAAATTTTTTTTTGTTTGCGTCCACCCAGAAAACCCCCATTCTGAGCTAGTCGGACGGGTGGGTCGCAATATATATATATATATATATATATATATATATATATATATATATATATATATATATATATATATATATATATATTGAAACATGCCAGTGGTTGACTGGGATCAATTTGAAAAAAGCGCCAACTTTCCATTTAAAAACAAGCCCCACTTGGAGGGATATTTTGAAACATAATTACTACTGATAAATGTAATTTGGGCGCCAGGAAAAGGTTACACTTGAAACCTAATGATTCCTACATAATTTAAATATCTTTCCTTACAAAATTATGTTGAACTAGCTCAGTTAATTGGGGTTCGAAGTTCATAATTGTTGCTACTTACTCTGCAACCAATTATTCAATCAGCCATCCATACGGAGTGGCGAGGAAACTGAAAGTCTTCTTAAAATGCTGGATTGCACGTAACGAAGAATGATAATCTTTCTTTCAACTTAACAAATCAGAATTTATTATAATCATAATCAAAAATGAATCATTACTTGGTCATGACCAGTTTTCTCTACATTACAATAGTTATAAACCTTGTTATTCATTCGTGGGTCTTCGAATTCTCATTTTCTTATCTGTACTCGTTTTACGACTGATCTGGTAATTTCCAAAATTTGCTATTGACTCGAATAAACTCGAACTGTAGTACTGAATATACTAGGCAGAAGCTAATTAGCTTTCAGATAAACTTTATTAGTTTTGCTAATTTCAATGACATCCAAGAACAGAGTTCATATGAAATTTGTGCGACTCACGACGCTATCCCACGAAGAAACCGTTGGTCGCGGCGAGCGCCTAGAGGCCGCTCCACAATAGTCCGGGAACGGGAACGCGAACGCGAACGGGAACATAAAGATAGTTAAAAGATGGATTCTTAGGCAGGCCTTCACAACACGACGGGAACGTGAAGCTTGACATGAACGGGAACGGGAAGGTTGGTCAACATTTATCTCAGCCCGGGAACGCGAAGCCTCTCGACCAATGAAAGTGCATCAAATGGCGGCGAAGCTTTCCAGCTGATCGAGCGCGCGACAGGCGAGACTGGTCTGAAGCGGAATTCAGAGTGTAGGGCGATATTGAGGTTACAGCGTGGATTTGCGAGGTTAGGGTTTGAAGCGGATTTTGTTAGTCATTGATGAGTTGTTTTGGTTATTTTTATTAATTATAGTATTATTGTTTTTCTATTCATATGAACATTTACAATTACAAGTTCCCACAATTTAAAAAAATGTTTCGTTAAAGTACATTGGAGCTGTTTGTTTATTGACAAAATTTTAGTTTGTCATAGTCGTATTTTCCGTAAGTTCGTATTATTTTTGGCATACTTTGTACTTATAGTTCTATTTTCTACTTAATATTCTTTCGTTAAAGTATTTTTTATTCATAGCAGCTCACGCAAACACATCAGACAGATGGCAATGCAAAGAGTAACACAGTAGCATAGCTAGAAGTGCTTTGGTTTCGGCAACTGTTTCTTAAAGTTCTCGTTTTAGCCGCTACTGGTCCATAGCGCTATTCCTCTTCCCGTTGGCGGTTATTGTGAAGCGCACGTACCTCCCGTTCCCGTTTCCGTCCTCGCCTTCAAGTTCCCGTTTCCGCTCGCGGGCTATTGCGGAGCGGCCTTCAGGCTGTGACGTAATGGTCACGCTTCAGTAGTTGTAACCAGAGGGAACCTCCACACTGTCGTCGATCTCGTTCGTAGTGACGCCATCTGGATAGCAGTTCCTCACGCCATTCGGAGTTGCATTGCCAGGAAATTCGATTTCATTTCTTAAATCTTCCAAAGTAAAATTTACTAGGAGACGTGTGAATGAGATGCGAATCCAATATTCTTTGTATTGTATAATGAGTAAGAATAGCAATAAAAAAAAAGCTTTAGTAAGCTTCTTATACACTTGCTTCTCGACCAATTTCTCTTGCTCTGCAGCTCGGTGTGGCAAAGGATGTCGTCCCTTCTAACGCTTCCACAAAAAATGACACAGTTTACTTCGAACGCTAGAGTAATTCTTGTGACAGTTGGAACTAAATTCTGATTGGTCAATTAAACTTGCGTAAGTGAGCGCTTTCATAAATTTGCATTCTCCTTGTGGCACTATCTATGACAACTTTCTGAATCGTTTGAAACTTCTCACTTTCTCTCGCGAAGGTAGAATGAAGTTTTTCGAGTATGTAACTCGACTTTAGATGTTACAACATAAACACGCCCCGAAATCTTTATAACCACTGCTTTACCACAATTAGTTGAATTAACGATAAAAGATATCAACGATCGTTGTTATCAAAATCGTATAGCCAGAAAAGTTCTCTTTTATGTAACAAAAAAATATTTTGAATCAAAAAGGAGAGGGATATAATAGTTCTGTCGTCAAAATAAGTAAACTCACACTCTCCTCGCATCTTTCAAACTGAAGACTCACACGCCTATTCATGTAAAGTTTTAGACTAGGTGACACGATATACTTAAAAGTTATCATTCATAGTTTAGCTAGTCTTAGTTAAAATATGTCATTATATATGGTACATAATTATACCAACTTGACAAGGGTACATTCAAAAATTACATTCGTTTTCAATGGTTTTGCCTCGACTGCAACGAAAATGAACGAGGAAGCCATGGAGGTGTTCCTGGATAATTAACTTTCTCACAATATTGTGTTACGTCACCACTTTTGTGTTAATTGAAAACTATCTTACGTTACAAATTGTAATATTTCATAAACTTCATTTCGAATTTGTTTAAATGTGTAGATTATTTGTCATTAATATCAATCTATAAAATAATGTTCAAATAAACAAAGTGTATTTTCCATTTTAACTTTTTTGACAAATAGAATTTCACTTAATGCTATTCAAGTTACTTAATTTAACTAAGAGAAAGAGGAAAAGGGATATTTTTAAGCTTTACGTATTCAAACAAGACAAAATAAAGTTACAAATATGAATCTTAAACAAGTATTTTGACCCATCAATTACTTATTTTATTTATTGTTTTTATTTTTAATACATTTTATCCACCCCAAATGATTTTATAGTTTGATAAGTAGGTGGCATTGTTGACGATATTTTGATTGCCAACGGAAGGCAATAAGAGATGGCAGAAAAGAGTCCCGTGAAATCTTGCCACTTAAACCCTGATTCCACTTTGTATACTTGGAATACGAGTTCTTGCTCGCAAAGGTAGGAAGTTAGCACGCAGTCTCTTAATATTTCATTTTCCGCTATCACGTTTTAAAAGCTGTTTGTGAAACAAATTGAAAATTATTGCACGAATGAATATGTATCTAATGAGAATGAGCAGTAACTTTCTCCATCTGCATAACCAGTAAGATTATACTAGTATTTGACAGCACTATTGTAGGCACTCACGGCATTTCTAATCAATTATTTCAAAGGAAATCAAAAAGATATAGATCTGAATATATTGAAACGAATTAAACCTGTGTTGAGCTGCCGAATAATGATTTATCTCTCACGGTGTCAACGTAACCCTTTGCCTACCCTCTCTCTCTTCTCTCTTTTATCTAACTATCCTCTCTCTATTTGATCCTTGCTGCCAAATAAATATGGGCGCCTAGCTAACAACACATATCTTTGCACCTGTTGGACTTCAACCTTGCCCGTCTGCTAGCCAATTACTTACTCTGATTCCACTACTGGCGTGAATCTGTGGTTGCTTCTGTACAGAAGCGACAGCATGGTATCTGTGTGCGTGCGTGCGGGTCAGCATCCATCTACTAAATTATGACACATTGTTTCAGAATTTTTACTGACACAACTATGTTTGTCTTCATTTATTTTAATCTCCAAAATTATTTCTCCCTCTTCCTTTCCAAACACATTGAATAGCTAACATATTACCACCATCGTTACCCTCCGAAAACACATATACATAAGCAAATACCCTTTACGTAACCCACAAATAAACAAATAAAACAAAAAAGAGGAAACAACATATCATTCACACTGAAATTAAAATCGCAAACCTCATTTATACCGAATGCGCATTCTGTATACTCTTTATGAAGTTACTGATATGCTTATTCACAGCACTTGATCTTCTACAGAATGCGTCACCGTTGTTAAAACAATCCGTGCAATTCACTTCCCTTTTGCTGAATCGTCGCCGCGACAGACAGCGTCATTCACGTTCGTGGTCGATCTCCAGAGAATCGCATCGGTGCAATCGCCACTACGTATCACATGGCACCATCTTCAGCAGCCACACAATTCGCGAAACTTGCGTGATTCGTCACAACATAAACACCGCACATTTACACTTGGCACATCGTTACTGTTCATTATTTAAAATTCTATTGCGCGGATACTTCGCGCCACTATTTAAACAAAAGAATAAAAAAGTAATTTAATCTGCAATTGTTCCAAAATTCCTTTCTATCGCGTTAAAAAAAGACTTTCATTGTTCTACATATCAACATGTCCGCCATTCAAGTTTATGCCGCGATCTAGTACAAATTACGTCTTCGCACTGCCACCATTCAATTAAACGCGCGTCATTAAATTTTAGTTCATTACGCTTTAAATGTCCGCACACTATTAACACAACTCATTAAAAATGTCTTAAAATTTGTTAAGTTCAAAAAAATATTTAAAATTGTCATGACAGCTAGCGTGAACTCCGCGTCAGTCTAGCGCAAAACTCCTCCTTCCTTGCTCATTGTTGCCCAGCGTTTTTATATTCTTGGCTCGCACAAAAGCGCATCATCTTCTCTCTGCCGTGAATAATTCGTCTAGAAAATATTTCTTATTTACGTTTTTGTTTTAATGTATTATGTCCCGTTGCTGGTTCGACATTGTATCTTAAAGTTTCCTGATCATTGTGACACCGTCTAAATATTTTCTAACGCCTTTTTTCATTAAATATCGTAATTTATACTTCGTCACCATCCTGTGACGTCATCGCCCCGTGACGCTTGTTTTTCCATTACCTTTATATTAAAATGTTTAATTTAAATATTCAATTCACCTTCTCGGCGTCACCCAAAATCAGAATCAGTTCCAAAATTTTCCCCAATTTTCCCTTAGTACTTTTACCAAATCTCAGCCTGATCCTTTCAGGCGTTCATTTTATATTTACAAAAAACGGTATTTGTCTTTGACTTTTTGCTTGCCAATAATGACGTCCATGTTTACTTCTTCATCGAGCGGAACTGTATGATTACGAATATTTCACAAATTAACTGAACTCCTGGCTCGATTTTGACGATTTTTGTTTCAAATGATTCCTAAAATTGCACTTTAATAATTGTTTATGTCCGGTTTGCTTCTCTTTCGCGCATTTAATTAATTTAAAAGAATTGTTCGTGCGTGGTACTGCCGTCATCTTGGGTATAAATTTTATTATCTTAATGAAAAAAAAACTTTAATTACCGAATACCGTTTATTTGTTCACTAGTCGTAAATCATTACAATATTGATCGCAGTCTTCTTGTAACGACGCTTGTTGCAGACGTTTCTCTGCTAAAAATATCATAATAATCTCTGTATATCATAATATTGATTTTGACAAGCTGTGCATTTCAAAATGAATAGGGATATTTCACCAGAAATATATAAGTCATTTTTTTCCTAAAAAACAAATTAATGATCGATAAATAAGTGTAAAAGAATTTTCGCGATTCAAATTTTCTGAAAAAGTGTTGATATATAAATTTTTATTTTCAATTCATTAAATGCTATTCAATTTAGACGCCAACTCTTACATTACTACTAAAGTGCCAACAGTATATTTTATTCCTTAAAATTTTAGTATTTATCTAGAAAATGATTCTGTATCCATTACTGTAATTTTTAATCCTGACCTTTGTGTTCATAATTGTGTTTCAGCTTTAATCCTCTGCTCTATGTTAATCATTCCGGTTGTGAGCGTTTTATCTGTAATGGGCATCGCATGCCTGGAAGGGTTCATTATGAGTAGTATTGGTATAATGACATGTCATTACGAGTGGTGACATCAATGTACTAAGTATATAGAAGAATTTTACGTTCTAGCAAGTTTAACTGTGTTTAATTTTATGCCATACATTTAGTCTCTCTGTCTTAATCTCAAAATTATTTATATTCAAAATTGTCTAACATACTAATGAATGACGTAAGCAGGGCATTATTTGCTTTTTGAATTACTTTTAAAATAATTGACAACAAAGTACACTTCTAATTTCTTCATTAAAAATTATTTATATTGTGGAAACGGCCTTTTAAGAATCATTACAGAGCACAGTCAGCAATAATCTTATTTCAAAGGATGTGGTACTTTAATACTTCAGGATATGTTTTAATATACAGCACATAACAACTTAAAATTTTACACAAATTAATTTCTTTCGTATACACTTTCCTTTATTAAATAATTTAATTTCCATTTCCATTTAAATAAATACGAGTAAATCTCTAATGAATTGTATTGTTGCGTAAGTGAGTACGGTTTTTTTTCTCATTTTCATTGAACATAAAAGATACACAGGAGAGAGAAGGTTATCATTAGGGATATACTATCTATAACAATCTGCCTATGATGTATTTATTCAATTTCAACACCATTAGAATTCCTCTGATTGGTATGGAAGACGTCAATCCATGGTTTAAGCCTATTTTACTTCCTCGCTACCGCTTGCGCAGTAGAGAGAAAGTTATGTAATGCTACCCGAAAAAACGGTGAATTTTCGGCAGAAAACTTATTACTGGGCCCTGGTAAAGAAAAGGTGGATAAATCCACTTGATAAAGTTAGGGAAGAAGTCCTCCAACACATGGTGTAGCCAGAATCTGTTCGGTGGATCTTTGATATCGAAAAATCGAATGACGGCAAAACGTCTGTCTGTCTTTCCGTCTGTCAGTCCGTCAATGAACAACGCTAGTAACTAAACCGTTCCACCAGTTTTCTCAAAATTGATATTCCACAATTGATCTGGCTGATGTCGCGGCCCCTTGAATTTGAAACCGATTTTTAATTATGGGGGTACTTTACATGAAGTATCTGGGACATTTTCCAAATTTTCAAAAAATGGCTCCATCGTTTTTATTAACTTTCCTTGTTGGATAGTGTGAAGGACGTTTAAGAGAATGGTGTAAGCATCGTGTTCGTTGAAAAACCTAATTTTTTGTAAATTGCAAAAGTTCAAAATTTTTTCTGCGTCGTCCTACAACTACAATTATAAAGACAGAGATTTTTCCCTTAATGAAATTGTTCCTTAAAGCTACATTTGGAAATAAGTTCCTGTACAATTTTTCGAAAATTTTAGTACTTATCGCGTAATTTTGCGAAATTGCGTAATTGTGATTGCGTGTAAAAGGTAAAAATCTGAAGGCACAAGACGGCAAACACGTTGAATGTACGACTTCCCAATTCAACTACTGGATAGTTTCTTGTGTCAGATGAACACAGTTCTGTAAGACGTTATCTTTCAATAACATCATTTCATACTGTCTTGTTTGCCTTTTTTTTATTTCTCCTTCAAACATGCCATTTGATAGAAATAAATGCTCGAGAGCGAAGGGTACGTTTTAAGAAAGCATTTCGTTGTATACCATCAACTCTTTTCCCCACCAGATACATAACATTATCGTTTATTGATGCTCACTGATCTTCGTACGCCAATCAATAATGAGCAAATATAAACAATTATAATCGTCATCCGCATATTTTCATGCTTTTGGCTTAAAGGATGCACATGCCCCAGTTTGGAGCATAGGTCATTGTGAACGGTTGTTGGTCGCAATTCATCACTTTCGCCAATTGTCAAGTACACTGGGATTCATCATTGTGACTGAAAAACATTGAATGATCTTTATCAAAATTTTCGAAGTCTTCCTAGACGTGAAAAGTCAGTCAAGACAAGATGACTCTCCTTGAAATGAATAACCATTTTCTTGCCGCACTCTTCGTTTGCGTTATCGCCAAATATTGAACAAATATTTCTAGGCGCCTTCATATTTATATTGGACTCGAAGAAAGGACTATGTTGGAATTGTTCCACTGTCTTCTCTCGATAAGTGTCAAACGTTACTATTGGCAAAAATATAAAATTCATACCGTTAAATTCAACGCTAGCACTTCAAAGAAAATATTATAATTGAGAAACTCGTAACAATCTTATCGCGCTTATAGTGGAAACACTAACTAAAACGGAACGTTCTAATTCACCAACTCAATTATTCACCAACAACAATTCTCCAACTCAATTATTGTAAGCGCCATGATCTAGAAATATGGCTACTTAAATAGCTCTGCTCATTTAGAAGGATTAATATTCTCTCGAAAGATGCTAATAAATTGCGAAGCCTGAAAGAAAAGGCGGACTTTCCCAGAGTTAATGCGGCTTTAATTTTCGAACTAGAGGGCGGAATCAACTTACGGAGCGAAATCATCTTTATACAAAGTTTCAGTGGGCACAAAATGAAATTTCAGTGAACTAAATAGAAATTATTGAAGTTGGACCGAATGTAAAATAACTGTCAAAATGGTTAATTATACAACTTAGTTTTTGAAAATTCTAGTAGTATCTAGAAGGATGATAATTTATCAAATTTTGACGTATTTTAGGCATGCAGTATTGAGGCAAAAGAGTGGGAATTCGGAAATTGTAAAAATGTTTTCAAATGTACACTTTGTATTTCAAATACTAATTATTGAATGTGCAGACGGTAAAAATGCGTATATAATTGAAATAAGAATTATAATACATTAAAACTATAATATTTGAACTTAGAGAGCTGTTTTTCGAAGAAACGAAAGAGTATATTTATATCATAATTACAACAATCCATTTCTTATAGTAGGATTGCATAAACGTAATTTGTTGTCTAAGATTGGATTTGAATAAATTCATTAAATATGTATGAACTTCATTTGATACGTATAAAATACATCGTGCTCTGCCGTTCGTTACTCGACATTCTCAAAAAAGAAAAAAATGTAGTCTTTCACAAAATATGATGAGGTTTTTGTTTATTGTTTACACTGATTTAATTTTTTCATGTTTTCACAACTTTTGATTGGCTCCAAACCCCACCATAGTAGTAAGCACTTTATAATCAAAAAGAATTTAAACAATCAGGGAAATGAATTCTCATAAACACCAAAAATTTCAGAGTCCAAAACTTCAATTTAAAATATTATGATTTGTTAGCGAAATATCTAACTGGGTAACAAAACAAGTATATATTTAGAAATTATGGGACGAATAAGACATCTGCTTTGAATACATAGTTTTATGGAGACTTGTCTTTTTTTAAACCAATCTCACCTGCAGTAGTTATAAGCTACCGTCAATTATGAAAAAGTCAAAATACTACATTTCAATGGATTTTTAGAATAAATTTTGTTTAAAGCAAAAATCTCTAACTTTAATTTTGTAATTTTTAAATTTTGAAAATTTAAAAATTTTCTAAAATGCCGTGAGCTTGCCAAAAACGAAGCTAGCACTTTTTTTATTCGACCTTTGATACATACAATTTAAAGAAAAAAATTGGAGTAATTTTGAAGAACATATGTTTTAAAAAACTGCCTGTATTTCGCGCAAAAATACACCAAAACTACGTATAGTTTTTGAAAAATTGTGCGTGACCTTATTTTAAAATCTTTGTTTATAGAACAGATTTTATTAAAGAAAAATATCTATCTTCGATATTGTATTGTACGAAGACGCCGAAAAAAAATTTACAATGTTGCAACTTTCTAATGCTCAAAAAATCAGAGATTTCATCACCTGCGCTATCACCTGCGCTATCACCTGCATCACCTGCGCCATTTTCTAAAGCGTTCTTTCCGATAATCTGAGGACATATTTTAACCCAAAAATGTGGTGACATTTTTGAGAAAATTTTGAAAATGTTGTTGAGGCGTCATGTAATGTACTGTCAAAAGTAATATGTGCTTCAAACTCAGAAGGCTGCGAGTTCATTTAAATGGTTTTGAAAATATCAATTTTGGAGAAAATGGAACTGTTTTCGCATTAGAGTTGATTACAGACGGACGGGCAAATGGACAGAGAGATAGACAGACGGACAGAACACGTGACTCGTAGAGTTTCTGTGGGGAGCGTTGTCGCCTGTGTGTGGCAAGTTTCAGATGCTTGATACCGCAAACTAATGCCCAAGAAATGGTATATACGTCTATTTGCTTTTTCTGCATTTATATCATTCTTCGTTAGAGTTCTTCGTTTATAAATCATTCCCTCTGCTTGGAATGATTTATAAAAGTATTTTTGTTTTGTGGAGGTACGCTTTCTCGAAGGAAGATATTTTTTCTCAAAAATAAAGGAGTATTTTTGCGATAACCAAGTAGTGTGCGAAAGTGCACTTGGGGTAAATGGGCAGGACATAGAGTAAACGCTTTTAGATTTCGTACAGCTCCCCCCAATAACGAATATAAAATTATAGCAACCTCGTAATAAAGACAACAAAGTAAATTTCCTGCCTTCCGATAAATGGGAAAAACACTGCGCGTACAGAAACACCTATATTGCGTCGTGTCACTGTTGGCTTTGTATGTCAAAAATATTCATTGATTTCCTTCAAATTACTTCACTGCAGTTTGTGAATCACAGCAATTTAAATACAAACTTACAAGGAAATCCTTCAAGTTTCGTAAGACAAAGCAAGGTAGGATATACAGGGTATATAATTCCCAAAACAGTATATTTTGTATCCTAGTTTTGGTATAATAGGATGTCGAATTTGCGCATGAACATATAAGTTTACTTTTTAGGGTTTCAAATTTTAAAATGATCCATTCTTTCGTGGTTCGTATGCCAATTTTCTTAAATTCATTTTACGTTAGTCACATTAACAGTCAATTATTTTACAGTTCTGGTATTTTAATATATGAAAATATATTGTGTATTGCAAAACAACTTACTTAATCTACTTTTACATTTAACAACGTACGTAAATTATTAATATTGGAATGAAATATATTCAGATATTCCATAGTAAATTATATTACACGTACATTTCTAGAAAACGTTTTTATAGACTGTGTAAGTTCGCAATTTTTTTTAATTACCTGAACACACTGACTATAACATTCTACTGCAAATGCGCCTTTGGGACTTGCGATGTTTCATGAATGAGTCGTTAAACACGAAACATTCCATGGTGAAACCGCTCAGGACGTCATGACTCTGTGAAGTTTCCTTGCAATCAGCTCTTAACTTTCTCAAGGGGTCGCAATTTGTATGCTCTTGCCTGAGACATCGTTTGTTCTCCAAACTGTGTGCTCGTAAACTTCTAAAAAGGTTTCATTTTCTCCTTTACGACAAATTTAATTACAACGCTGCTTCACAACATGAAGAACCCTACACGCCGTCACGATCGAGGCGAGTTCTGCAGAAGAACAAACCCTGAATACTCATGGAGAGCTGTGCGGTCTCGGTGTTTTTTCTTCGGGTTTTGCATTGTATTCGTACCGGGAGTGGTGGCTCAGTGCATCAACTGATGATATCTTTTCAGCTAGGTCGAATTCAGTCGCTGTCTGGAGGAGAATTCTAGCGGCTCGCTGCTCTAATCGGTAATTTTTCATGGTTTTTCTGATCAACACCACGCGAATGCCGGAGTAGTACCCTAAAAAACGGGCCACAAACCGCGCGCAATCTTTCCTTCCTTTTTCTTGTCCTATCCTCCCCCTCCCCCAGACTAACATGCACTACACTACCACACATACCGGGAGACCTGTCGGGGATTTGTCCCGGCTGGGACGGTGCCTCGCTGGTGGGAGATACCCGGTTAGGGAAAACCTTGTTAGCCGCCGGTAGGTGGGAGCCGGATCTGGCCATTCAGCGGGGGAAGACTACACCGCCACCTCCCGATCAAAAACACGCACTACACCTACCGAACGAATGACCATTAGTAGTTGACGCGCCCGGAATCATCAACAAATCAAATCAATTAAGTGTGAAACAAATCAAAACTATCTATTTATCAATCTAGGTCAATAATAGTTTGTCATTCGGGGGCGCAATAATGCCCCTGTAATTATAATAAAAAATGTTCATGTCTCTTACTATAATTTATTTTTGCTGAAAGTTTAACAGATCTCTAACATCAATATAACTTTCTACGAGTACTATATATCGATTTCACACGAAGAACTTTCAATCACAATTATTTTGAATGAAACTAGTGATGCTACATCATCACGTACTTTGTGCTTTGTATCCTATTTACCGGTATCAAGGACACAGAAAATGTGAATTTTGACTACAAATCGTGCTTGAGGAAGTAATTGACCATACATAAAAACTAGAATTACATACCTTTAGGTATCAGGAACCTACTATATTATTTTTTCTGCCAAAAAATTGCAGTTTTCTCTGCAGAATTACATAAATGTCTCTATACGTTTTAAGTGAGGAAGTAAAAACAGAATCCCCTGAACAAGTAATAGATATCGTATTAGTGATTCTTGTATTCTCTGTTGCAAATATCTAAAACGTCCTGGTAAGACTGAATTCCAGAGGGGAAGATAAAAATCTATATTGACCTCATATCATCCTTCTCTTTTTTCATTTGTTTCCGAAAAACGGGAAAAGTTGTATGTGACATATGGGGAGAAGTATAATCTTCGTAAGTTGTCTTGAGCTCCAGAGTTTCAACCCTATCGCTTTGCTACTTAGTTCAATGATCAATAAACGTTCCAACAAAGGGAGGTTAGGAACACTTGAAAACCAGAAAATTTCGCCCCCATGTAAGTCAACTTATTTGCATTGGTAAACGAACTGCAGCTTCCATTTTATAATATTGATATCAAAATAACAACCCCCCCCCGGTTATACTCCTACCATAATTAGCAAAAGCAGAGCTCAAGAAAATGCGCGTAGACTTCCACGTCCAGTCATTGTTACTTTCCCTAGATCCCCGCCAGGGAGCATGGGATAGCCAGTAGGATTAGAGTCCCCAGTTATAGAGAGTAGCGAATTCCTTTGGGCCACTAATACCGCCATTTTATATCCTCATTCAGGGGAGCTCGAATTATGTGTTGAGATCCATTAATCCATCCCAAACCAATATTAATACAATCCAAACTCCGCATATTGCCTTCAATTGTCATTATTTCTCCTCAAGATGTGAATGCTCACTGGTAGGGATATTGAATGATTAAATGGTGACCGAACAGGTGGTACTACTCTCTGAACCTAGGGAGTCTAAGTGGATGTAAAGTGGCAGATACAGGAGTATTGCTTTCCCTTGCGTCCACTTTCTCCCCATTTTACATCCAATTCTATGGAGACTCCGAACTGTTCGGTATTGTGTCACCAACTTACCCAAATCCAGTATCAATATACTCGAAAATTTCCATCATGCCTTTAACTGAATCATTTTTTTCTCAGTTTTGCAAGACTATTGAATGAGAGGAAGTTAAATTGAGGGGGCGTTATTTTTGTGTTGCTCTCTCTATCTGGAGAATCTAAGCGGAAAGGGCGACCTACAACCAGGGGCCAGTGCAGAAAGGCAGTTGCTTCTATTCTATTTTTTCCGTCAACACCCAAAATCAATTATCTAGAGGCATCGTGATTTGCTAGTTAGCGAGTCCAAAAAGTGTCAGATGTAACGCCAGTAAACAGTGAAGTGAGAGGCGAGTGTATTTGTAACTTTACCAGCAAGATTATAACAGCCTTTTACCCTAGCAGACGACAAATAGTATTACCTTCATGGTACCAAGGTACATTTGGTACAAAATGATTTGAACTGCAACTGTAAGCTAATAAATCTTATTGTTATCCAAAAATCCACTCAAACCTTTTTTTAAAAAAATATATAAATTAAAATAATGATACTTTGTTGTTGTTTTTTTATTTTCCAAAATATCTTCTTGTTGGATGTATGACTTTCTCTCGAGTTGATTTAAGATAAATACAGGTCAGTCTTGTATGTGTCCAATCGAAAGCGTCCAAATAGAAATGTGAGAATTGTATAAGACAAAAGCCCTGTACCCATTTCCACATTCCACCCTCCAGGATGGACGCGCCTTCTCGGAATCCAACGATTGGTTCCGCCTCCGCGTCCGCCTCCGCGTCCGCCTCCGCGTCCACGCGTCCAAGTAGCAATGCATGTGCTCTGAACATCGCATTCGCTGTCTTTTCAACCATTGTCTGAGCCTTGGTCATAAAAGCAGGATTTATGTAATCCCGAGAACTTTTTCCCAGTGACTGAAATCCGCTAAATGTTCCATGATTCCATAGAAATACATTTGAAATATGTTACAATATTAGAAGAAAAATGAAAGTTATTAAAGCTTAAGATATTTAATATTAATACTATACTGGAAGTTGCTTTACATTATAGCAAAATCATTTTTTTATTATTTCGTCCTTCAGTGGTGTATTTTGTTAACAGAGAGTAGGAATCGAAAATATAGTGTTGTCTGCTTAAATGTATAATGGCAGCAATGCAGGCAACTTTTCTAAGAGATCTGTACAAATACCTAGCCTCCTTCACCTAAAAGAAAGTCACCAATGAGGAGACGGACATAGCAACACTTTCATAACAGACGTTTTTGTGTATGAAAATGTTCAATAAGCATTCAAATTAGTCACTTAGAGTGTATATTATCGAAAATTCAATTATAATAGTTGTATTGATTTTAGGTCCTCCAAGAAACGATTTCTTCGAACACCTTATCTCAAAATGCATCTCATATCATATCTACTTTTCCACGTCCTCTTATTTCGAAAAAATATGTTATATGCATTACATTCTTATCACCATACACGCTTTTGCCAACAAGTGCCACTGTTCTAAAAGGTTTGTATTCTGAATTTCTACTCTGCCCATATCACTCACAGTAAATTTAGGGATCGATTTTACTTTTTTAACTTTCTAGAACCATATATTTATTTATAAATTTCCTCTATATAAATGAAACCATAAAATTCCAAAGAAACTTGTAAGTATTTTGTAATATTCCTCTTAGGGAATACAGTTCACGTTATGTTAGTGAGTTTTGCCCAAAGAAACACAAATTCTTTCACTTCAATAGACGTAAATTGCCAACATAACTTATATGCTGAGATAAAGTTATCTTAGTTTAAATAATAAAGGTAGCTCGTGACTCAGCGCGAAGTCGTTCGTTTTTCACCAAGGAGGTTCGGGTTCGATTCCCCTCAATTCTCGAAAAAGCTCATGTAAAATTTGTTCCAACAAAACCAGTTTGCCTGCTACACAGAGACTAGGCCAATCTCTGTGAAACGTCCTAAAGCCTACCCCTATCCTTATTCCTTCCCAATTCTGGCTGCTGAGCAGTGATGCAAGACCGCATGGTGAGAGGCGCTTACGCGGATATGCTACTTGGCGGTTCTCTTGACAACTGACTACGAGTCCGGTCGCTAGAGAAATGATAAAATAAATGTTAACAGAGGATTACTCCATTGTGCAAGCGCTCAACGCTCTCGTTCAGGAACTGGGAGACGCTGTGCATCACTACAGACGCAACAAATAAAAAAAAGACAAACACATTCAGTTGAGACCAAATCCAATGGCCGTCGAAATCACGCCAGAACAATTTTGCTGTCTGAATGCACAAACCATATGGATTGGAAAGAACGAAAAGGGAAAAAAAGACGATTCCCAGAAATGTTAGCGGCCACTATTATGTGAGAAATCTATGTTTGTATGTTCATGTGTGTGTGTTGCGTGTGTGTGTGTGTGTGTGCTTGCGCTCTTGTCGGTGGTCACAGCTAGTTCGATAATGAAACCGAGCCGTAGATGAACATTGTAAATTTACGGAGATATGAATACATATAACTGCAGGCTCTGTACTTATCGTTCACTGTATGTTATCTTACACCGGAGTTCCCAGTCTCACGTAGGGGTCCCAAATGCGTTCCTATTATTTATATTTCAAGATAGTATTTTTGTTTAGTTTTTAAATAAATTTTCTATTAGCATTCAAAAACCGGATTTAATTGGTGTTCCAAACTTAAATGTGCTTAAGAAGATAACATTACTTTTTCCTCACTTCCTTTCTATTTCTGTACGCAAGGAGTATATTTTTAAATCGTATGAACTGAAATATAAATCGTTTCCTATATTATTTCAGTAATATACATACCTTGGAGGCTCTCACACGCAACCAATCTTTATAAATGAGGTCTTCAAAAAAAGAGAATTTCATGGACACCTGGCGAATGGCACTTTGACTTTAAAAATACAATATTTTTAAAAAAACGCATCTAAATATGCATGCCAAATGCAAACCGCAACACTCAGTTATGTCGTTAAATAACTCCTAAATGAAGCGTTCTAGGGTCTTAAAAACTAAACTTTTGAGACCAAAGGCCTCAAAGAAACGTTTCTCTCACTGTAATTCACAGGATATAATATTCTTGGACATTCTATTAAATTTTTCCGGTTCTGTGCTTATCTATACTACCAAGGAGGAATACAGAATATATTGCTCCATGACTTATAAATATAAGTCATGGAGCAATATATTCTGTATTCCCTTGGTGCTGGTGGTCATCTTTGTGACGTCACGCTTAGAAGGCTTAGATTCCTCCATCTTATATTTACGCTTTCTATGTACACCGTGGTTTGCGGAGACTGACGAGGTTTACTTGGATATTTATTAATTCAATATTTTGTCTCGCAGCAACAACAAGAGGCACTATTAATAGTTACATGATACCGATGAAGATGGTTTATTATCCAAGTAGTGCCCATTCATTTAACGTTTTGTCGTGGTCTACAAGTGTTGTGCTCCTAATTGTGGAGGGAACTACGATGGAAACAGATCACATGTTCTCAGGTTTCAGTTTCATAATACCCTTAGAAAAATTAGGGTGAGGTTTAACATGCGAGAGTTCTCGCATGGGTACGCTAGTGAAATATAACACATCTTTTTCTCTTAGTTTAAATTAATTAGTTTCACGAACACACATTTCTATAGCTCATTCATGCAATTTAATTGTAGCCCATCATGCCTCAGCGTTATTTGATAGTTTACACACTTATCGTGGCATTTTATGTACTCTTGTGGGAGTTTGTAATGTTAGCTTTAATGGTGCAGTGCGGCCGCTGAGCGCAGCCATCTTGACGGCGCGCCAGCCGCTGTCCGCCGGCCGCCGAGTGGAGGTGCAGTGCCTCACCACGGGCTCCCGCCCGCCCGCCAACCTCACCTGGTGGCTCGACAACCAGGCGCTGCTCACCGCCGCCAATAAGGTACCCACCCGCTCATTTCTGCTATTGAATTCAAAACACTCCACTATTAAACTCAAACGACGCGCCAAATACGAGGTAATTTTTATTGTTATTCTTGGCATGTAATAATAATAATAATAATAATAATAATAATAATAATAATAATCACAATTGTGTTAGTTTTGATTCTCGTCCTCTAGAAAGTATTCATGTCTTATTTGGGAGCCATCATTTCAGTGGTTCAAAAATGTTTGTGTCACAATCAATAAACACTATGAAATTTATATAAAAAATAAACTACAAATACAATTTTGTATAGAGATTTCTTCTATATTTTTTTCTACAAATTTTCGTATTTTTGGAGGGCCAGAGAGTTTGGGGGCCAGAGAGTTGGGGGGCCAGAGAGTTGGAGGGCCAGAGAGTTGGACGGCCAGAGAGTTGGACGGCCAGAGAGTTGGACGGCCAGAGAGTTGGAGGTCTGGAGAGTGGGAGGTCTGGAGAGTGGGAGGTCTGGAGAGTGGGAGGTCTGGAGAGTTGGGGGGCCAGAGAGTTGGGGGACCGGAGAGTTGGAGAGGCAGATCGCCCATGACGTCAGGTGTGTCATAAGAAGTGTAACATCTCAATCGTCAGAGCATCATAGCCCCGTTTTATCAACTTCCCGCCGATCGCTTCTTCTTAGAGAAATACTAGACTTTTTCAACATCAAAATAAAAATTTAATTTCAAGACTCCTGTCTATAGTTCACAGCTTACAACAACTTCTTAAACACTTAGAAAATATTACGGCGAATGTTCCTAGCATATCAAGCATCCATTTGCATAAACCCACATTTCCGTGGAACTGAGAAGCTTTCGAACTTAACTCTACCTGGCAAAGCATCCTGCTTGTTTACTTAGGGTCCTCTATCATAATATCCCGTTGCTTGGAGAAGATAATGGTTAATGATAACCCGCGGTCTTTTAACATGATACCTGGTTGCTATATGTTTGCAAATGACAACGGTAAACCGCCACGTTACAGAAGTGACGCACTCACTAGAAAAATTTAGTCGGTACGCGCAGATTTAGAATAGGTGGAACAACACAATGAAATATTTGTATTTTTCACTCAAAATGGAAACTGTTCTGTTGTGTTTTGTATTTCTCCCAAGATGCTCTGAATCAAGCGAAACCACAGACACCTTTCAAAACACTGCTTAGTTTTCTGTCAATTTCTGCGCGGATTGAAAATTAGTAATATAGATGTTTGTGTATTTTCTCTGAATTCCTGTGTACCTAACAAAATCATAAACATCTGACACAAGGACGGAAGTTGTGGAGTTTTCCTTGATTTTTCCGGGCACATTCGAAATTAGAAATATAGAAACACGCAGATTTGCCAGGAGATCGCGCGTAATCTAGCGGCAAACCTAGCCCCAAGCGGCTGTGGACCAAACTGAACGCATTCATTCTTTCCGTGAAGAGGTTATTTCAATACACACGTAAGTATTTCATTCATTTAGAATATAAAAGTTGATGTTTATGTTTAGCTTAGGGCAAATAAGAGACCAAATGGCAAATGAGGCCTGTATGGTAAATAAAATTTGTATGGCAAATGAGATACCAAATAAGAACCGGAAAATACATCAGAGCACTAAATAGATTGTTCAAAAGATGTTTAAATAATTAATTAAAAATAAAGTAAGAAGTTTTACTAGTGAAACTGCTTAGGTAAATAATGAATTTTACTTCTTTCTTTTTTATTTATTTATTTATTTTTTGCTTTTTCCAGTGATTGTCTATATTACTTATTTAAATTTCATTTACAGAAAGTTTGCCAGGTACGCAACTAATACATGACAGTGATAAATAAATGCCCGGACAAAATCTGATTTCTTCAGCTATTATTTAATAAAATAGCAGTCAGAAGTGGCATCAAGATAAACAACTGCGTTTACGCAGGAAAAAACGACTATTGAATCGAGAAACAAAATGTTCGCATTTGACACCTGGCCTATTCCTGTAGTATCTTACACCTTCGGGGTAATAACACGGGCAGTTGTGCCACCACATTACAATTTTTCAACAGGAAATTGAAAAACGGCGCATTCCAAACATTGACTCCACCATCCACGTAGTTCAATACACATAATATATCTACGTGGTAATAATGCAGAGGAAGCTGTATTTGTTTTTATAAAACGTGTTCAGAGAATCCCAGCGTGAACGGCAACAAGGACGCGACAGGGACGCCTGCAACGTAGTTATTAAATAGGTCAGATCGGAACCAACCGGTGAAGTGCCCGTAAAGTCTTTTGTAAATAGTGTAAATAGTAACGTAGGCAGTGCAGCAAAGTGAAGTGATACCAAGAGAGGAGAAAATCTCAGACTTTGAAAACTCTTCAAGACGAGTCTAAATAGCTCGGAACACTCCATAGTAGATGTAAATGATCCTTCTTCTTCATTATTATTATTATTATTATTATTATTATTATTATTATTATTATTATTATTATTATTATTATTATTATTATTACTATTTTTATTATTACTATAATTATAACTATTATTATTAGTATTACTGTTATTATTAGCTATTAGAAATGTGGTGGAAAACCGCAATGCAATGTAAATATTAAGTTCTAAATAAACGTATTTTTTTAATCCCGGAGAGTTGGCCGCTGTCGTTCGCCTGTAGGCAATCCTGCATGGAGCGAAAGAGCCAGCACAAAGAAGAGGTGTTGTCAGCTTTAAGCCCAGCCGCCCTAATCTCTGGAAGGTCCCAGTGCTTCCTGAATGGTTGGCTGCGCGAGCCTGATGGCCGTCGGGGATGATGGATAGCGCGAATAAAATTGCTCAAGCTCCCATCAGAATTTGCAACATGCGCCTTCTTACACTGGCCGGTCATCTTATGAAAATATTCATGATACAATCTCTCATCACTTATCTTAACTGAGTAGTACTTTACAAAATTCTAAAGTAGGTTTTTACTGTGCAGAACACTAAAACGCGTTTTTTGCATTGTATAATGGCAAATACTAACATCAAAACTGCGATAGTTACGTTTAAGAAATATATCTAAATTCATTGAAATAGTAGGCTAGAAATTAACAAATAATTTGAGAAAGCACGTGAAAATTATACTTTCCAACTAAAATAAAACAATGTGAATATTAATACTTTATATTTCATCTGTGTGTACTGAATGGATGCTTAACTTTTTATTTATATTTCAAATTAAGAAAAGTGACTAATGACAGTGGATGTTCGTATCATCCTTTACCACAGTTGTATCAAGCATTATTGTAGCCTTTGCAAAGTTATCCGTATGAGTACTTTCGTGATAACATAGCTCAATACTCATAATTCAATGAGATACAATTAAATAGAAGGAAATTTTAAAAAATCATGTGCAGGTATATGTTTATCCCACAAAGCTCAACTTACTTCATAACTCATTTTTAATCTTCCTTCATATCTTAGGTCTTAAATGTGTATAATTTCATAAATATGTTCGAAATTCAGTTCTTTCCGAAATAAAAACGACGGTTCATCGCCTAATAAGCAAATATTTTAATGAAATGCCATTGTGCAAGTTTCACTATATTTAACATATATATATATATATATATATATATATATATATATATATATATATATTAAATACGAACATAAATTGACATTTATATTATAAAATTAATATAGATTGTTTAGAAAGGGTAACGCGTAATAATTTGCTTTAAACATAAGCTATTGAGTCAAAAGACGTATTTATGTCTTTTTGCAATTTTTATTACTTAAGCATTTCATCACTTTATAATTTCATATTTTGTTACAAAAATGGGAAATTACCAGTATCATGCAATTTTTTTAAGAAAATGCATAATACAATATCAGTAATGAAAAAATACAGTGCATCAATTTCTGGACTTATAATCACTTTTCGTAGCTTTTAAAAACTATTTAATTTATCACAGAACAGCTTTTCGGAAATTAAGTTTTACTTGATTTACCAATTAGCCAGATTTTATTAGAGCATTTTGTCACAATCCGATTTAAATTAGCTGAATCCAAGTTGAACTACACAGAAACGTCTTAACTTTCTCTTTCTCCGAAGTTCTCGTTTCCATTCGCGACACGCACGGAAATTTCGCCTTCTGCTCAGCGCACGCGGAATGTTCGCCTTTAATTCTGCAGCTGCCAGGAATTGCGCAAAGAACGGCACAAGCAAAGAAGCGGAAAGTGGCAATATGATGCAATGAAACCTGATAGGAGCTGCTGTACGCATCCCTAGGGAGGTAACTGGAGGCGAACTGCAGGCGACAAATGGACCTCCGCTTTGCCCGACTCCCTCGGTGCCAGAGACCTCCAGCCTCCATCTGATAATGTCGAGAATCTCCGCTAGGAGCGCTCTAGGGCGGCGCGAAATCGACTAGCTTGCGCGAACTTGGTTTTCTTCTTCTGCCTCTCGGGAATCGTGGATGATTTGAATGGCATGTTCGTAAAATTATTATTCTCCAATATTGCAAGCAGGAGCTATTGTAAGTAATAAAACGAAAGAGTATTGCAACAAATTTCTTCAGAAATACAAACCAACCTCACAGACTTAAATTTATACAATACAAATTTATAAACTACTTTCTCATTCGAAAAATGAAAATTCATTAATTTAGATAGTGTTTTCTTCTACAGTATTATAGGCAAATTATTTAAACACTATGCGTTTGTTTTAATCATTCACACATGTGTTTCAATTATTAAACTCTCTCCTCGTGTCAACACTACAACCCTCTACGCTACAATCTACTATCCAGTGCGAACTTGTAAATGTCATGGTCATACTCGAAACTTTATTCTTCTCATCCTTTACTATCTCGTATCCTACGCAATCGCTCTTGCGAAAATATTTGTATGTACGTGGTTCTACATTAAATATCGTTATATAAACTCAAGCTAAAAGGATGAAAAATCTACGAGTTACACGCAATAAGCATGGAACAGACCTTCAATAGATTTAAAACATGAATCTAAAATACATCTCCAATGCGACATATTGAAGATACAGTGTGTCATATGTTCAAGCCAGAAGAAAAATGGTTGTGGAAGGAAATCCCGTTGGTAATTCGTGACTTGTGGTTGGTTTTGGTTGGCCGAAGAGCAAAGGGAACCGCAAATACTCCGATCAGATTCACCGACTCCACTGTCCTCCAACGGCACTTTCTCTCGAGTCAGCTAATTAGCGAGGGTCTAAATCCGGTCCCTTGAAGCGGTCGGAACCCAGGAGTTTGCAATTTACGCTGCCCTGTTGCGGAGAACGCAACTCCTAGTAACGGGAGTCAATGATTGCGGCGACCCGTAACGGAAGCCCTGCATCGGAACCTTGATCATGCTCAAAATAGAGCTTCAATACAGAGTGTTAATGACGTAATTTTCTGGTTCACTTATCCTCCTCCTAATATACAGATAATCAACAGTTGAATGGGGCACCGTGCACATCCTTACATTTCCCTAGAAACAAAGCCGTCACCTCGAATTGTTCAATGTAATTATGTGTTCTTGTTAAAGTAATCAATAGGTTCATTAGGTTTCCTGGTGATGCAGCAATGAATAAGAACCATGTTATACTTTCTTATACTTTAACACTTTGAAGATACCATTGTGTGACAAGAGTGAAATTAGAGAATCAAGGAAGAACATCTATTATCATGTGGGATTCTAATTAAATACTAAATAATGAGTTTCTGATTTCACGAAACGTATTGCGAGAAAGAAAGTATACTGATTAGTGCATTAAGAAAGTAAAACTTTACTACATCACTCCTTAAACAGTTCTATTTAACAGAAAACTTTTTTGACTGTACAGTGATCGAAATGAATATTTAGCTATTGGAAAACTGTCAGTTTTTTCACGAAGCTAAACATTCATCAAAAAATAGAAACTTTATACCTTTGGCAAGTGGAATTTTACCATTGCAGTTATAGATCTAGAATATGAAACCTATTCGACTTAATAGAAAACATTTTAATCTTACGTGTAAAGATAGTACTTTTAAAATATTCGGTTACTGGAAATAACGTCATCTTTTATTCTAGAAATGGTATAGCCGAATAAAGTGGTGAAAAGTGCCCCCAAACCAAATCGAAAATCGCGATGCTCATATGAAAGAATATAAAATGACGTAGATTAACAAAAATCAACCTCCTAGGGCAATCTGTTGCGGTGATACGAGAAAAGTGTTATGGGTGTTTTATTTTATTCTCAGCTTCTATTGTGTGTATGAGACTGATGAAAATTACAGAGACGAGGAAGCATAGTTGAATTTTAAGGTATTTTGTCAACCAATTCTGTCACCAAATTCATATAAAGAATAGATAAATTTTTGAAATTGATTTTCAAAGTGATAACGTCAGAGTACTGTCTCATTTTTTTCCCTAAAATGGGTCTTATAACATACTTTATTCAGATTTTTAAACCATGTGAACAGTAGTGAAAAAACATTAAAACTATTTTTTTCAGTTTAAACATTGCCAAAATGTGATTGGAGAAACATGAAATTTCACCAATGTTTAAAAAGTTTATATTAAAATTATTGAAAGATCTCGCTTACCAAGTTGATTTGGAACTTTTTGCTGACAAATGTTTGTTTTATATGTAAAGTATTTATATTATCATAAGTAATATCACGAGAAGTGCCATCGGCTAGCACAGCACTTCTAGCGATACTTAGTGTGACTATTTCACGAAATAAGACATTACGTGAATCGAATGGATAATTAAAATCAGGGGAGTTACGAAAAAGAAAAATATTACTCAAAATTGCTACCGAAATATGTGAAACTTTCATTCAGCTTCGAGTTATCACTGCCTCCTAGATTTACTTAACACGTAAAATATGAACAACAGTTTAACTCTTAAATGGTGCCGTGAAACTTATTGATCATATCGATTTGGTTTGAGAGTACTTTTCACCGCCTTATTCTGCTGTACCCTTTAACTCAAATTATAGTGTCAAACCCTTTGCGAGATTAAATATAAATCCGATAAACCCAATCGTCATTTGTATTCGACCAGATAGAGAAACAGTGGAGGTACCGTTTTCCTTGACTGTCGGATTCTGCCGCTATGCACCAACGTTTTTACTTTCTCGCACTTACTAACATAAGAGAAAGTATTGTAATCGTGCGCCGGATAACGACACATTTTCGGCACAAAAACTCTTATTGGCGGGCCTTATACGAAAAAGTGGATACATCCAGTTGCGAAATGTAGAAAAAAAATCTTCTAACACGTGGTGGAATCAGAATCCATGTTTTGTACGTCCTTTATCTTAATTTTGTGGGGTACATTGCATGAAGCCCCTAGGACATTTTGAAAATTTAAAAAAAATTACTCAAATTTTTTTGATTAAATTCTGTTGTACAATATTACGAAAGACGTTTAAGAGAAAGGTGCAGGTTCCATTTTCGTTGAAACCCCTGAGTTTTGCAAAAAATGTTTAAAACAACCAAATTGAAGATAATTTTTTTCCCAGACAAAGTCTGTTGTACCGAATTAGCTCTTCAAAGCGGTCATAATTTTTTGGAAAAAAACGAGTATTTTTTTTGCGTAATTTGAGCTTGTAATTTGAGCTTGTAATTTTTTTTCTAAAAAAACTATTCCAATTTTTTTGGTTTCATTCTCTCCACATATGTCATAATGGACGGTAAAAAATAATGTGCTAGTTAAATTTTCGGGTATTGCTCGTTTTTTTTCGAAAATTGCAAAAGAAATATCCAAAACTACAATATTGAAGATAGAGACTTTTGCCTCAGACAAAGTCTATTGTAAAAAATTAGCTCCTTAAAAAAGGTCATACACAATTTTTTTGTAAAAGTTAGTCGTTTTCGCGTAAGTTCTATTTGAAATTAATGAAGCATGTATGGGCGTCCCGTCTTACATAACGGTAACATTGTGATATTGCGAGAAAGTATGTGCTTTTGTAGTTGGGTTTGTTTGTTTTGTTTTTTCGGCTGTAGTAAAAGCGAGGGGGCGTGTTGCAGGTGGTGGGCGACGGCAACGCGACGGCGTCGACGCTGCGCCTCGTGCCGACGCCCGCCCACAACGGCAAGGCGCTCGTCTGCCGCGCCGAGAACCCCGCGCTGCCCGCCGGCGTCGAGGAGGACACGTGGCGGCTCAACGTGCACTGTGAGTACTATCATCTGCGCACATTTTCTTGAGCCCTCGCTTCGCTAGGTGCGAGAGCAGTGGGGGAGTTTGGTTATTTTGACAACAGGAATTTTATATCAAATTTGTTGTTCGGTTTTTTTCGATGAAAAATAGTTTCTATTACGCGGGAGCGAACATTTCTGGTTATCAGATTTTGTCTACAACGTTCGTTCGTATCATTTATTCTTACATCAACTAATGTTGGCAAAGGAGTGGGGATAGGTATTTCGGGGCCTTCCTTGAAGGACCTGGTCATGCCTCTGCCATTTCTTTAGATAATGGTAATAAAGCTGAACAGAAGTTGTCGACTATGAAAGCAACTAGCTTTGACTAGCTTCTGTTTCGCGCCAACAAAGGTTTAATGCTTGGAATGTTGTCATCAGTGCTCGCTGCGAGCTTTTGCCTTCAACTGTTTATTGCTCAAGGGAGGGGGAAGCAAGGTCATCGTTCAAGAAAAGTTGCGCGAGTAGCATATACTACATAGAGTGACTGACGCTATGATTTCAGCGCTCTTAGTGGACGCTCGCAGAACTCGGGGCCGCCATCTTTTATGCCGTCAAAACCTTGAGTCGAAGCCAAGAGGTGGCTCCTGTTATATACGTATCAGATCTTATTTCTATGTTGTTGATTTTGAATTTAAATTCTATTTAACTGTATTTAAATATTATTGTGTTCAGTTGTTTGTTTATTTCTGTTATTGATAATTATTAATGAAAACCGCCATGCAAGCGATATTGTTTATACTTATTTGTGATATGTTTCTTTGCTTCTTATTGCAATAACATTCACATTCCGGCGTTATGCTAACTACAATAACAATTCAATAGTTTCCATTCTTATGACAATAACTGATGCAGGAAGCAACGAGTCTCTAAAGTTTCTCAATTCGTTCTCCTTACTTAACCATCACTCGCGCGGGCATTGGTAACACTCGCGCGTTGGACTCAGTTCAACGTATCCATGATGTTTTCTTTTTTTATTAACACCAGTAACACACTTTTGTTATTTATCTGTGCTTATATTATAATTGACTACACAATAGAAAGAAACAATGAATAATTACAAACAATACTTGAAGCTTCTATTATGTTTCCGTCACTAGCACGGCCATTCATCGCACGAATACTCGCGCGTTGGACTACGTCCAACGCCTGCATTACTTAGTTTTCTACATCTTCTAATATTTACGTTTTTTCACAGTAACGAGAGAAACGCATCAACACAGCATTTGAAGTATTAAACTCCCTCATATTACAGAAAACTATCATTTTGATCAAGTATTCAACAACACCGTTTTATACGCTAGTATTCGCATGTTGAATTCTGTCAAACAGACACAACGATCTTCCTTCAGGGTATGGCGGCACAGTGTAAAACTGAGATAAAAAGTTTATTGGTACCCTTCTCAGACTCCGTTAGAGGAATTTAAGTATTGTTTTTATTTGTGGAAGGCTAACATTCCTTTTCTAATTAGAAAAGAAACTTCTGACTTTATCCAACGGCGCGAGTGACGGAGTGTTAATGTGATTTTGTTTTTAAATAATTGGTTCTGGTCGTGAGGATTTATATTACGCGCGGCCCTCGCTCTCCCGGGCCAAACCAGCGCCTTACGGAATACTCTGTTTCTCCAGAGAACGCTGTTATGACTGCGAAATACATGGCTCCAATTTGCTGCAAAGATAGGGGCGCTTCAGCCACTGTATGTAGTTTATTCTAACTCGTTGAGTACCTCTGAACGGCTGACCTTTGAGTTCAAAGGCCGCCGGATGCAGAATTTTCAACACCAGCTACATAAAATTCGACGCTAGCTAGCTGGAGGCGAATTCTAGTGGCAATTTGCTCTGATCGGTAGTTTCTCGTTTCAACACCACTCGAATGCAGGAGTAATACTCTAACAAACGGGTCACAGACTGCGCTCGATCCTTCCTTCCTCCTTACTCTATCCTCATCCCTTACTTACACCTTACATTTTCATGCACTAGACTAACATACATGTTGGGAGAGGTGTCAGGGGATTATAACTTATTCCGGCTGGATGCTCCTTCTGGTGGGAGATAACCGGATGGAGAAAACCTCGCAAGCCAACGTGTAGGTCGACGCTGGATTTCACCATCCCGCTGTAGAAGGTCACCGCCCCGCAATCAAAGCATCCACCACACTTACGAAATTAATGACTGAAGCAATTCACGCGCCAGCAAACACGAAATAATCAATAAATTAATCCACTTACATCCCTGAACCTCCAGTTAAGTTTAACTTCTGCTGACTTTGCATTGTTGGAGTAATACAGCTAATGCAGCTTTAACGCACGACTAAGTTATCACAATGATGTCCTGAAAATTCATTAATTAACCAATAGATGGCGTTAAATTACTTGCAAACTATTTACATTAAAACGTGAAAACAGTACCGTTGTATCATGCAGTGGCTGATAAGTAGATAAAGAGAATCAAAAATGCATTAATTCAGTTTATACTCGCAATACGCTTATTCACTGGAAAATAAAATTAGTATAATATAAAAACGTATATAATTTGGAGAATTAGTGTAGTCTGTGTAATAAAAAAGTGACGTGTGAATAAAATATTGATATGTTAAATATCTTGAAAAAATTCTCAATTATGAAGCATTTCTCAAGTATTTACCGTCAACGCTAGATTAACAATAAGTTGTAATTTCTGTTTTATACCAATTATCCTCTTTCTTTACCCCTTTCTCAATAACTTTTCAAAATGATTGTATTGTGAAAGGTTATGGCAGGCTGTTTTCCTGTGTAGTTGGGCCGGTGCTCCGACTTCAACTCGGCACGAATCTGAATCCTGAAGACATAGAAGAAGGAGACGACGTGTACTTTGAATGCAAAGTGCATGCCAACCCTTGGGTCTACAAAGTGCTCTGGAAACACAATGTAAGTTTGAATATTCATTATGTATTAATTTTGATACATTCTTTGTTTTAATAAATAAGCATCATAACAATGCGTAATGCATCATGTTAAATAAATTGTATAGAATAAAAATTGATGAACGAAGAAACTTGTAATTGGTGATTTCTTTACAAAACTAGTAAATTAACCCGTAGTTTTTAAAACTCATAGATTTTTGAAATACTTAATAGACACTGTGCAAAAGATAAAAATTCTTCACGATTCAAACTCATTTATTGAATAATTGATTTTCCAAAAACAAACAATACTATCGAATAGCATAGTGACCAATATGCAATACGAAGAGGAAATGAACGTAACATCAAAGAATGTGCCAGAAATCAAATCAGTAAATGTTCGTCTATCATTAGTTGATCAGCCATTTTATTTAAACATCAGACACTGTTTTTGACTTATTGATCTGTTAATTTTAGTAGTCAAAAATTAACAAAACATAACCGAATTCTTTAATACTAGTTCAATGTGGGATATGAACGGGTAAAATTGCGATTTAAAAATTGTGATTGCCGTAAAAAAAATACTTACAGATATGGATGATAAGAATAGTTAGAAGTTGGGACAGTACATTTTGTACGCTTGTTTTATTAATATGGACAGAAGTGCACATATAAGATCATCTGTAAGCTGTTCTTCAGCGTTATTCTCGAATAAGGTCATTCTCAATTAGTTCCGAAAATTTTATCGCAAAATCTTCAACCCCATTTGATTCTTTCCGAGATTTACTTACCGTTTCCACATTTTGTCCCCTAATTTTGGAAGAGATTAAGTATCCACAAAGAATTTGTGTCCACTTCTACTTTTGCAATAGCTCTATTAATAGTTTTGAAGGCAAATCTTTATAAACATTAAAGGGCAACAATTTTGTGTGCTTTTGTGAATAAGGTGTTATTTAAGGTTAATATTGAGTCGTTAGTTGAATTAATAATGTGTTGTTAGTGACATTCATTTAAAAATCGGTATTTGCACGCTTAAGAACGTAAATGTGAGAAGTCGAACATACGGACGAATAAACGCACGGACCCTCACTGTTTCTCAAACACTACATAGGGACACGTTGGCATTTTCTTTCACAATCAGGGAAGGCTGTTCTAAAATATTGGCTTCTATACGGTTCACAAGATACAACAGCTATCTAAAAGGAAAAATATTTAATTGGTGAAAAGGAAAAACTTTAAGAGCTGAGAAGGAGAGTTTTTCAGTAAAGAGCAATGTACTGGAGAGAATAGAAACAAAAATGTCAATTGAAAATGTAAAATAAGTGAAAATGCTACCAGAACCGCGAGTTTCCAGCCTAACATTAACTTAAAATAATATCGTGATAGTACAAAAATTATGTTAGGTAGTCAGTTCAGGAGCATTTTTAAAAAGTGGAAATTCTGGTGATGAAATTAAGTGGAATAATGAGACGTGAATAAAAAATAGGGGGGAAAAGAAGCTAAAAACGTAAAATATATTATTCAACATTCTACGTTTTTAGTATTTCTTTCTCTATATTTCAAAGCAGTTTTATCTGGTTCGAAATGTAGAGAAAGAAATACTAAAAAAAATGTATAGTGTTATGTAATATATCACACGTTGCTACAAGACAACCAGACACCCCGATTACCATACATTTCTTTTCTCTGTTTGACGTCTTGGTCTTGGCAGTTTGATAGTTTAATTGGCTTCGATGTGTCTCCAATTACCTTCAGATACTCAGTCTTTTTTCTAGTAGATTACGTAACTACGACACAGAGAATAGGGGAGTGGGGTCGAGGAAGGGCTTTAGGGCACCGGAGCGCCCTGGTGTTTGCACTGTCGTCTACTGCCGTCGGGCACGACGCTTCTATCTCCTAGCCTCCGTCTAACACAGACTCTCCCATCACTCCCCTCCAGCATCCATCTGTCATAGTCACTCCCCACGTACTTCAGTATGACATGGCTACGTGACAACGAGCTCTGCTACACCTCCTCGCGCCCCGTGCACCCCACGTGTCCCCACCTTATCCCGCCGCATTCCACGTTTCTCCATCTGCCTCCATCTGACCTAGCCGCTCCCCATCTCCCATCTGCTTCTAGACGCTCCCCAACTCTCTCCATCTACCTTCAACCGACCCAGACGCTCCCCACATCTCTCATCTGCTTCCATACGCTCTCCAACTCTCCCATTTACCTCCAACCGACTCAGACGCTCCCCATATCTCCCATCTGCTGCTATACGCTTCCCACCTCTCCTAATCTACCTCTAACCGACCCAGACGCTTCGTTTCCCGTCCCGCTCGAAACGATCCATCGCCTTGCTCTGCCTCCTATACCTTTGCTGCATCTCACAGCAACCCTACACTTCTCGCCCATCTCCGCACCCCTCGTTCCTCCCCTTGCCGCCCCGCAGCGGCGGGATGAGGTGGGGACACGTGGGGTGCACAGGGCGCGAGGTGTAGCGGAGCTCGTTGTCACGAAGCCGTGTCCTATTGAAGAAGGAGGGGAGTGACTACGACAGATGGGTGCAGGAGGGGAGTGATGGGCAGAGAGTAGGTTAGACGGAGACAAGATAGCGGTGATGTGCGGGTGGGTCAGTAGAATCCAAGTGGGAGAGATGGGGAGCGCCTGGGGTTGATGGAGGCAGGTGGTGTGCGGATGGTTGAGGCGGAGGCAGATGGGAGAGGTGAGGAACTGTTAGATCAGGTGGGAGGAGTTGCGCTCCGGCGAGATCAGGTAGATATGGGCGTGGTGCGGCTGGAATGGGTACGAAAAAATGGAGAGCGGCGCTGCTCCGTGCCTCTCCCTCGCACCCTCGCTGTGCCCTGCTCACCCCCGTACCCCACTCCACTTCGCTCCTCCCACCGTCCTGCCTCTCCCTGGCTGACTTGACAACACCCCGCAGTTTCCCGATTGTCCTCAATTCTCCCTTCCTGATCCTGACGTGTCCTGACACACTCCTCACCTCTCCCCCTCGCCCCGTCCCCGCTTCTCTTGCTAGCCCCGCTCCGCCCAGCTCCTCCGTGTCCCGCCCCACTCCGCCGCTCCCGCTGTCCACGGCTCTCTCCACCTGACCAGGCATCACCCCACCGTTTCCTGATTCTCCCCTCCTGACGCCTTCTGTAACTCTCCTCCCTTCTCACCCTTCTGCCTTCGTCGTGTCAAATCCGCTCCCCCCACCCCGTGCTCATCCGGGCCCGCTCCCACAGTCTTCGCCTTTCCCTAGCTCACTTGACAACACCCCACCGTTTCCCAATTGTTTTCAATTCCTCCTTTCTGACCCTGACGTGTCCTACCACTCTCCTCACGTCTCCTCCTCGCCCTGCCCCCGCTCATCTCACTGTCCACGCTCCCCCGTGCTCCGCTCCATCCGCCCCTACCGCTGTCCTCGGTTCTCTTCACCTGGCCAGCCAACACCCCGCCGTTTCCCAATTCGCCCTTCCTGATTATGACGTCTCCTGCCACTCTCATCACTTCTATCCCCTTCTCCCTTGGCCTTCTCCACCCCACTACCCCCTCGCGCTTTTCCGTGCGCGCCCACCTCGCCGCTGGCGCTGTTCTCGCCTCTCCCCACCTGACCTGGTAACACTCTGCCGTTTCCCAATTGTCCTCAGTTCTCCCTTCCTGACCCTGATACTTCCTCCCTCTCTCCTCACCTCTCCACCACCTGCTTTTATCTTCCCCACCCCGCCGGGGCTAGCAAGAGAAGCGGGGACGGGGCGAGGGGGAGAGGTGAGGAGTGTGTCAGGACACGTCAGGATCAGGAAGGGAGAATTGAGGACAATCAGGAAACTGCGGGGTGTTGTCAAGTCAGCCAGGGAGAGGCAGGACGGTGGGAGGAGCGAAGTGGAGTGGGGTACGGGGGTGAGCAGGGCACAGCGAGGGTGTGAGGGAGAGGCACGGAGCAGCGCCGCGGGGTGTGGCGGGCGTGCAGGGGGGCGGCGGAGGGTAGGGAGCCCCGGGCTGTGTATCAGCGGAGGCGCGCGTCTGCAAACAGCGCTGGCGACCTTTGTTCCACGCCGCATGCAGCTCCGTCTGGGAGGGGCCTCCGCCGGGGACCGGCTCACGGGGGCAATGCACGACAGCACTCGCACGTCCTCGCCAGTCGCCGCATTCAAAATACTAACAAATACGCTTTATTTTCAGATTCTGGTTTACGTAGATAAAATAAACACCTATGTTCTGCAACTTTGACGTCATCTTTCACTGCAAAACGTAATACTACACAATTGCATAAAGTGCCGTAGAAGGAGAGACAGGGGACACTGGTGATCCTTATGTGATTTTAGCGCCTACTTATTATTCCAAATAAATTCAAAGAAATCAATTTAACTTTTAAACTCGTTAGGTCCAGAAAGGGAGTGCTGGTTCAGGGCATCAACTGATATCACTATAATGTTTCTGATCGTGAGATCCTTAGGTTCGAGAATCGACGGTGCAAGGATTTGCGACACTAGCTAGATAGCTGGGTCTAATTTAGTCCCTGTCTGGAGGAGAAGTCTAGCGGCCGCCTGCTCTCATTGGGACTTTTCCGTGGTTTCTTCAATCAACACCCGGCGAATATCGGAGCAGTACCCTAACAAAAGGGTTACGGACCGCGCACGATATTCCCTTCCTCTTCCTTATCCTATCTTCACCACTTATATACATACATACACACACGTCGGCAGAACAGAGGAAAACTTAGAGCTTGTCCCGGCTGGTGGGAGATGCTAGTTGGGAAAAACCGCTCTAGCCGACAGTAGGTCGGCACCAGGTCTCACCATCCATTTGTTTTCTTTGACATACCCTCTCCATTTACACACACACATACACACACACACACACACTACATCTGTCGGGAGGCCAACCACGAGCTTAAATCTTCTCGTGGCTGGGCAGATGCCCCGCTAGGGAAGTTACCTGAATGGGAACTTCCCTCCTAAGCCAACGTATGGGTTGGCGCTGGGCTTGCTTTCCAGCGGGGGAAGAACACCATCACCTCCCGGTATTTAACATTAACTACCTTCACTTGCGCGATATTAATGATTGTAGTAGTTGTCACCCCCGAAATACTAATACATATTTATCTCTAAAATCGTCTATTCCGTCCAATTTACATGCTTCCTCCTTACAAACGATTTCGGAGTTTTAGCGAACGCAGGGGCAAAGTATGTTCAAGTGGCGGCAGAGCTGAATCGTTCGTCAAAAGCGTGTAAACCAGGTGTTAACACATAAGCGCCGAAATTATATCAAGTTTGTAGCCTAACCTCAAATAATACAATTCTAAGTTCTCCTTGGAATAAATTAAGCGCTAATAGTATGTATTTTAAACATGGCGTGCCCGTTATCGTCAAAATTTCCTTCAAAAACCCGCAAACATGGTTACAGAGAGAAAAACAATATTTCAGAGAGTAATATTTTCAAACTGTTTCGCAACGTGGCTAACAGGGCACAGCACCATCCGAAGAGTCATCACCAGCTACATTATTAAGAACGAATTCGGTTTCTAAGAAGATGCCGTTAGCACGTATTGTTCAAATCAAAAATCACGCATACTGCGACTCTGTAAATGTTTATTGACGCTCGGTTCTTTATCGAAACTCCTTGGCGGGGATATAAGGATCTTCTTTGTGAGCAAGCGAGTTTCGCGGGATAGCAGATGGATGAATGCCTGCGTGCACGCGAATATCTGGAAGAAATGAATAACTCCGAGGACAGAAGATGATAACTCCCAGAACAGGTGACAATATTTTTCTTCAAATACTTCGTACCAGGAGGTGACTCAGGGCATTCAAGTCACTGCAGTGTCTATGACCGGAAGGTCCTGGGATTCGAGTCCCGACGGCGGGAATTTCAAAACAAGCCAGATAGCTAGGTCGAGTTCTGCCGCTGACTGGAGGAGAATTCTGGCGGCCTGCTGCTCTGATCGGTAGTTTTCCCTCCTTTCTCCGATCAATATCAGGCGCATGATGGACCAGTATCCAACCAAACAGGCCATGGCCCGCGCGCGTTCTTTTCTTCCTATTCTTTGTCCTATCCTCCCCCCTAACACAGACACACACAACCAGTACACTACCACACATGCCGAGTGACCGGCCGGGAGCTTAAAGTTTGTCCCGGTGGGGGCGCAGCCCCGCTGATGGGAGATACCTGTTCGGGAAAAACCACCTATGAGACGGTAGATCGGCGCCGCTTCTCACCGTCCAGTAGGGCAAGTATCACGGCCATCTCCCGAGCAAAAGCATGCGCTACACTTATGCGACTAATGACCTTAGAAGTTGACGCTCCCGAAATCACTGACAGTCAATCATTCATTGAAATATTTAGTGTTGTAAATCATATTCTAAAGCCAACGTGGGATGATAATCGAATGATTCATTGATTGATTGTGATTCCGGCATCAACTACTAGGGTCGTTAGTCCCGTAAGTGTATTGCACGTTTTTGCGTTGGGAGGTGGCTGTGATCAACCCCCACTGGATGTCGACAAGATCCGGCGCCGATCTACCGTCGACTAGCGGGTTTTTCCTCAACTCGGTATCTCCCACCAACGGGCCACCGCCCCAGCCGGGACAGATTGTATGTCCCCGACCGGTCTCCCGGTATGTGTGGTAGTATAGTGCATATTGGTGTAAGTGGGTGTGTAAGGAATGAGAATAGGAAAAGGAAGAGGAATGAAATATCGCGCTCGGTCCGTGGCATATTTGACAGGGTACTGCTCCAGCGTTCGCCTGGTGTTGATCAGAGCAGCCGTTTGCTAGAATTCTCATCCAGACGGCGACTAAATTCGACCTAGCTGAAAAGCTAGCGCCGAAAATCCTGTCGCCGCCGTCTGGAACAGAACTTACGACCTCCCAATCAGAGGCACTGTAGTGACATCACTTGATGCACTGAGCCACCGCTTCCTGCATGATAATCGAATTGCTATCATTTTCAAAATTCTTCCATTCCCAAAACCAACAAAAAATTCGAATCCTCCCATCCCGCGAACGTAACACGAAGCATTTCTATGCCTCATCACCGGGTGTAAGAATCCCCTCCTGACGAAATGTTGGCTTGGCTTGCAGGGGCGGCCGGTGCAGCACAGCCCGAAGGACGGGCTGCTGCTCATCAACCACGACCTGGCGCTGCAGGGCGTGCGGCGCCACCACGCGGGCAACTACACCTGCAGCGCCAGCAACGGCGAGGGCGACGGCGAGTCCAACGTCGTCCCGCTGCGCGTCATGTGTGAGTGGCAGCGGGGGCCACACCTCCCTTCACTGCAATTTTATATAGAACGCGGCTTCTGGGTCAATGACCCCCATCTCGATCAAGTTTTTCGTCCAGTTTCCCTCATCCTTTGAGCAAATGCTGAGTGGCCCCTTGTTTTGCTTCTGGACATAAATGTAACTTCATTATCTGTGCAAGTCTTCTAGAATTGAGTGGGAAATATAGTTATTCAAATTATCGTTCTCCATGTTGTCGTGGTAGGAAGTATTATTCCTTGACGAAGGACACGATGGATAAGAGCCAAAATTAATCGCTGATTTACCCTTGAAAATATATTTTATTACATCGGAGCGAATACTTTGTTAACAATCCTTGCAGAAAATGCCCATTTTTTTCTGTATTCAAAAATTCAAGTAGTATATGCCTTAGGTTATGGGTCTCAGAATTTTGAAAACGTGCACAGAATTAACTTCTCCCATACAGTTGTAACTGTTTCTACGTAAAAATAAATAAATAAATAAATAAGCAAATAAATCAGAACGAAATAACACAAAGAAAATAAAAACGAACGTTTGTTTAAAAATTTGTCAACTCATTCGTCTCCTCGTTCCCAACAGAACATTCAAATTCATTTTACATTTATTATACCTAAATATCTTGCATATAAAATGAAAGTTAAAAGTTATCCTTATTCTTATTACAATTTTTGTGCTTTATGAATACATTTTTGAATTAATAAGAAGTCTACTCAAATATTTTCTCGCTATAAATTACTTGTTACATTTTTGTTTCTTGTTAGTTATTATAAATGTATTTAGGAGTTATAATCAGAGAAATAATGAGAACAGTGTTTTGGTGTTATTACAGGGAAAACAAATGTTTTGAGATATTATAGAGGAATATTGTAAAGACGGAAAACACTTCTCTATTAATTACATAGCGTATAATAGCATAACGCGTCTTGCCCGTATCATTTAGAAATTTAATTAATTTTTTTTCAAAATATATAATAGTTAATGATACGATGGACAACGATAGTGACTGATACATAAGGTGTATTACGTTTTCTTTTTTTCTTCACATTTTCTTGGGCCTTAATATTTTCCTTATTCACAATATTCTGCAGTGTTGCCTCTTATTTTGACCATTCTTAAAAGTGTTGAAGACCTATATCAAAGTACAACCTCTGAAATAGAATTTCAGTAAAAATCCTTTCGTTTGTTGTTTAAGCCTGAATTGTCCTTCTGACAGCTTGTGTCAGTATGGTAGCTGAAGGTTTGATACTGAGATATATAATAGAGTTAATACTGACATATACTGTAATAGTACAGAGCGCGTCTGCAGGCAGTTTGGCCGGAAATCTTACATTTCAGCAGCTCAGCTCTACAATAAAGGCACTAATTAACATAGTAGTTTGATACGTCCTGAAGCATTAGGACCTGTCCGTATTACTACCTTCAGCAAACTTGCCTGTTAGACTTATAAGAATTAGCGATGGAAAATCGTATTATGACTGCTGGTCTAAACATACCGGTAGATTTATCTACGAGATATGTTAACTGGAAAATGAAGTTAGGAGTAGCACGTTAACTGCTGGTAAATTGCAGATTTATTTCCAAAACGGCGGCTCGTCCAATGTATTATGCAGAATCGCGAGCAAATTCTCGCGGTGTATTTCGACAAAACAAGATGTCTTAAAGATGTGCCACCCGAACGAAATGAGTTTGAAGACACGCAAGGCCCATAATTCTTCATACGCTGTTCTCTTTCTTCCCAAACGTTCGTTTATTTCAATGAATCATTGCGATTTAAATAAGATTATGTAATATGTGAACAGTAATACTTTTGACAATATGTAAGTCATTTGTTTGAATAAAAATGGAAATTATTTAGCTTCTAAACAATTATGAAACCATGTTATTTTGCGTTTAATAACAATGTAGTTTGCAACAAAAAATTCTTAAATTTTTTTTCCCTGATGAGGGAGGATTTTTATGGGAAAGATGTTTAGTTTGTAATTGAATAAAAAGAATGGTGTATTGCAACCATTTAGTATTTGATTCTACAATTTTCAGCATTTTTTATGATCTGTAATCACAGTAGTTTGTAAAAAATAATGTTTACAAACACTTGCAAAGAAATGAACATTGCAAGGAAAAAACACCTAAATAAACCTGTTGCAGTCCATAAATACATTTGAGAAGTGGAAAGTATTGCCATCTAACACAAGACAAATTCCACAGTGAAGTAGTGAATAACTAACTCTTTATTACCTACAGTGCTTATACGAGGCTGCTACTTTATCCTAAAGATAACTTTAACGGGAGTTAGTTAACTGGTGCTCGTAACAAAAGGTACTAATGTAGGCTCTAATAGTAACTTAGTTATGTTGCAAGGGCGTTATAAGTGTTCTAATAATCGAGCGGCAACAAAAAATCCCGAGGCCATTGGTTTAAGAGCTTTTTGTCTCCCGAGATATAAGATTTTATTTTTGACAAAATTTTAATGATTCAGATTTATTTACTTATTAACAAACTAGGTGTTAACTTGACTATGTTTCTCTTTTAATATTCCCCTTCCATAATTCCTTCCGTAAGAGAATATGTAGCATTATTCAACTGTTTTCCTATATCAAGTCTTTGGGTCTAACAACTTTTTTTATTTTATGATTCAGAAATATTGTATTTTTTACTGATTTGTTATTGCCTGTTTCTTTCTTTAAAATGGAGCTCGATAAACACTGCTTAAATTACCTGGATCGAAAGATCATGTTAAAGAATCAAATATGAAAACAGTTGAATAATGCTACATATTCTCTTAAGGAAGGAATTACGTAAGGTAAATATTGAAGGACAAACCGAGTAAAGTTAACACCTAGTTCATTAGTAAGTAAATAAATCAGAATCATTAAAATTTTGTAAAAGTAAAATCTTATATCGTGGGTGACAAGAAGCACTTGGGCCCAAGTCCTCGGCATTTTTTGTTGCCGCTCGATCATTAGAACACTTATAACGCCCTTCGAACATAACTAAGGTACTATTAGAGCCTACATGCTTAGAGAAGCATGTGTCAAGTTTTTGGGTCTGACAACTTTTGTTTTTATTTTTTGCAGTGGCGAATTCTCCGATACACCGCGTATACCGCCGGTATACCTAGAAATTCGAAGTGTATCAGAAATATTTCATAAGTTTGGTAATCCTCTAAAAAGTTATTGAGCTTTTGAAAGCTATAAAAGACATGCAAAAAAATACCTGTGTTTTGCTACCGAGAGCCAGTCAGTCTTCCGTATCCGTAAGCGCTATGAATGAAGTGCGTCAGGGTGAGAAGTTTCAAACAGTTCTTAATGCTGCCCAGAGAATTCGCTAGCGTATGCGAAGGGACCGCATGCCAGCCGTGATAACCTATAGCTACTCAGGTTTGAAAGTCGGAGAGAGGAAAGGTTGCGCGTCTGGACGGTCGGTAGGCACCGCAAAATGTTGCGGTGAACAGTCCTTCTCTAATCGTTCGTAAGTTACGCTTCTCTCGAGTTTTTGTGTACACGGAGTGTGTTAATGATTCAGAAGTTACAGTACCGGCAGCGTATAAGCGACTCTGACAGTTCGATGCGCTGTTGCCTCACATTACTACACACATGGCGTCACATACAAGATATACATGAAATCTCAAAACAATAACCGGCAGGCGAACACACGTCTTGCTGTCATGTTCACAACCTTCGCCTCAGCCGAACTTTATCGATTCCGCGATTGCGTGCGAGTCAGATGAGCGACAACGCTGAACCCTGACTGTGAGAAAGTAAACAAATCCTCGCAACCCGATTGCTTCAGAGCAGGTCACATGACATACCACAGCACGTGGCGAGAGGACAGTCAGAGTCGCTTATTCGTTGCCGGTACTGTAGTGGTTTGTGTAATTAAGGACGGAATTTCATAGTATTGGTATTTTAGAGAAACTCAAAATAAAAGACAACGGTAGAGGTAGCTGCAATAATGAGCAGTATACTTAAAATAATGTTCAGGAATTTCATAGTATTGGGAGTTTAGAGAAACTCAAAATAAAAGACAACGGTAGAGGTAGCTTCAATAATGAGCGGTATACTTAAAATAATGTTCAGGAATTTCATAGTATTGGGATTTTAGAGAAACTCAAAATAAAAGACAACGGTAGATGTAGCTTCAATAATGAGCGGTATACTTAAAATAATGTTCAGGAATTTCATAGTATTGGGAGTTTAGAGAAACTCAAAATAAAAGATAACGGTAGAGGTGGTTTCCATAATGAGAGGTATGCTTAAAATAATGTTGAGGATTCGCCACTGATTTCGCGTGCCTGTGTAATTAATTCATCAGTCACTTGTGTGGGTGTGGTGACGCGACCGTGCGCGTGCGCAGTCGCGCCGGTGTGCCGCGAGGGCCAGCGGCGCGTGTACGCGGTGGCGCGCCTGGAGGCCGTGCGCGTGCTGTGCGAGGTGGACGCCTACCCGCCGCCCGACGCCTTCCGCTGGAGCTTCAACCGCTCGGGGGATGCCAGCGGGGGCGACGCCTCCGCCCCTGCGCCCGCCCCCGCGCCCGCGCTCCCGCGCCTCAGCGCACACCCCTCCATCGCCTACTCGCCCGCCTCCGACCTCGACTACGGCACGCTGCTGTGCGCCGCCACCAACGCCGCCGGCCGCCAGCGCCAGCCCTGCGTCTTCCACGTCGTCCCGGCCGGTGAGCGCTCTCCCACGCAACGCCTTATTTGTTACGTGCTGTCATCAAATTACACTTGACTCCGGTTATGGTGAACATCTGGGGACTAACACGCTTACTTCACTATAACAGAGATTCACTATATCCGATGTTCACTATAACAGAGGTTCACTATAACAGAGGTTCACTATAACAGAGGTTCACTATAACAGAGGTTCACTATAACAGAGGTTCACTATAACAGAGGTTCACTATAACAGAGGTTCACTATAACAGAGGTTCACTATAACAGAGGTTCACTATAACAGAGGTTCACTATAACAGAGGTTCACTATAACAAGAGGTTCACTATAACAGAGGTTCACTATAACAGAGGTTCACTATAACAGAGGTTCACTATAACAGAGGTTCACTATAACAGAGGTTCACTATAACAGAGGTTCACTATAACAGAGGTTCACTATAACAGAGGTTCACTATAACAGAGGTTCACTATAACAGAGGTTCACTATAACAGAGGTTCACTATAACAGAGGTTCACTACATCTAATGATGTCAAAATTAAATAGAATTTCTCCACAATTATTGATTTAATTAATATAGAGGAGCAGCAAAATTCATTAAAATGAAGTGAAAGTTTCAATATCTGTATTTGACCCTAAAAAAGCAATTATTTTCAATTGTTTGCTTCGTATATTGTTAATTAGTAATGTCTCTAGATTCTTTTCCAGAGTTCGTGATCTCTCCATATTTGATTCTGTCTTGTCATCTGTCTCTAAGTATTGTAATGCAGTCTTGACACCTTTTTACGCCTTTTGCACTGTTGGAACATCGTCCAACTCTCCGAAGACCCTTTTACTGACCTAATAACGTGCGAGATCCAATTCATTTCCAGGACTTACTTCCTACGTTCACTGTAGCCGAGGTTCAGGTTCACTACAACCGAATCATCATGCTTATTTGTAATGTAAGGGAAAAGGGGCCAGTGACTGAAGTTCACGATAACCGAGGGTTCACTATATCCGAGTTCACTATAACCGGAGTCGACTGTATATACTGCGATTTTCAGAGAGCTGCGTTTGAAAGACATCGGCTGTTACGGTGTCATCCAATCAGAAGGCTGAACGCCGCCATTATGACGTCACCGTAATGACGGGTAAAGTCCCGATTAGACTACATCGTAACAGCTGATCAAATGTTAGCGGCAGCAAAGTAAAAAATGCAGTTTTTTTAATGTGGCATAGTATCTCCGTAGGTAGTATCTCGAAGATGGAATTCGGCACGACTTTTTGGGTCTTTCTTGGTCCTGCCATAAGATGTCGCATGATCGCGACCGTATCAAGCAGCGGCTCTAGCGGTAGGTCTTAGAATGACAAAAAAAATCGTGACGAATTACATCTTGGAGATACTACCCACAGATTCTACGTCAGAAAAACCCAAGTATAGAACTCTCACAACTCGGTATATTCGCTCAAGGAGGCTCAAGTAAGCCCTCAGGCGTGTACGACGGCACGTCCCGTTCACGCTTATGAATGCGTCTCCAGGGTTCCTCGACATATTTCGCGAAGTGATCGCTAGCTAGAAGTTCAATGTAGTATCTTAGCTTTTTGTATATCAATTTTCATGTTTTTCGCATCATCTGTTGATTTTTTATGCACGATATTGTGATTGCTGGCGTAGAATTTTCACTGGTACAATGACGGGATTGACAAAAGAAATTATCCAGACCTATATTCAGGTACTAAAAGCGGAAGTATGTCAACAGAAGTGAGAAGTGAGCTATAACAACAATAACAGAAAATAAATATTGATGCAAATTTTGTCTCGGAAACCCTTTTCGTATTGTTATTTGCTTTGAAGACTACCGTTCCCGGAAAGTTATTGTTTGTTTATTTGTTTAGGTTAATGTGCATATTATTTGTGATCATATCAATTTACTAAATAAAAGAACATACTTTCATCCAGATATTCTATTTTTTCTTTAGAAGATATATAATTTTAACCTAAATGAAAACTGGGGCAAATTTAAAAGTCACGCTGCAGCAGCTGACGGCCGACGGTGAAAGTCACGCCTGAAGGGTGAATTCAAATTTGGCGTTGTACTTGGAATGCAATCAATTATAACCACTTATGGGCCGCATTAACAGCAAAGGGCATACATTACAAAGTCCCGCGATCGACTTAGGTAATTTTTCTCTCAAAACCGCCGGCTACCTTGCAGAAAGTAAATAATTTCATTTCGCGTGTTTCAACTGCTTGAACTGCTTCCATAGATGACCGTGAGAGCGCTCCACGGACCAGACTAAAAGACATGCACAAAAGAAGTTCATTGTCGACAACTCAGAATTCAACTTTTTGTACTTAAGACGCGACAAAGTCACGTTGTTTAAAAATCAGAGAAGTCAAGCAGTTTCGTGGTGACTCGCTTCGCTTGTGTTCAATGCTGGTAATGCACGCATATATATATCGAGTGCACTGACATTTAATTCAATTGCGTGAGGTTGGTGTTGCGACTCGAGATCTCTATGATTCGCAAAGCAGAATGGTTGGCGTGTAAACGTAGCTCACGCTCACGAATTCCGAGAGAAAACCAGAAGGAAAACGATTTCCTTTTCACCCAGACTGATACCATTGACAATTTCTACAATACTTAGTGATTTTTACACCGAGGAATGCTAACAGTCTGGATATTGTCGTTTTCAGAGTCTCCCCTCATAACAAGACTGCACGAAAAGACGATTAGGCGTTTCCTTGGCACAATCTCTTCAAAAAAACTCTTCCAATATTTCATAGTCTCAACACGGTACAATAAGAGGGTTGGGGCAGATGTAATGACAACTATTTGTTTTTTTCTAAAATAAATGTTACCGGATCAGATAATTGTATTCGTCGCATGAAAGAAATGCTGTACTAATATGTGTTCACAACAATATATGTGTTCTTGTGTCTCAATTAGCTCAGAGAGCTATTGTCAATTAGCTCAGAGAGCTAGAGCTAAATGTGAAACCCGTTGTGTGACTGCAGCCGTGCGAGATGTATGTAACCAGTTTCGAGCAATGCTCACATAGAAAGTTAGACATTATCCATGGGAGAAATACCTACGAATGTCATACACTAGGTGGCGCACGAAATGAGTCATTTGTTTCTTACATAATTTACGAGTCGCACTAGATATCCCCTTGAGCATCTCAACAGCAGTAGCAGTAGAGCTTGGAGAAACAAATGAGTTACGAAATAATGCGCAACTCACGATACCGCCGCCAGGAGACTAGTTTGTACAACAATGGCCGAGAAAGGAAGACTTGACGATGCAGACCGACAACTGTACCTAAATATGAGAAACACAATTTTCAATGTGTCTTGAAACCTCCATGCAATTAGTTCATACCGTGTTCTTTCAGGTTGATATTTCACATTTTCCTTCCGTTCTCTTATTCTCACAAAAACTACGATGACTTGCACACACTTCCCCTGATTAAAATTAAATTCTTAGTAACAACTCAATATTTTTCCCTGAAAGTAAGGCCATAAAGTATACTTTTATTATATGCTTACAGTGTACAAAATAATTATTGTAAGTGATATGCAATATTTTCACTGTTATTACTGAATTTAATTCATGTTTGACACAGTGAGGAAAACTAAGAAAAACTACAAAATTCGAACATTTTGTTAGTTGAGAAAAGTCACTGAGATTGATGAGCTTGTTAGGTGTCACACAGTTCTCTCAAACCGGCGTTAATTTACAAATTGCCATACGTATCTGATTTTGGAGATTTGTTCTTGATGTGTTCGAATGACGCCATCGACAACTTCGGACAGTCGGGAAATGCTTGAATCTCGCCACGCCAATCTGAAAGCGAACTGCATTCTATTGCGCCAACTACCAGAACTCGTTTAAAATAACTGTTGACAGTCATGATTTCATTGAAGGAATACGATTACATATGTAAATGTTTTCTCCCCTATTTGTTAAAATTAATGAAAGCACATACATATTCCGATAGTAATTTATTCATGTAAAAATAATTGGAGCATTATTAAGTATTAGATCTTTATTTTTATTCAATTATTACGAAGTTCTCCCGCCTCCTCTTTGAAACCAGCCCTCCTTGGGAGGCGCGCCGCCTAACAGTTTGAATTACACTGCCTTAGTCCAACAGAGAAATTCCAATTTCGTCCCAAAGTTTGTCAACACGATATACTTCAATTTTTACTTCTCAACACTATCACTCTCCTCATAACACACACTGACTTCTCGGTTACGATGCCTTTCCTTTATACCCCGCTGAGCGGGGGCCCGCTGGCCTGCGCGGTATAGGCGGTGGCGGGAGGGTAAAGGCGGTGCCTTCGGCGTTGGCACTTGCTGAGAAGTGACGGCCGCTCCACAATAGCCCGCGAACGGGAACAGCAACGCGAAGGCGAGGACGGAAACGGGCCTTCAGTTCCTGCGCTTCACAATGAAGGCCAACGGGAAGAAGAACAGCGCTGTGAATCTGTAGCGGCAAAAAAGAGAACTTCAAGAAACAGATGCCGAAACCCAAACACTTCTTGCTACGCTATTCTGTTCACTCTTTGTTTAGCCATAGGTCTGCGTGCATGTTCTGCTATGAGTAATGAATACTTTAACGAAAGAATATTAATTTTCAAAAATCATAAGAATGAATAAAAACAAAAACTACTACGAACCTATAGCAAATGCAACTAACTTAATTTTAGCAATAAATGAACAACTCCAATTTACTTTAACGAAACATAAAAAATATTTTTGGAGGAATTTTAATTTTAAGTATTAATATGAGTAGAAAACAATTATACTGCAATTACTAAAAATAACAAAAACAACTCAACAATGACTAATAAAACCCGACTCAAATCCTAACCTTGCAAATCAATGCTCTAACCTCAATATTACACTCTTACTCTCAATTCCGTTCCAGCCCAGTGCCGCAAGCAGGTCCCACGCTCGATTAGTTAGAAAGCTTCGCCGCCATTTGCTGTACTTTCATTGGTCAAGGGGCTTCCCGTTCCCGGGCCAATGTAAATGTTGACCATCTTTCCCGTTCGTCGTGTTATGAACACCTGCCCGAGTTATCCGACTTTCAACTTCCTTTACGTTCCGGTTTGTGTTGCCGTTCCCGTTCACGGGCTATTGTGGAGTGGCCTTTAGGCTCGCCTCTGGCGTATTGGGTCTGTCATCGAGAGAAAAAACCCTGTCCCTCACTGTCGAAACGCAGCTTCCTTGCAGAGGATCGTTTAAACGGGCATGTACGATACAATATTCTTATACAGGTTTCAGAATCTACATACAATTTACATTTGACGGTTACATTTTATAATTGGCTGGTTGCATCTCGCTGGCCATGATTTTCTAAATTTTATATAATACAATAGCATTCTTCCGTTTTCCATAGATCAAAGATATTTATCTAATCTCCAGTGGATGCAGTACTTACTATAATGCACGGAGTATCATTGATTTACCAGGCCAAGAATTACGTGATAGATTCTATCACAGTATGTAAATGGCTTGGTTAAAACTGGTAATAAACAGTTTTTCAACAGTATGCTTATGACTTCAATGGTTTACTGCCGAGATCCGATTATAATAATGCATTGTAATTGTCAAATCGCATATATGTATAATTAGTCTGAAAAATTTCGGATTTATTACAATTTAAAAGAACTACGAAAGATAGGTGCTTCAGTACATTTGTTTCGCGCCAAGATAAGAAATTAAGAAATGTGTTCCAACAAATTAATTCAATCTCAAATCCCCCCCCAAAAAAAAGCCAGTATTATTTTCAATTCAACAGAACAAAAATAAGGACATGTAAATTTAAAAAAGGAGGGAGGACAGGATAACAATGTCAAAAAAGGAGGACATGTACTCCAAAAGGAGGACAGATAGCAACCCATTGCATATATAGTAACATATATAGTAATTTTTGGTGGAATTTTCTTACTCTTACTTTTGTGCAATGTAATCGCAACGTTTCAACTAGTAATGAACTTTAAGGTATATGACGAGGTCAAAGATTATCTTTTGCTAATGAACATATTATGGAAAATTTCACATCACGACATTAAACATATGACATATTCTCCGGATTGGTAGTCAACATGCAAAGCATTGGTATTGTACAGGTTTACGAATCTCTGTCACTGCTTGAGAACGTGAATAATTACACATATAATAAAAATAAGGAAATCTTCTGCTAGAGTTTCGTAATTGTGTTGAAGAAATAATACATTACCGATATCGTCATCTAGGATTGTTTAAGATATTTACGAAAAAATCACTGAAATATTACGCTAAATGCTTCTTAAACACACTCGTTTATTTTGTGTCCACAGGCATTAATTCAAAGTTGAATATAGTTAGTCACTTTTCATAATCACAAAAATAATTGTTTAATATGTGTAATTCAATTTAATTGAACAGGTTGAAACAAAGTTCATTTTCGAATTAGTATGTCATATATCAATAATTATATTTCTAAACGCAAAACTGTTATAATTTTCATATTACATTAACTACGTGAATATTTTAACAGCATCGGGATTCGTTAATAATATGATTCAAGTTAAAAGGATATCAATCATCGTAACACAAATTATAGGGAAGACAAAATGTATTAAAAGGTGATTAAGAGGAATATAACATCATGATTTTGTTTAAAACTGTCAACGATTACACACGCAAATGTAAATCGATTTAATGTCTCAAAAATTTGCGGTAGGCTTTTCATGCCTTGTACATAATGGGAAAATAATTAATTCTAAATTTGGCAATAACACAAGTGACTTAACTGGCTTTACGTAGTTATAAAATAATTATTGAAAATAAATCACGATACACATAATACACACCTTCCAATAAAATTATATCTGTCTCACTACATTTCATGTGTTCCAAAGAAATAGTTAAGTAACACTGGAAAAAATGTAAATAAACCGGAAAGATTAGTTCCGTAAGTAGAACTAAATCGAGATCAGTTGTGTTATGAAGATAGTTTTCAATGTTGCAACATTTAGATTCCTAGTTCTGAATATTTTTCAAGCACAGCCAGAAGATGTTTAGACACCTATATATTGGGTAAAGGTGCCCATACCGTGTTAACACTATCAAAATTCAAAATATTTTCATTAATATAATATGGTCAAATAATGACCATGGACATCTCCATCATCCATGGGTCCTATATAAAAAATCTAAAAGTTACGTGTATTTAAATATATTATATATAAGTGTATATAAGTGTATTCAAATTCGTAGACTGATCATTTATTCTAAAAAATGTATGATAAAAATAACAAGCGTGGTAAAAGAATTGCGTAAAATTTAATGTGATGATAGAGAGTGTCGTATCATTTAGCGTGGTGAGAGAAAGATGTGCAACATTTATCGTGGTGTCAGAAAGATACGCAACATTTAGCGTAGTAACAGAGTTGCGTCGCTTTTAACGTGATGACGTGATTAACGTGATGACAGAGTTTCGTAACATTTAGCGTGGTAACAGAGCGTAACATTTAGCGTGGAAAAAGAGAGTTGTGTAACATTTAGCGTGGTAACAGAGGATTGTATAACAATTAGCGTGGTAACAGATGCCCGTCATTTAGAGTGGTGACAGATTTGCGTCACTTTTAACGTGGTGACGGAGTTCCGTAAAATTTAGCGTGGTAACAGCGTAACATTTAGCGTGGTAACAGAGAGTTGCGTAACATTTAGCATAGTACCAGAGAGGTGTGTAACTTTTAGCGTGGAAACAGAGAGTTGCATAACAATTAGCGTAGTAACAGATGCGGGTCATTTAGTGTGGTGACAGATTTGCGTCACTTTTAACATGGTGACAGAGTTCCGTAAAATTTAGCGTGGTAACAGAGAGTAACATTTCGCGTGGTCAAAGAGCGGTGCGTAACATTTACTATGGTAACAGAGAGGTGCGTAACATTTATCGTGGTAACAGAGCGTAACATTTAGCGTGGTCACAGAGAGGAGCGTAACATTTACCATGGTAACAGAGAGGTGCGTAACATTTATCATGGTAACAGAGCGTAACATTTCGCGTGGTCACAGAGTGGTGCGTAACATTTACCATGGTAACAGAGAGGTGCGTAACATTTATCGTGGTAACAGAGCGTAACATTTAGCGTGGTCACAGAGAGGAGCGTAACATTTACCATTGTAACAGAGAGGTGCGTAACATTTAGCGTGGTAACAGAGTTGCATAACAATTAGCATGGTAACAGATGCGCATCATTTAGTGTGGTGACTGATTTACGTAACATTTAGCATGGTGACAAAGAAATTTGTAACATTTAGCGTGGTAAGAGAGAGTTGGGTAATATTTAGCGTGGTAACAGATAGTAAGAGAGAGTTGCGGAAATTAGGCGTGGCGACAGTTGCGTAACATTGAGCGTGGTGACTGAGTTGCTGTTCAACTAGGAATAGGAGTTGGGTGTAATTGAGTAAAGGGACCGGCAGGAGGCGTTCGAGAGTGGTCTCCTCTGGGCCCGTTAGAGGGCTGCAGTGGCCGCAAGATCGATTTCGCACCCCCTAATTAAGGGCGGCGTCTGCCTTTGCCAGAGTGAGTGATGGAAGCCGCCGAGGAAACCTCATTTGGGTGGCGTGGCCTCAAAATTCGATTCATAAAGGGCTCTCTCCAACCACAAGCCCTCACCTTCAATAATTCTCACCTTCAAGGAGATCAGACCAGACGTCTCGCGTAGGAAGATCGATGCAGATACACACACCCCGATCCACTATCAGTTGGCACTACACACCACGGACTATTCTAGACCGATAAGGGTGTCCATTCAAATCTGCACCCGCATTTGTGTTGCAAATGATGTCGAGAGAAAGTCATAAGAGACGCCGGAAAAAGATTTTGCATTTTATAATTTAGTAAATTCACATCAATGAATATGCCTTCTGTCAGCTACATGACAGAATAAGCAGTCGCTGTGCTATCAACATTGTAAAACACATTAATAAAAATATCCACTTCTTAATATTTGGGAAAATATTCACGTCATATTTCAGAACCAATAAACAACAAAATATAATGTAATTAAATGAAGTGCTATCAACAAGCTTAATTTCAGAGTATACTCACACGAAAAAACTTTCCCCCAAAAAATACTCTTTGTACCATGGAAAGCTAAATTTATAGTTCTTCGTTTTGAGAGTCAAATAAAGTGGGTTCACTGTTCAGTACTTTCAGCTTTAAAAAACTCTACAAAGAAAGTTCATGAAATAAATGAGCCTTCACAATTTTCCAACTTTTGAAAATGTCCCAAAAGTTAGCACAACTACTTCATCGAAACTCAAAACTGAATAGCGAATAATTTGCCGCTAATTTGTAGTCCTTGAGTGAAACATAATTCCTCGTGGATCACTTTTTTCAAATAATCTATCTGCGTGATAACTTCCGACGGAAGGTACCATAACCTTTACTCCAAATTGTCTAGTAATGCAAAAATAAATAAAAACTAAAGTCACATATTGAAGTTTTTATTTCTAAACAATTTGTGAACAAATCAAGTTCATATTAAGTTCTTCTTTAAATAAATACAAACAAAAATATTAAATTACGTTTCAATTCATTAAAACATTATCAACAAATTACTCTCATGACGCAAAGAATGCTCATTTGCTCCTTTTCATTTCTTAGTAATCTGTTGGAAGATTTTGTTCGTTCTGTAGACCACGGAAAGTTCAATTTCAAAGATTTCACAAAAGCAAGGATTGGCTATTTAGAGGTCCACTCCGTCCCTTTCCGCTTGAAGAACTTAGAAAACCACGGATATGTTTCCCACAAAGACCAACTTGTCGAATATTACAAAAATAAGAGCAGCTTTCAATGTTTTCACCTAATTCAACTTGTAACGGAAATAAATTAGAGATAGTCTCTCTAGAGTAAAACTCTACCATCATGACTCTTCGAAAATGACATTCTTTAAAATTTAATTAACTCAAAATGACTGATATTGCTTTACCATGAGGTTGCATTTAAGGTAATTTCGTTTGTCACGATTTGGAAGGGTGTGAAATTCATGTTCACATGAGTTTATGTATGTTGACATTTAACAAAATATGCTTACAAGAAAACCATACAACTTGAATAATATAATTAGTATACTTGCGTTATCTTTTCAACAAGAGTTTTTGGAATTAATATAATTTTGAAAAACGCATTTCATTGAGTAAAAATTCTTTATCATCATTTTTGTAGTTTTGCAACATTAATATTCTCTGCAACATTCGCAAACAGGAGGTTTCATCAAAAGTGGGTTGAGGATCATTTTCATGAACGTAGCACTATTCGAAGAATTCCAACATTTTTTTCAAAAATTGCCTCTATTTCAAACCACATTACTTGAAAATTACTCAAATTTTTTAAAAATTGTAGATGAACTTATTTAAAGATTCATGAGAGTATATCTTTAATATTGGTCTTGTAAGAGGACGCCGAAAAAATATTGAACTCTTGCATTTTTCAAAAATTCACTAAATGTAATGAAAATTAAATTTGTGCAATTTTAAAAGCGTTTTTAGAGAGAAAAAATGAGACAAAAAATTTTGAACGAGTTTTGAGAAAGTTTTGCGAATGTTATGAGTTCAAGAAAAGTACCCTAAAAAATCAAAATTTCCGTTTTAAATTAAAGGATACGCGACATCAATATCAATGAGGGAATATCAATTTGGGTGAAAATCCTGCATATGGTTCAACCCCTAGCGTTGTTCACAGACTAGCGGAAAGACGTTCAGGCGTAAAGCAATTTTTCGGTACCAAAGACCCACAAAAACTAGATTCTGACTACAGATCTTGTGAGAGGAAGTAATTTACTATATATTAGAACAAGATTTATCCATTTTTTCTGAGTCGCACAATATGAGTTTTTCTGTAAAAAAAACTGCATTGTTTGCAGCATTATAAAACGTACTACGTAAGTAGTATGTCAGAAAGTCAAAGATTCTTATTCAGTCTTATTTAAGTATTCTAGATTCTTATTCATTTATCAGTATCCACTCTCCTTAAAGGGACGAAAGAATCGATAAAAGAGTCAATCTTTGGTATTCTTAAATGGTAGTAATCTTTTACGATTACGATGTCGTGAAAATGTCATGGTGTCTTGGTTTAGATCTCAATAAATTCTTGTTCATTGTTCAATAATAATAATTCTCGGGTCTCAAGAAGTATTAACTTCTCTTGTTGACAATTCATGACGTGTCAAGCCAACTCCATACATTGGCACAGCACTGTTTTTTTTCCTTTATGTTTCACATGTCTTAGGTAATATTTATTCTCTTAAAATGATAGTATACAACAAGGCAGTCATGAATAGAGAAGTAAATACTAACTAAAAATGACTACTAAAAGTCGTTGCTTACAACAAATGGAAATAATACAGTTTAATTTAAAACCCGCCTAGAGTACGTAACCTTACCTGCACGTTCAAATGGCTAGAGGAAATGGAAAGATGTCGCATTTTGTCACTAAAAGAGGATATAGATAACGGCGCGAGAATTGTGCTCATTCTTCACACGTCTTCTGACAAAGCTCCTTCCACTACGCGGCGGTTCAGAATAAATGTTACAAACTTGCAGGGCATGTAGAAAGGTAGAAGAAAAGAAGAAGAGCAGTCCTTTCCCTGACAATTCGCGTTTCTGCCAAAAACCAATGCAGAATGAGTAACCGACAAATCAAGGCGCGATGCCAAAACGTCACACAACTTCGTTATAAGAGATTTTCCACCACAAAGCAAACCATTGACGAAGCAATCATATTTAAGCAGAAGTAATCATTTTCTCCTACTTTGCATGCATAGGAGTTTGTAAAATGTATTCTAACCATCACGTAAATCTGCAAGTAAAACGAGGTACAAATGAGTATCGTGCTCTTTCTGTGCATTTGCGTTACTGTTTTACGCTGTCGGATGAAGAAAGCGCATCTCTTGTAATGTACACAAGGAAGAATTTGTACTCCAATATTTTCCACAATAAAAAGGTTTCATTTAGTAGAAAAGAAGCTTTTCCAAAAGAGTAGTATGGCTGATAAGTCATTACGAAGCACGGAGAGTTAGTGCCAGAAGAAGAGGAACGGAAATCACGTGATTCGGTGATGATTTGTGTACCGGTAGGCCTACGAAGCAGATCACACAAACATCACACCACAAGGAAATATTGTATTGTTGCCTTTACTTAGCGACAAGCAGTGACACTGCACAGCTACCCGCTTGCATACTATCAGCTAGCGCAGCTACCCGCTTGTGCATTTTGTTTTCCCAACGCGTGTGCCAACACGCCTGCGAATGAATGGTACTCTGTAGCCTCTAACTCGGTATTAGTACGAACGTACGGTACGAGTAACAACAGTCCTGGTCTCCTAGGTTAGGACCTATTCCCTCTCGTTAACTCAGCGCCAGGACTACAAGTGTCTCAGATCAAATGTTGCGAATTTCTAGGACCGAAAATGATCACTTTTTGACAATGAACATATAATTGGAAATTTCACCGCTGGTGGAAACAGGTTCAGTGACGCATCTAGTGTGCGCGATTCCATTTAGAACTGTGTTCTGTTGGCGGTGGCGCTGATGGCAGAAATTCGCCACCGAACTCCACATCAGCGCAATACAGTCGACTCCTGTTATTGTGAACTTCTGGCGATTAACATTTTTGGTTCATTATCTCCGAGGTTCACTATATCCCATGATGTCAAAATTAAACGGAATTTTTCCATAACGATTGATTTTATTAATATAGAGATACAGAAAAATACAGTAACAGCGCTAACTGAAAATTTCAATTTTTTTATTTGTCCTTAATAAATTAATTTATTTTCAATGTTTTTGTTTCCTACATTTTCATTTCTCTAGATCCTTCTCCAGAATTCGTGCCTTCTCCTTAATTGATTCTACAATGTCCCCTGTGTCTAAGTACCGTAATGCACTTGCTTGACTCCCTTCAATGCTTGTTGCACTGTTCGAACACTATCCTACTCTCCGAAGGCCCTATTACTCGCATTATAACATACGAGATGCTTTCGGTAGCGAGATAGTGCACGCGGCTAATGAAACTGATCGCTTTTCCACGCGGCACTGCGGATATCACCAGGCTATGGCAGTTGCGTGCTTCCTGTCGCCTGTGTAGAACTCAACGTGCTTTGTCTCGCGGAATATCAAGTTACACCAAGATTGAAACTGAAGAAAGCAATTGCGCGTCGCCGCCGTCAGTTGTAGTCCATGCAGAACATGATCTGTTTCCGCAGTAAAACTGAGTGGCGTAAGGTTGTCAGTAAGGTTCCCGGTCACCTACCTTCACCTCAGGGGACTTCTTTTATTATGCCTTTTGCCCGACATTTTTTTCAAGCTGCCTTGTGTTGGTATTTGTGTCACTGAGGCGATATATTCTTTTCCAGGATGGAATTAATTTCCAGGACCTTGTTATTTCCTACGTTCACTAAAGTCGTGGTTCAGGTTCACTATAACCGAGCCTTCTTAAGCTTATTTGTAATGCAAGTAAAACGGGACCAGTGACTTAAGTTCACCCTACCCGAGTTACCCGAGTTCGCCCTACCCGAGTTCGCTCTACCCGAGTTCGCTCTACCCGAGTTCGCTCTACCCGAGTTCGCTCTACCCGAGTTCGCTCTACCCGAGTTCGCTCTACCCGAGTTCGCTCTACCCGAGTTCGCTCTACCCGAGTTCGCTCTACCCGAGTTCGCTCTACCCGAGTTCGCTCTACCCGAGTTCGCTCTACCCGAGTTCGCTCTACCCGAGTTCGCTATACCCGAGTTCGCTATACCCGAGATCGCTATACCCGAGATCGCTATACCCGAGTTCGCTATACCCGAGTTCGCTATACCCGAGCTCGCTATACCCGAGTTCGCTATACCCGACGCTATACCCGAGTTCGCTATACCCGAGTTCGCTATACCCCGCTATACCCGAGTATCGCTATACCCGAGTTCGCTATACCCGAGTTCGCTATACCCGAGTTCACTATACCCGAGTTCACTATACCCGAGTTCACTATACCCGAGTTCACTATACCCGAGTTCACTATACCCGAGTTCACTATACCCGAGTTCACTATACCCGAGTTCACTATACCCGAGTTCACTATACCCGAGTTCACTATACCCGAGTTCACTATAACCGGAACCGACTGTACCTCCATTTCATCCAACGATTTGCCAGCAGACGCGCCACTCTGAAGCGCTGCTGAGAGGCGCCGTGCGAAGGGGCCCTAACAGTTGCGTGCGCGTGCGTGCTCTGCGGGCAGGTCGTCCGGAGCCGCCGTTCAACTGCTCGCTGTCGAACGCGGCGTCGGGGGCGCTGGCCGTGGAGTGCGAGGCGGGCTTCGACGGCGGCCTGCCGCAGTGGTTCTCGCTGGAGGTGGTGGTGGAGGAGGAGGCGGCGGCGGGCGGCGGACGCGCCGTGGCCAACCTGTCTGCGCGCGCGCCGCGCTTCCTGGTGGAGGCGCTGCCGGCCGGGCGGCCGCTGCGCGTGCGCGCCAGGGCCTTCAACGCGCGCGGCCGCAGCGACGCCGTCGCCTTCCACGGCGTCACGCTGCGCCGGCACACGCCGCGCGCCGCAGGTCAGCACAAGACACGCCCCCTCCACCCCCACACACACACACACTCACTCCCGCAGGGGGGGATCACGATGGCGTAGGTCGTCGTGGTCTCTGGTGGTGTGTCGTAGAAGACCACCCGGACCCTGAGTCTCGCGGCGCCGCTCACGTCGTTAGCCTGAAGGTTCAGGCAGTGAGAAGGCGATGCTAAGCTCCTGACAGTCGGGTTCACCCGGCTACCCACCAATTGGGCCAATGTCGGGTCGACCTTTGGGCAGCATTGGGCAAAGGATGCTTTTCGGAGGACTCCGAATCCCACTTTAAAGTTCGGAAACTAGATACTACCGTCAGGTCGCCCAGATACCAGGCGTTACCCACGTCGATAGCTGCCAGTAAGTAATGGGGAGATGGGATGGGGGTTCCGACCTTAGTCCAGGTGGCCTCCAGTTGAGCTCTCAGATTCGTCGTGGCAGTGGTTCGATACTCTAGGCAAAGAGGAGGGAACTTGTTCCCAGCACATGTGAGTAACGCATTGTTTTCATTCCGGTACTAGGCTGGATAGCTAGTAGCTCTGAGCTGGCAGGGCGGCCCGACTCAAGCATTGTATGGGGAGGTTCAACTGCGTTCTGGCGGGACCCATATACCAGCCCAAAGGCGTACTTGTGTGTCTGCGGGGGGGTAAGAATAAGACGCTAGCGCCTAGGTGCCCACCCGGGGGTCATCCCCCTCCTAAAGGACAAGTGTGTGATAGCCACATGGTAGACACACACACACACACACACACACCACACCCTGCGCTGGGCCATGCCCTTCTCAACAAGTCAACATTTCTTGTCATTTTACTGTAAGTTATTGAAAACAAATACAACATACTGTTTACATCACATCCAAAGAAGTATTTTCATTATGATTTACATGATTTTAAAATTTAAAACTGGTATTTTTAAACGATTTTTTTAAAATATTTATAAGGGATCCGAAATGAAATTGTCCTTTCCCCGGAATACTGTTTTGACCCGCTCATCTCTATGGCATTCTACATAAGGAGTTCCTCTCTCACATATCCTTGGGACCGTGCCATCCTCCACGAGTCAACATGTTCTTGTAATTTGATTATAATTTATTCTAAACACTTAAAACATCTTGATCACATGATGCCCAAATAAATAGAGTAAACCATCGTCAGCACGAACTCACTTAACACGTATTTCGTCTTAATACGAACAAAACCTCGGTCTCGGCAAGGGATTACAGTAATACAGACATTTATAATATTCAGATATCACGAATTTATATAACACGAAATCTGATTTTTTCGGTTCCTTGGAAATCGTGTTAATGAGGGTTTACTCTATTTTCATTTGATTATATTTTTTTAATCAAGCTGATATTTTTTAATTTTTTTGTTAATGGTCCTAACTGAAATTGTCCCTTCCTTAAATTCTATTTAAGACTGCTCGTCCCTACGGCGTCCTCCCTACGTAGATTCTCTCGGATAGTGCATAGTGGCGGATGCAGACGGGCCATGTCTCCCTCAAGTCAACGTCTTTTGTAATTTTACTCAATTTATTCAAAATAATTACAACATATTGATTACATTTTGTCCAAAGAAATATTCCACATTGGTTTTGAAAGTTGATATAAAATATTTTAATTATACCCATTAACACCGCCTTTACGAAACCTTTTTTCAAAAGTCTTATAGTGGGGGGGGGGATGTCAGAACTGAAGCTGTCCCCCTCACATGAAATACTCTTTCGATGCGTGTTTACACCATGCTGCCCCCTGTGTTGTTCCTCCACCTTGAAATTCACCCTTTGCCAGCTTGTCACAAAGACTGTGAGAAGGTGATTCAATCCCAATTGGGAGTGTATGTACGAAACGCGTATTAACTAAATTATACACCTCTACTTTCAGCGTCATTACGCGGTGGAGAAAGAACCTTTCATGATATTTTTCAGCCAATAACCATCAAGCTCATTAGTTAAGTGCGTGTATTGACCGAAAGAAATTACGATAATTTCCCTAATCGTGCGATGGCGTTGGAAACAGAAGTGAACAGTTTAGCTGCCGACGTTTGTTGTACATCCGTCCACCATGCCACCAACATAGAAGTCCCGTTCTTAGTCTTCATGCGAGCAACCAACCACGCTGCATGTCCTCCATGCAGCAAATAAGGCACCGAAAACACTGCAATGCCGCTGAGTGGGAGGCAATAAGCTTCAAATCCGTACGGTCGCAGGCTTTACGACACTAACTAGATAGGGAGGACGAGTTCGGTCGCAATCTGGAGGAGAATGAGCCGTCTGCTCTGATTTTTGCTCCGATTTTTCCTTAGTTTCTCAAGGCAACGCCAAACGAATGCCGGGGCAATACCCTAATGCATGGGTCACGGTCCGTCCGCAACGTTTCCTTCCTGTACCTTGTCCTATCCACACTTACACACACCACTATCACACATGTTGGAAGTCCAGTCAGGAGCTTATCACTTGTCCCGGCTGGGGCAGTGCCCCACTGGTAGGAGATATCTGGTTGGAGAATACCCCGCTAGTCGACGGTAGGTCGGCAACAGATCTCGCCACCCAGCGATGGAAGATCTCAGCCACCTCCCGTGATAAAAGATATTCGCTACACTTACAGGACGAATGACCATAGCAGCTACTGTGACTAGTACTAATTGAATCGTTTATTTCAGAAACCCGTCAAACGTCAAAATTTAAAATGCGCTTTAGCGGTGGAATATTGTTCCATGAGGATAGACACATCGCTTATTCCATATTTACCTAAAAAATATTCATTTATTAACTGCTTTAATATTAAAAAAATATTTTGAAATCGGAAAAATTGGGACACTTTTTGTCAATTTTCTCGAGATGAGAAATTTGGCGTTTGACGGGTTTCTGAAATAGACGATTCACCCGGAAAGACTTAACAGTCCACCGGTAGCGGTATCAACTGATGTCACTGCAGCGCTTCTAACCGGGAGATCCTAGGTTCGAGTCCTGACGGCGGCAGGATTTTCGACACTAGCTTTCCAGCTAGGTCGAATTCAGCTGCTGTCTGGAGGAGAATTCTAGCGGCCGGCTGCTGTGATCGGTAGTTTTCCGTGGTTTCTCCGATCAACCTCAGGCGAATGCCGGAGCAGTACCCTACCAAACGGGCCACGGACCGCGCGCGATCTGTCCTTCCTCTTCCTTGTCCTATCCTCTCCCCTTACACACATACACACACACACACACACACTTACACTAACATGCACTACACTACCACATTATTTTGGGAGCTTAGAGCTTGTCCCGGCTGGGGCGGTGCCCCGCTGGTGGGAGAGTCCAGGTTATGGGGAAGCCCCACTAGCCGACGGTAGGTCGACGCCGGATCTCGCCATCCAGCGGGGAAAGATCACCGCCATCTCCCGAGAAAAAACATGCACTACACTAACGGGACTAATGACCGAAGTAGTTGACGCGCCTGGAAACACGAAAAAATCAATCAATCAACTTAACAGTCACGGAGCAACGTCCCGCAGGGCGCGAGGCGTCGGGCGCGCTGGCGCCACTGCTGGCCGCGCTGCTGGGTGCGATGGTGGCGCTGCTGCTGCTGGCGGCGGCGGCGGGCGCGGCCGTGGTGGTGCGCGTGCGCAAGGCGGCGGCGGCGGCGGCCGCGGCGGCGGAGGCCGCGGGCGAGGGGGCGGGGCCCGGCGGCGCGCACGACGCCTCCCCGGCGCTCAGGCCCTGCGCGCTGCACCTCAAGGAGAAGAAGCCCCCGCGGCCCGGCGGCCCCGCCGGCGGCGGAGGCGCCGACCCCGACCGCGACCCCGACCGCAATCCAGACGTCGTCCCGTGCAACACAGGTGAGCGGCCCCGCAAACCCATAGACTAAGGTCAGCAAAAGAACGCGCCGATAAAACTTTTAACGTTTAATCGGCGTTTAATCGGCGCGTTTAATCGGCGCGTTTAATCGGCGCGTTTAATCGGCGCGTTTAATCGGCGCGTTTAATCGGCGCGTTTAATCGGCGCGTTTAATCGGCGCGTTTAATCGGCGCGTTTAATCGGCGTTTAATCGGCGTTTAACCGGCGTTTAACCGGCGTTTAACCGGCGTTTAACCGGCGTTTAGCCGGCGTTTAACCGGCGTTCAACCGGCGTTCAACCGGCGTTTAACCGGCGTTTAACCGGCGCGTTTAATATGGTACGAGAAATGTGGGCATCGGAAACAAGAGGCACACGAGGAAACAACAAACGAATGGTTTATTTCAGAAACAACATAAGTCAGTTTTTAGCTTTTTTGATTTCTTAGACCAGGAGAGGTGGCTCAGGGCATCAATTGATGTCGCTGAAGTGCTTCTGACCGGAAGGTCTAAGGTTCGAGACCCCATGGTGTCAGGATTTTCGATACTAGCTACGTAGCTACGTCGAGTTCTGTCTCTATCTGGAGGAGAATTCTAGCTGATGGCTACTCTGATCGGTAGTTTCCGTGGTGTCTCCGATACCAGGCGAATGCCGGAGCAGTACCCTAACAAATGGGCTACGGACCACGCGCGACCTTTCCTTCCTCTTCCTTGTCCTATCATCATCCCTTACACACACACACACACACACACACACACACTAAGATGCACTACACTACCACACCTGCCGGGAGACCGACCGGGCGCTTACAGCTTGTTCTGACTGGGGCGTGTGGTAGTTACCTGGTTGAGGAAAACCCCGATAGTCGACGGATGGTCGATATGGAATCTCACTATCCCGCAGGGGAATATCACCGCCACCTCCCGAGGAAAGCATGCACTACACTCACGTGATTAAAGTACCCTAACAGTTGACGCACCCGAAAACATCAATTAATCAAAATAATCAAATATTGGCTTCTTAGTGCAGTCACATTGTCTGTATGTACATGCATTGTTTAAGGAATATCTAAGATAAGTCAAGCGATTCGGGAGGGCTTTTGGAACAGACTTTCTAGAGATTTGACACACTGTGATATATAGCCGCAGTTGGGGCACTGTTTGTTGAAACTGAAAAATTACATTTCACTGACATGTTGTTTCTGAAATAAACCATTCATGGAACCGAGACTCTCACCTGTGAAAGAGTATCGGATGCAACAGCTCAATAACAACATTGTTGCCTTCGCAATAGTGTAACCGTGAGTTCCTAGTGTTCGAGCTCCAAAAAATGGCGTATTTTCGAAACGGGCTGCACAAATAGGTCAAATTCACGTCTGGAGGAGAATTCAATCGGCAGCCTTTCTAAATGTTTCTAATTATCCTTTGTGCCAAGATTAATATTAAATTTACATTAAGTTTTGTAAGTTATGTTTCATTGAAAAGTAAATTATATTTCATTAGACAGTACTGTTACACGCAGTACTTGATTTATACAGTTTTAGGTCTCGGAACGCAACTCAAACTACTTATTAATGTAACAGATTTACTTATATTTTATAGTATAATATAATAATTATTCCTGAGGTACCGGAACGCCGTTTCGCCGCTTTCCGCCAGAAATGAAGCACTAGTTACACGTGTGTAATGAGCTTAAAATATTCGGGTATACTTGGCAACACTGAGCAGAGACTATACAGAAAGAATTAAAAATACGAGAACAATGAAGAACAAACACGTTTGGAAACGTGTATAAATACATTTAAAAAACTATTTTACATAGATCGTGAATAAAAAAAATATTTTCTTAATGATAATTTTCATTGTAATAGGAAGCTTTGTTCCGAATTCCACGCTTACAACTTAAGTACTACTGACTGTCCAGGTGACGCCGCGTCGAAGGCTGTGTTGCCGACGTTTCGACCATCTTGTCGTGGTCTTCCTCAGGGCTGTTGTGCGGCATCACCTGGACAGCCAAGATCATTTACATGACTCTGGCCGCGGAAGCCTACGACTTTACTACTGACTACGTTGCTATGTGTCACTTTTCCTCTTTTGTTCAGAAGACTCTTTCTTTTACTCTCGTGTGATGCCGTGCGATGTGCGCAGACAGTGACTACCCGCTGGCGGAGACGCCTGGGCCGCTGCAGGCCCCGCTCCCGGTGCCACTCCAGGTGCCGCTGCAGGTGCCAATGCCGCCCGCCGCAGGGCCACGGGGCGCCTTCAGGGGCGGGGGCGACGCGGGCGGCGGCAGAGCCAGCGCACGCCCCTACCCCACGCCCATCATGCAGGTGGGAGCATTACACTCGTTGCAAAAACATGAGCGTATCATGTTGGAAAGGCGTGATCGCATCATGCAGGGGGAGCATTTCACTCGTTGCAAAGACATGAATCGAACCGTGCAATTGGGAATGTTCACTCGGTTCTGGGCTATGATCGCATAATGCAGGCATTCACTCGTTGCAAATCCATGATCGAACCGTGCATTTGGAAATTTTCACTCGGTTCAGAGCTATGATCGCATCAATTAGGTGGGATCATTTCACTTGTTGCAACGAACGGTTGCATCATGTAGGTGGTAGCAATATTCCAATGCTAAGATATGGACGCATCATGCATTTGCGAATTTTCACTCGGTTCAAAGCTATGATCGCTTTATGAAGGTGGGAGCATTTCACTCGTTACAAATCCATGAGGGCATCATGTAGTTGGGATATTTTCATTTGCTGCAAAAGCATGATCGTATTACGCAAGTGGAAGTATTTCAGTATGTTGCAAAGTGATGCAAGTGATATATTTTCAGTCGGTGCCAGGCTTTGATTGCATCACGCATGTGGGCATTTTCATTCGTTGGGAAGGCGTGATTGCATCATGCCAATGAGACCTTTTCACTCGTTGTAGAAACATGACCCCATCACGCAGGCGGGACCTTTTCACTCGTTGTAAAACCCTCATCGCATTATACAGCCGGAATAATTTCACTTGTTGCAAAATCGTGATCACTTCTTGCAGGTGGCAGCGTTTCACTAGGTTGTAGAGCCATGATTGTATCATGCAGGTGGGGTCTTCTCACTCCCTTAATACTATGATTGCATCATGCGGGGGGACCGTTTCATTCTTTCGTAAGTCTTGCTCACAACAAGCAGGTGGTACATCTTCGCCCGCTGAAATGGCGTTATCGAATCATGCAGATGGGACCTCTTCAGACGTAGAGAAGACGTGATGGCACTATATTTTCAAGTAAATTCATGCTTTGAAAATATAGTGTAAAATCTCCTTGACGTACTTCATTAAAACGAAAAACTCCCTCTCAATTTGTAGACGGAACAAATTTTAAAAAAATACGCAAATGGTAGCTGAAGGCAGACGCCTTCTGACAACCCCTGGTCGTTCAGGGACCATGAAGCGCAAAGGATTCAATCGAAAAATTCAGCTGAGTAAAGGCACAAGGCTGATGCTGCGCCAACGTACTAGTTGAACGCTCATGATTGGTGTTTAGTTGGAGAAATATAATTTTTACAAACACTGTTGAAAGGATTTTTTTAATTACATATAGAAGTATTCTTGTCATGCACTGAAAAATATGCCGCTTTCTGTAGAAAAGCATCAATAATAACAATATAACAGTGTTAATATTGATGACTGCACTTTGATGAGACATTCTGAGACTTTCTCTAGAACGTCTCGGAATCAATGTTATAAACTTCTAGGACGTGTAGTAGGGCAGAAAATAATCACTTTTTGTCACTAAACATGTAAAGAAAAATTGCTCAAAACGGATTTTTATATATTTATATACAAGAGGAGTCGTAGTAATTCGAGCCTCGCTGATCCGAGATTCCGTGCAATACAAGGTGGTCTGATGTGCGCCAAGTCACCAAACAAGCGGCGATAATTAAGAGCTGGCTCTTGATGGGATTGGCAACACTGTGTGGAAGGTAACGTGTGCGGAGATCGGTGCCATTGTCAGTGCTCTACATTGTTGTAACCGCTCATGTATGTATCTGTAATAGTATATCCATATCAAATTTGACTTCGTTATGCAATGCAGTTGAAAATTCTAATGTATTTTCTATGTATATGTATTTCCAATGTATATGTATTTTCCTTGTTTGGTGTAATCATTTCATCTTAGTTTTTTTGTTATCCGAGATATCAGTCCCAATTCGGATTATCGCGACTCTACTGTACGTGACTTTCCCCTGATTATTAGGCAACTTCGCGAGCATAGACATTTGCTACGTACTAGAAATTTCTTTGACTGCGTCAAAACGTGACCTGCAGAATATCTGACCATAGGAAATCGCCTCAAAATCATGGGAAAAGGTTACATGTGTAACGTTTTACGAAGTTTCCAAATATGTACGAGAGACAACAAATGTGTCCAATAAACTCCATCTTAAGTCCAAAATAAATGTTTCCAATAGTAATATAAAACAGATGTAAAGCGAGAATGAGCACGAGAAATTATCAACAAAAAACGTGACATCGTGGCTAATGATATTATTATTTTCGTAGATGTTGTTAATGACATGTTTACAGTTGCATTACTGAGGGTTAAAGAGGAGGGTTTCTTTCGGACAAAGTAGTTTAACTTCATTTTGAGACGTGGAACGTATGGACTTCTAACTCTAGGGGAAAGCAAGTGTCTACCAAAATGTGAATGATGATGATAATAGCTGCTTGGAACGCCTGTTCATTTCCCTAATTTCATCTGTCTTTCATTTCATCTAATTTTCCTTAATTTCATCTGTCTTTCTACTGGTTAGCTGATCTAAAACATGTATCAGAGGCGGTTTTCTAAACGGCAACCCCTTCCACGTTTTTTGGCAATATAATCAATTGCCTTCCAGAACACTCCTCATTTTAAAGTTACTGACGGAATACGTGCGTTTGATTTACTCAGAGAGACGGAACGTCAACAGTTACTACAACAAAGCGTTACAATGAAATATCTTTGGTTTCGCGGCGCGTGTACTCAGAGAGAAAGTTTATCCAGTATTTAAGAGTATTCTATTGATGTAAAATGCACCGATGATACCAATAGCCTGCCATGCACTGCTTTTAACCGTTACGAAAAAACAACCAAGTCATTGCTTTTCTTTTAGTAGCTACTAAATTATTAAATACACGATCGATAGCACTTCGATTTTGTAAAATGGAACCTTGCCCAATCCCGTTAAGACGCCTAAAAGATACTAAAGCATCTTTAAAATATTTCCTAAATATAGATACAACTTCAGAGGCATAATCACATTACAAGGCATAACTAGAACATAATTGAAAACATGACAATGGACAATCAAATGGAAGTAAACCAGTGGCAGGCCAAAATAAGTATTCAAATTGCAAAATGATGAATCTATCATGAATTGAAATACATCAGCAGAGAGAAATAGTTGTTCCCTACAATTTAAATCTTTGTTTAATAATCAAAAAGGAGATGAACTTAAAAATTCCTGCAATATGCAAAAAAATTACCAATTTGGAAAAGAACATTTTTTTATCCTGTCAAGTGTTTCCATCTCACTGACTGATTGCTTGAACGATAAATCTGGATTTATCATGAAATTTAAAGTGAGAAAAGGACACTCCATTCTTAGAAAGTTGAACGTGAGATCAGACGTTACTTAGTAATAAAGGTTTACGTTTTGACAATTCACTTCGTGTTCCTTAGAAAAACCTTGAAAGAGACATTGCTACAACGTAACATTCTAGTAGGTTTATAAAAGTATATGAAGTAAATAAAACTTCACTACGCACACGTTTTGTTGAACTCTTCTTTTGCTAATTGTGGTATGGGTAGAGCCGGGCCATGTGGTTTACTATTGCGTTAGCAATTCAATAGAATCAACTCGAGTTCGTTTTCCGATGCCAGTAAATATTACTTGAGCAAGTCTAGTGGGGGGGATTCTAGATTTCAAATCTTTCAAATCAAGCATTGTCGGTAATTTTATTCAGCATTCAATAATGTTTAGCATGAGGAATTCTGGAGCTCGAGAAAACGACAAAGACGTCTCCCACATTCATCACACGTGTTTTTTGACAGAATAAATCAAATCAGATTAATTAAATTAAATTCGCTTAAATAAAGCGTGTTTTCTATTTTCGCTACTACCATTGGCTCTTTTTTTCATGTTTGTAATTAAATACACACGTAAATAAAGATGCACATTGTTTTCCAAGTACATGCGACAGATTTGCTTTTAGAGTCGATCAGGCGAAAAAGTGAAAAGCAAATTGCAAAAAAGTTTTAATTATCTATAAAAGAAAAATGATTTATTGAAAATCTTAACTAAAGCGATTATGTTGCGATAGGATGCTTTCAAACGCGAAATTAGAAATGGACAATTTATTTCTATTTACTCTAGGAAATAAAGAAAATGGTTCACTCTTGTTAGGAGAATATGTCCGGAGTATTTATCACAAGTGCGTGGTGTGTGACTATTTACGTCCTAACCTGCCGTGCTATAGAGAGAGTGACTGTTTAGGAAGTCGTTTACAACTCCCTCCACAGTCAGGGAACAAGTCGTCATCCAGGTTCGACCACCATGGTACCCAACTTTAATTGTTTGCTTCAATGCGTTTGAGCCTTTCTTTGTATTTACCCTAGCAATACCATAATGCACAACTGTCTCGTACATTATGGGGGATCCCATCGCTTAAATTTTTATTGTATTGGTGTTTTTGTCGTTTGAAAAAAAAATGCTATAAGTACATATATGTTCATTACTTTAAATAAAGAATATTATTCAATTTCTGTCTCTATATGATTTTCCCATCATTTTTATTTAATGACCAAAACTGGTACATTCTTACGTCAAATAAAGGCTGATGTTTTCTTCATAGAATTTGAAGGTATTAAACTACATTATATTATAAATACTAGGAATACTACTTGCAAAATGTATTCTGAATGTTCAATATTCCAAAGACGAGTCACGAACTTTTTTATCCACGGCCAAAGACATTGTAATAATTCAAATACGCTTATTAGACGGTTTGGATAAAGTTGTATGAATGGCGATGACGGTATCTTTTCGTATATCATCTGGCTATCGCCAACGTCGGGAACATTTCATTAGCTAAATTAAGGTTATTATCAGAGGCATTTTGTCTATTTGCAAGAATTATTTTAGCATTAAAATGCGTTTGAAATTACACATTGCAGATACTAAAGATTATTTTATGTTAATCCCGATAGCCGGAGTTTCTCGCTAACTTGGAATTGTAAAATCTCAGCCGAGGTCTACATAGAAAATTCAGGTTAGATTAGCTGGTGAAGTGAAACAGAAATTTAGATTAGGTGGTGTAGAAAAAACAGAAATTTACGTCGGTGGACATAGAAAGTATACACCTTATCTGTCACTAAACTTAAAAACTTCCACCTATCAGTATGATCCCATTATATCAACCATACGTACTTCACTACCGCTGCCGCTTAGCTTTGATTAATGATGACTTCACCTGACGACGTCCAACGTGTAGTTTAGAGCTGTATTTCGGTCTTGCAGGCAGAAAACGTCGAAACTTCGAAAATAAGCTCTTAAGACAATTTTAAGCATATTTTGTTTAAGAAACTCCTTTATTCCTAATGGGAACCGGAATAAACACTCAAATGTTGGTTTGAAAAAAACAATTTCTTTGCAAAATTTTGCATTTCAGAATCATTTACACAATTCGACAATTGTGACTTTGCGACCTTGTGTGGCGGATTGTTATCCGTACAAAATTATACGTTAAACACTAGCAGCAAAAAATTACTCAAAAATGCTTATCTAACAAATGACAATATTCATATCGTTGGGTTCGTCTTTTTTAGTACTTTTTTACTCGTCATGATGGACTAAAAACATATGTATAGTTCCGATTGAAAAAAGGAAGTTACCTCAATATCGCGTAAAATTGAAGTTATAAAATAGATGTGAATGCATGTATCAATTAGCCCCAGTCCCTCATGCAAATTCGTGCATGCAATACTTCATTACAATAACTTCAACCGTTCAAAAACTGCAGGGGGTGCTAAAGTTACATGACTCGCCCTGTGTATGTGTATGTGTGTGTGTGTGTGTGTGTGTGTGTGTGTAGGTAGGTGTGTATATATATACATATACATGTATATACTATACATATACATGTATAGGGGACAGGTGTTCTTTTTCGCGAATGGGCTCTGGGTGCATGCGCAAACATTGGAAAAACAGATTTTTAATGCAAAGAACATAGAATACTTTATTTCAAAAACTTTACAATACGTCAATATTTTTTTCATTTATCGAATTACAATGTTGACGAATCACTGATGTCTACCACCCCTGATAAGTTGGTTAAACCTTAAACAAAAACCTGATTGTGGATAGGCGACGTTGCTGTTCGCGGGCCCCTTCAGCTCGCCGAAGTCCTCCCTATATATATATATATATATATATATATATAGTGAAGAATTGTGTGAACGGTGCATGGTATGGTGTGGTTGCAGAGCTGCGCCGTCCCGGCGGAGGAGGTGCAGTACGCGGTGCTGCGGCTGCCGCGAGGCGTGGCCGCCGCGGGGCCGCCTCCGCCGCGCGTGCCGCTGCCGCCCGCGCCGCCGCTGGCAGATCGCACCCTCTACGCGCAGCTGCAGCACGCGCGCCACCCCGGCGCGCCCTTCCACCCGCACCCGCACCCGCACCCCCACCCCCACCCCCACGCCCTCCCCCACGCCCACGGCCGCTACGCCACGCTCCCCGCGCGCACGCACGCCGCCGCCCACGCCGCCGCGCACGCAGCGCGCCCCGCGGCGCCGCAGGAAAGCTGCGTATAGCCCCGGCGCCCCAGCCACGCCCCCGACCTTGTCTTCCAACCACCAGACGCACTCGCCAAGGATCGCTGTGCGGAAGAAAGTTTTAGAGTTCGTTTCACCACGACGACCCAAGGACCATCACGTCGCCTTAGTCAAACTGGCTAGGCCCATCATGCAAGGAGAACAGGGTGACATTACTTATCTCTCAGAAATATCTCCAAGAAATACGAATCACGTGACACGTTGGAGCTCTGAAGAAGAGGGAATTTTGATAGTGGTTCGAAATTTATTAGTTTCCATTTTAATTTGTTCATTCTGTGCGAATTTATTGTTTCACGTTCAGGCCACAACATTCAATAATTCAATTAACTTGCCGAATCATTATTCACCGGATTGTTAATCATCTCGAATACATTCGTATCAAGACTCCGTTTTATTCATGTGATAGCTTATTTATCCTCCGCGGTTTAAACGCTCACCGGATCAGAATACGCTCTTCATCAAGGCTAAAGCCGCCATTGTGAGTTTTCTTTTCAATTTTTTGATCTTCAAAAACAAGTCTCTAGACTAAAATTGTGGTTTTCGTGCGGTACAAGATAAATCGATAAAAATTTCATAACTAATTATATTTCATGCCATTTCGCTTTATTTACAGAATTTCTGTTACGAGCCCTTATTTAATATATGTCATGAGCCCTTATGTAATTATGATTAAGTTAACAAATTTATTGAATTTTACTATCTACTTGCTATCAAAAAATTCCATTTTTTCATTAATTTTTTACGAAAATGTACTGTCATTTGGTACAGAATAATGTATCTAATAGGCACCTTACCTCATATGTCACACAGATTCACTATTCGTTTAACAATCTTATTTTGCAGGTAGTGAGTTTTGCGAAGAAACATTATTATTATCATTATCATCATCATTCGAACATCACATATTTTAAACTGAGACACACAGAATAAGGTTCTTTCAGCAGCACAATCTCCTAAATCTTACTTAAGAGAGGAATAACATTGAAGCTTGAATGGCCGATGTTTCACCACATAACCATGTGTTTGAATTTGTGTGACATATGAGGTAAGGTGCCAATTAAATACATTATTCTGTTCCAAATGACAGTACATTTTCGTAAAAAATTAATGAAAAAAAATTTTTGATAACAAATAGATAATAAATTTCAATAAATTTGTTAACTTAATCATAATTACATAAAGGATCATGACATATATTAAATAAGGGCTCGTAACAGAAATTCTGTAAATAAAGCGAAATGGCATGAAACCTACAAACCAATAAAGACATTAATATGAATTTCTTAAAAGCATTATGCATTTTAAGAAAATAATGAGGGGTATGAGTTCTGTTCTAATAATTTGTTCTAAATTAACGAACTAAAAAAGAGATGAAAGAGGTTCAAATATCACTCTACAACCGTAGGCTGCACATTTTCTTTCTCATCTGTTCACTTTTAGTTTTCTGTGCGAAACTGAATATGTTTCATTTCTTGTAAACTTTGATTTTGTGCGAGAAAACTTCTGAAAAACTTGGAAATAACTTTGTGCTTATTGATTCTTAACGTTCTTTTCAGCAGACATCCTATCGAAGGGAGGTTTGTGAATGCTCGAGGTTTAAATGAAGACAATTTTACTACCTGCATTCGAACTTCAAAATTTCTAAATAAAAATACAACTACTATGACACGCAATGGTGCAGAACGCAATGATTCTGCTGACATACTGAAAAACATGTATACTCATTATTCACAAAAATTACATTAATTTCGAAATATTGTGCTTAGATATAAGATTATTTTAACGATAACGAATCACAATCTTGTTATTTTTTCTTCCGAAAGTGTCAGAGACCTTCCGTGATATAAGTACGAATTCGTGATCTCATCATACTTTAAGACGACAAATAGTCCATTCAAAAAAGGCCTTTTTCTCCATACATTACAACTGGTTTTAATACAGAATTGAATATATTCGTGTGACAACATAATATTCAATTCCATTTATTATTGATAAATAGTAGTAAATTATTACAGGGAAAAATAAGTAATGCCTTTGTGTAGGAGTTTTATCATTCAAACGTACGTAACTTCATTTGAAACATTTCTACCGTACTTGTTATTTTGAAAGAAACTTAATCGAGTATCACCTATCTTATCGTTCATAAAATACAAATCTCTCTGAATAATTTGAAAACAGACATTTCAATAACTAGGATAAAATATAATAGGTAAGAAAAAAGCCAGGTTAAGTAAGTGCAGGAAAATACTCCAAGGTGTTGGAAAATGACCCCGTCTGGAACTCCTTTAAATTCAGCTTTGTAAAATTTATTTCTTATGACAATTATGAAAAGCTATTTTACATTAAGATTGCGTTATGTAAAAATATGTTCTAAGGCAAGTGATGCCTTCAATGTAAAAAGGTTATTTCACAATGTTACCCCTTTTATGACTCATGCATTACGTTCGTACGTATTTAGTTGTTATCCTGCAAAAGTATGCTTACGCTACGACATGTCAAAAGATAGGTTAATTTCAACCCAATTGTTTTTTCTAAATGTTACGTTATACCGTAGGTACTATGTCAAACGTTTTTTTCTCGCAAGTAACTTTCAAGGAAATGAACCTCTTCGGACTTTTATTTGCTTAACTCAACAAACTCAGACAATTAAATTAAAATATTTTCATTTTAATAGCTAGTACATCTTTTAGGGCGTATCTGGGGAAATTAGTTGTTTTTTACCGGAAGAGTCATCAAGATGAGTAATTGGATGGACGGCTGGGGACCGACTACTCTTCAGCAGCCCATTCCAACAGAGCAGCTATTCGGAAAGAAACGTTCCCTTTAGTCCAGAATTTAAATGTAAACAGTACGTCCTTATAAGCATACTTTATTACAAATTTTCTATTAAATTACAAATATTTAAACTTGTTTGCAGTGTATTCGGAGAATTAACGTACTTTCCTGAAATCTGCAAGTTTGTTTATGGGGACGAACGCAAACATATTACCACAAATTTTGAGAGACATGGAAGACCTAATTGTATTTTCAACAAATATTGTTGCTTCTGTATTATTTCATTCGTTAACGTAAAGTTATTTTCGTTATGTTTTTTCTAGTTTGTTGTTTTTCCGACAAGTTATGAATATTTTACGTTGTGGTAAGTATAATCTCTTCGGAATTCATCACAGTCTACAAAATAACATCGCATCAAATTTTCCTTTGCTAAAATCATTTCCAAAGAAACTAAGTCATATTTGCGTTGAAACATTTTTCTTCGCTCATCAAAATATTAAAAAGATTTGGTAACCTTTGTACTACACAATTCATTATCCAGAATGTACTTGTATGACAATTCACAAAAACTGAAAATTGTGTACAATTTCGATACGTAATTATCTCCAATGGACTTCAGCTATAAAAGCTGTAGTGAAAAAATATTTTTCTACGATTACCTATAAAAGATTAATTTTAGTGCACAACGCTATCCTTTGAGTAATTTACCGTCGACAGTTCTTAAAAAAACTGTTGATCAGGCAAAGAAGAACAGTAACTATTCTCTCTATATTTTATCCTTCATTGCAAGCGCTACATTTCAAGTATAAATCAAAGCATCTTCAATTACATTACAAACTTATGGGGATCTTCAGTCACTCTGACAGCGCTCGTGAATTACGTGGGTGTTTTGTATTTCTGTTTCCATGGAAAGTTGGGTTAGCTCCGCCTAGAAAATTACTTTAATAGAGAAACGTGAAATGTCAATTCATAATACAATCAATCCACGATAAAGGTTAGTTAATTCTCAAAAACATTTATTGTCTTGGAATTAACAGAATGAATAATATATGAATAACATTAACCCGTAACTACTGGCGTGAGATATGGCACTTACATTGGCGTCGGGTCATACACACCCGACTATTCTGATTCAAGGAAATAATGTCATTTGTATTATTTTGGGGAGGATTATTTCTTTAATCTATATATATAAAAGAAAGTCGTGTTAGTTACACTATTTATAACTCAAGAACGGCTGTACCGATTTGGCTGAAAATTGGTGAGCAGGAAGCTTAGAGGCAGGAGACGGACATAAGATACAGTTTATCCCGTTCGACAGCGTTCCTGTGTGAGAACGCACGTTTTCGCACGTTTTAGGTGATTTCGCATGTTAGCGGTCATTGTTGCCTGTTGTAACGCCGCACTGATAACAGAAGGCGATAATGATAGCCGCCTTTCGTTCGCCGTTGTATCTATATATATATATATATATATATATATATATATATATATATATATATATATATATATATATATATAGTCGTGTTAGTTACACTATTTATAACTCAAGAACGGCTGTACCGATTTGATGAGCAGGAAACTTAGAGCCAGGAGACGGACATAGGATACTGTTTATCCCGTTCGACAGAGTTCCTATGTGAGAACGCACGTGTCTGCACGTACGCAGTGCAACAAGGATAGTACAGATTCTCACAGTGAGTGCGACGCGAGAAAAAGATGGGACCGGCTGTTAAGGCGGAACAGAGTTCGCCGGGTCAGCTAGTAGTAAATATAATATAGACATACATGTAACAATAACAAATCGTCGCGTTTACATAATAAAAGAATACAGTTAATTGACACCTTGTTCTCCTTTCTACACATTAATTACCATAGATCGCAAGTGTCTACCCCAACTTTCGCACTATTTCGTAAAAACGTTCAATTTCTAGCTTCTGCAGAGAGCATATGCCTTTTTCTTGAACTTATGAATATCGTGATGTGGCTGGAACATAAAATGTCATTGTCATCTCCTTTGTAAAGCAAAGAGGCTTGAGTTTAATTCTGCTTCTTGGGGAAAAATCCAGAGTAGTATTCAGTTTGTCCTTCAGAGCTCTCAATAAATGTATTGAAATTACGTTAACATGAAAATGAGTATGAACAGTGAAAAACCGACACAACAACATGCTATTTATTAACACAAAATCAGTACTTTCCCCATTGTATATTCCAAAATACATAAGTTACGATCTTCATTGTTTTCCTTATTTGAAGTTTTTATTAACGATGTCGTTTAACATAATTTTGAAAATCACGCCATTATTTATTTTCTCTCTGATTCATTTATTCCCTTCTGATTCATTGATTGATTGATTGGCATTGTAAACTGCAAATTGGAAAATTCTCCACTATTTTCTTACGTAACGAACATACTTCGTAAGAAAATAATTCTTTAAAGAAAATATTAATATCCTGGGATACAATTTTGTGAAGGAATGAAATGTTTCGTGAGAAATATATGAGAGTACAAAAAATAAATAATAATACAAAACATGAAAAGCGATAAATAGACGAACAAGTGTTGCAGCAAATTTAACGGATATAATACAAGAATACGGAAAGAAATTCAAAATACACAATTATGAGTCCTTTCAGTATCCTCAAGCACTTCAAGGTGATATTTCCCTCAGTGAGATAAATCGCTGTTGTTTTCACCAATACAAGTCTATCTTGAGTATGTTTTAGTCTTCTGATGTTAAGGACAAAACAATATTATTTTAGGAGAAAAGTCCACTCTTTAAAATATTCAATGAACTGGTCCTTCAAACGGTAGAAAAAATGGGACTGGAAACGATATTCCATTCAGAGGTGGTGTATTGTTGTTTTGTAAATATAATAATTTTGCAAATAAATATTCTTGATGTATGAAAGAAAAGCAAATGGTCCTAAAAGTGTACGTCTGTCTTTACTACATCCCTCCTATGTCCTATTTATCTATTTAAAAGTCAACTTAAGCACTCCAATGAGAATGAATGCCTGGTCAGAAAATGGTTAGTTAAGTTTACAGCCCATAGAAATTTTGAATAAAAAATATCTTAAATGATACTTCTTTGTTAACACAACTCATCATGTGTTCACAGTGGTTAGATTTTTATTGTTATTATTGTTGTTATTATTATTATCATATTAATATTAACGCATGTTTGCTTATTTAGAATTCTATTATTAATTTTACTATCATTAACTAGTATATATGCATGTATGATTTAACTAGTATGTCTGACATTTATTTTTAACCTCTCTGAGTATGGTATGGATAATGTTTCTATATTTTCCTTAGGGCAGTGAGGAAGGAATATCATTTACACGAAGAAAAGAAAACATGTGCGTAAATGTATTCTTGCAGGAATTCTTGTAGCAACTTAACTATCTCTGAATTTGACAGATCAAAAAATAATGAATACTGATGCTTCAAAGGTGAAATCTCTATCTTACTCCTTAAGGAACAAATTAGCACTGCGTTGACTGACGTGTATTCGTGTCCCAGACCAAACGGTAAAAAAAAACTTATAAACTTATTGCGAATAGCAATACGGTCATTGTATGTCATGATTTTGTCGACAATCGATGTTTACGTGATGTACGCATTTTTAACACATGTTATATTTATCTCACCTCCACAAAAATGTCTCTTCGGGCATTTTCTTCAAACATTTTGAACTTTTAGTATTGAAAATATTTCGGATGTTGCACACACAACTACAACCTTTTATTAGTAACTGACTGTGTAGGAAAAGGGAGTTAAGGGTAAAGAAATGTACTCACGGTCATTTCGTTTAGCTTTCGGTCTCGTGTAGCAAACTCGCAAACTGAAAGGTCACTTTTGCCACTCGTATCATAAATAATTATTTTAAATAACTATTTTGCATATTTTTCGACAGCTTGTGCCCAACACTCATTGTAGCAATGTTACCTGATTCCGAAATTAAATGCAAAGGCTTGAAATGTCACGCAAACCGCTTAACTTCTCACTGATTCGTATTTCTTCCCAACCTGTCACATCGTCGATGCTTCTGCGCGACGCGGCCATCAATAACGTACCTTGCGAGACTGCGTAGAATAAACATTCGTGAAAGTTTCATTGCTTAGTGCCTCTGAAGAAGTATTTGAAGTGACTGCTACGACCGGCGATCTCTTTTTTTAAATTTATTTTCTATCTGTTCAACAATACATGGTTTTCAGATAAGTTAATTTTTGCCAGTTCATTAACATTTGGTTGGAATTTCTTAGTTACCCGATGGGAACCCGCAGTTAAGTTAATAATTATTAACTTAACTGCGGGTTCCCATCGGGTAAATAAGAAATTCAGTTTCAATAGACTAATATAAAGACAGATAATAGTAGATAATTTCAGGAGTTTTGATATAGTAATCATAAATTTAATCTATTTACACAATATTCAATTATGTGGACGAAAGCAGTCTTTTAGAAATTTTGGTTTTATTTGAAGACCTAACTCTCAGGTTTGACCTACATTGAAATCTTTGGCACAAGTTGGAGATGGAAGAAGATCGAAAAATGTTTGAGCTTGATTTGTTATAAAGTGTTATGTTCGGGATTAGTAAGTCATCATGTATTTGCGTGTTTGAAATGAACCATGATGCTTTTACTATTTTTCGTAAGATTTTAATTTGGGTGTTTTGTAAATTATTCAGATTTGTTTTGAGAGTATTTGTCCAAATTGGACAGGCATAAATAAGCGTTGGTCGTATAATAGATGTACAAATTAATTTTCCAGTATCTAAATTTAGATTCGATTTTTTATTAATTATTGGATAAAGTTGTACCATTTTTGCTTTAGTTTTGTTGATTGTGAACTGCACATGCTCATTCCATTTGAGTTTAGTATAATTAGTAGCGATCTCTCAACAGTGCCTCATTGAGAGTAGTGTGACATTCGAAGATGTTACCTTTTTCTAAGAATAAAGGCCGGACAGTCGTTTAAAATTATAATGGAACATGGTACCAAGAAATCTATATCTTCGAATCAAATTTTCTTAAAAGAGCTTAAAGACCAAAAGATGTTTGAAATACGTTTATTATGATGCCAGTATTTTCTTAACCTGGTTTGGGACACACTGTAGAGCTTATTTGACCAATAAAATTTTAATATCAATTAATGAAATGTTGCCGAATGGTAAAAGAACATACGACCAGTACTTTGTTTGTTGCTCATTGATAAAACTAAGTCATTGTGAAAAGTAGAAAGGTGCTTTTTTGTAGATCTATTTTCCCTGCAACAGGTTTGTAAATCTGTAATTATATTATGTTTGTATTGAAATTATTTGATACGAACGTAAGAAAGACTAACGGAAAAAAACACTGGATCATCTGTACATTATATTCATCTCTTTTTTAAGAAATGCGAATCTTTGGTGATTTTAAAATGTCTTGAAGAAATCCCGTATTCACAGAAGCACTAAATATATTGACAGTAGCTGAGCCCCAACAGTAGCTCGAATACTCGAAATAAAATCTGGGATGTCGTCCATACCCATAAGAGAACCTCTGAAATGGAAACGAGGAAACCGGAGGGACACTGAAATGAGACACACGCAAATGAACGTGAAAGCTCCTCGTACTGGACTCGCTTGCAAACTTTATCACGAAATGAGGTGAACCTCGTCTCACGCTGTCTGTGGGCTAGCCATTTCATCACTTCCAGAAGTTCCGTATTCACAAGACTGAATTTCTTGGCTCTAAGCTGTTCAGTGCCGCTCTCAGATACGCTACTGACCCCCCTACCCCACCCGTGGTGTGAGCATCACGAGGTAACTGTGGTAATTCCGAAAACCTTGACTCTTCATTGCAAAAGGTTTGCGAAGGACGGACAGAAAGACGAAACTCGACGGCTTTTGCCTTCCGAACTTGGAAATTTAAACTATTCGCACTGCAACGTTTTTCCTCTGAGGATGTCGGGTTTTGTGGGTTATTAATCACAAACATTATACATTACTCTCTTCAAAATTCTCATTACGCAAGAGAATATAAAGGAAGTGCATATGAGGAAAAAGGTAAAAACTTGAGAATCTTATTCCAAAAGAGCGACGAAATAGTTGCGAATGAACATAGTTAAATGAATTTCCAAGTCGAAGAGTTGAATTGAATTTCAATTCCATGCTATTCATTTCATTTCAATTCACTTCAATTCAATGATATTTTTATTCAATTTTAAGAGGCGGTACTCAGGCTATCTCTTCTTCGGCCTGTCCACGCAAATTTCGTCATGTAGCAGCGAAAGACAGTTTTACTCGGGTGACAAAACAGGCGTTCAGAATTTAGCTCAAAAGTTTCTTTAAAACTTGAGGATCTTTTACATGCAGTAATTCCATGACCCGGCTTAACTTCCCTTCCGAAAGAAAAGCGTGCGAAGGAATATTTGGTCATTAAACATTCACAGATTCGATCGATTTCAACTCGCGAACATTGAAATAACCCTATACGCTGACGCTACGCCACGCCGCCGAATTAGGCATGCTTTTAGGATGCACTTGATCATTTTATCAGCCTCAGAACTAATTCAAATGAATCCAGTTCAGTGTTTGAATTTGGATCGATAATTTTTTTTAAAAGTATTACTGGATAACTAAGCTCCAAGAAGAAAAGCTGAGTATTGCTTTCGGTTTATTAAAAATGCCAAACTAAACTGTAATACGATTAGTATGTATTGCCATGAAGTCAAATCACTTTAGATATGTGCGTAAATTTTATTAAAAATAGATTTTATTTCACATCATAAATTTATAAATGCCCATGCTTTAAAGTTTTTAACACGAAAATAATAATGCTGAAAGCGATTTGAACGCTAGAATATTAGTTTTAAAACATCATTCTTACAAACAATGTAAACCCATTTATCAGAGGAGAAACTCTAGTTCAGTATCACTGAAAATTTACTTCATGATATTGGATACATTTTAAAACACTGGTGTAAGCGCTATTGTTGAGATATCAAGAAGGTGAGATATCAACAATCAATAGAATGTTATCTCAAAATTAATTTAAATTCTGTTCCTAACAAAGAGTAGTGCAGAAATCCGTTTCATTACGGCAATGAATCACATGATAGAGTATGTCTACCTTCAATTTAATGGTTAGAGATAATGACCGGCCAAAAAATGAACAATGGTAAAAGAATTCTATCATATTACCATAAAGATGGCTAGTTTTTTCTCTGATGAATAAATTTACTAGCTTTATGAAAAGAATTTTAATTGAATACGTCCAGACATAGCATTAGTGAACAAGAAAAGCGACACATCTCCAAAATTTGGAGTAATTGGGGTAATTTTGGAGCCATTCGACTAAAGACAATGCTTTCTCCGTATACTGACCTCTTAATTTTCTATCTTCATGAAATATTAACGTGTAAAAATAGAGTATTTTATAAACATTGTATCATTTAACTAAAAAATTGTGTTTCTGAGATTTGTCTTTTTTTTCTTGAGTTTCGACGATATATTCATAGCACAAAAATGCAAAGCAAAGCAGTTACTCCAATTGAAGAATCAAAAATTAAAAATAATTGTTTTCGGATTTACAATTAGATCAAACATAACATTCCTAAAATCGTATTGTATTCCTTCTTTTCTTACAGAATTATTTTCATGTTTTCTCTTAAAAAAGTGTTATAATATTTATTTATTCATTCTTTTTAATTTTAAACTCCTTTTCAACGTATTACATTTTTTAAATTAATGCTGTGACTGATGTTTAAAATCACAGCAGCAGAATAAAGTACCAGTGCTTCATTCATGCGAGAGGTGCGAGTATTGAAAATGATGTAGAAAACAATGTCGAAAAATCTTTGTTTGCTCAGCAATGTAATTCTCTCCTTTAAAAAATGACTGCACGGTCAGGATCAATCCAGGCGGACGCTTTATAAGACTGACAAATAAATCAATTAAGATCTTTCCTAAAGGCTGGTCATAAAAAAGAAAAAACCTTGGACTGAGAGAATATAAGAAGAAAAAAGAAAATGGAAATAATGGAAAATATTAATAGATATATTTTTACGGTGTTGCCAACTTCGTTACCTTTCTCACGTAATGTACGTGAAAAATTATTATTCCAATTACCAAAATCAGTCATAAAAATAGTTGCTACATGAGCATGTCAATTGGCAGTATAGTCGTGACTGATGGGATTGGATGACAGGCAAAATGCCGCAAGTAAACCCCATACATCGCAATCACTCAATTGCTCTGAGAGATCCAACATCTACGAGTATCTACGTATGATATAGCGAGTATGTAGGCAATAAACCAATCTAATGGTGACTCAGATAAAGTGCCCACTACGAATATTTTCCAAACCGTCCAAAATATTGAGGTTACATTTTCACCGAACAATAAACGACACGGGCTCGTTATGAATAGTTATTAATTTTTTTGGCAGCATTTTTTATTTTAGATATTGGATGAACTTCGTTTTTTAAATGGAACATTATACTTCGTCTCACAAATGAAGCTTAGAATTTAGCGACACGACGAAACGTTAAAATAGGTATGCAGTGAATTAACGTTTGTGAACATTAGGAAAGTAATTCTGCGCAAAAGAGCCACTAGACGCCAAGCATATAGCACATTTTGATGATGTCCACAGCCTTGCAGATGCCGAATAGCAGCATTTCTTTAGTGATAGCAAAACTGCCGCTGCAAGTCTCCGAGACACGTTGGCAGACCCTCGGATTTCGTGCGAACCATTTTAAAGTGTTCAAAACTCGAGCATATGTCCAAATTCGAGACAAAATTGCGACGAAAAAAACCGTCGCAAATCGAATCGTACGAAAACCAGGGCATTCGAAAACCGAGAAGAGAATGAAATGGCAAGGAATAAAGCAAGTCGTCCTTGCACAGCGCGCTCCTTGGCACTTCCGAAAACTGAACATCACGCTGAATACAACACCCCAGAGCTCAGCCCAAATATTAGGAACCGCAAGTGGATTGCCAGATTTGGCGAGAGAAAATCCGCCACCGAAGATAAAATATTCCACCCAATTCCGACGAATAGGCGAGTTCAAGAGAAAAAAACAACTTGCTTGAAAATAAACTTCAGGATTAACGCTAATAGTTATCGAACAACAAAATTAAAGCTATATTCATCAATGTCCTCTAACTCTAAGCAGGTTAAACCTTCAGTACTGAAAATAAAAAAGGTAAAATAAAAATGCATCAATGTCCTTGATTTTCTCACTTCTGGCGTATATAGTCTACGATGTTAGCGGTTGAAACATCTCGCTATATATGTTTCGCGCTTCATGTGTTACGAGGCTGCGTGCGCAACATGATGGAAGGAACTTGAGGGATAAGTGGCTATTGATACTGCGTAATATAAATCTAGAATATCATAATTCATAACACTGGTTATTATGCATTGGATAATTCACGGGTTGTCTGTCATTCGGCACGAGCCGCCACTCCTACAGGACTACAAATGCCACCCATAAACACAGTGATGAAAAAAGCCGAAATTTTACCTAACAGTCAGCGAATTCCGTCCATTAGGTGGAATTTCGTAAAATGCATTTTCTTTCAGCGAGGTGTGGCATTTTTCCGCCTAATTGGCGGAATTACGCGTAATATGGCTTCCCTGGCTGCAACAAAGCGTCCTCCCTGCACTGACCTTGCGATGGCCTCCAGGTGTACTCCGATTTAAGGCTTCCGCAGACCGACGCTGAAGATCCGCAGCCTGCGCGGATCGGTCGCAGCGGATATTTCGCGTCACATGTTGCCTTATGAGCACGTTCAGACCTGCACGTGCGCGGCAGGACAGCGTCGCGGCAACAGATTGGCAGCGTTTAATCGGCGGCGAAATTTGTAATGCAGTCAGACGAGTTTCTTTCGCTGCAGCTCGAGTTTCGTGGAAGTCCGCCCGTGTTCGGGAATATTTTCTCCTCTCTGGGTCGCGCGACCTTGCCAAAGTCACCAAACGCTTACTCATAATTGACGCTCCGGTGTGCACGGTTCCGCGAAATTCCACGGCCGCGTCTAGCTCGAAACTTTCCGCGCCGCACCCGCTGCGGATCTACCGTGTCGGTCTGCGGGAGCCTTAAAATGTAAGGCAAACCGACAGTAATCAGCTGGAACGCGATTTTTCCGATTGGAAGCATCGTTACAACCAAGTTTCTATATTGAAGCTCCAGGTTTGATAACAACGTCCCTGCTGATCAAACGTCAAAGCGCCCTACGCTTAAATCAGAGTACACACAGTGAGGCAGAGCGGTCCTCTCTTGCCGTTAAACGTCCGCACCGACCAGCTCTGCCCTCCACCGCCTCACCGCTTCAACTGAGTGGCGGCCCAGTCTCGTATATATTCTGCGATTTATCCGGAGCTGCCTCTGACAAATCATTAGCTGTTACGGTGCCATGCAATCGGGAGTTTACACGTCACTACAGTGTCGTCACTGTGGTGGCGTTCAATCTTCCGATTGGATGACACTGTAACAGCTGATTTACAAGCAAGTATTTGCTCATTTAAAATATTCCTACCCCTTGGTAAACATTTATATGTAAGACGGAATTTAAAAATAAAATAAACCTGACAGAAATGTGTAGTAAAGTATATAAACAAATTTATAATCTCAGTTGTCAGACAGAAAGAATATGGTAAACGTTCGTAGGAAGATTCGTTTTCGTAGGAAGCTACTATTCTTCGTTATACTTACATTTGCCGCTTCAGCGTATACACCCCTTCCTGGATTTGGAGGGGAAATGAGAACGGAGTTAGGGGTAAGTTGCTTGTACTCGCAGGAGCGCGCAGGGACTTCCCAATCCCAGGCGGGTAAGTAGCTCGTGAGGGTGCGTTTTTGGCATGCCATACGGTACGAATTCGCATTGAACCTCTGCGCACGTGCCAACTCCAATGTTTCGTTGGAGTTATAATGGAAAACTCCTCGTAGCCAGAGTGACTTGTATTGCACGACACAAATCGCGTGATTAGGATTAATGGAATTTGTCCCCAACTGTGGTGGCAGTGTGGTTAACGTTTTGTTCTTATTATGCAACATGGCAGCAGTGATCAAGTGGTCCACTAAAGTCGGCCATAGCAAATATCTTCGGAACGATTTGAGTATTGGGATGTAGTTTGCGACAAGTTGTTGTAGATGACGAAAGAAACAACATATTTTGTTATTTCTTGTTTGTTTGTTTTCGATATGTATTTTTTAAATAGTGTCACAACGTTGTTTTTTAATTAAAGTGTATATTTTTCAACTGGCATTCGAAAGTTCTTGAACAAATGAATATAATGACACAAAATTTGTCAATTATATTTAAATTAATTTTAGTAAGCAATATGACAGGATATAAAAGTGTTTCAATGGATTTAAAAACATTTAAAAGTATTAAATTGCTAATTTATCGAAGAAAATATTCTGCTGTTAAAAGGTAATTGATACTTACATTTTCCACAGTCTTTTAATTAATATTTTGTAGTGAGTATATTCTCCAAATTATTAAATTTATTTAATGAAAAGAAAGAAGATATCAAATGTTAAAGCGCAACATGACGTGCAATATAATAAAAAACACAAGCTTTTTTTTAATTGAACCTGAAAAAATAAACCGTTTCAGGAGCAATCGCCTCCTATTTTATTTCAGTAGTATAAATACCTTTTGCGGCTCACACGCAATCAATCTTTATAAATGAGGTCTCTAAATAAAGATAATTACACGGATACGTGACGAATTGAACTTAACTTTAAAAATATGAAGTCTTTGTTTAAAACACTCATCTAAATAGCATGCAAATGGTAGCTAAATACCATAAATGCAACCAAATAAGGCAAAATGCCTCAAAGAAACGTTCCTCACTCACTGTTCTACAAGATGTGATTTTCTTGAACATTCTATTACATTTTTGTTGGTTCAACACTTCTCGATTCTACCCCACCTCTTCAGAACCCGAAGAATATGAAACTGTATTTGAAATTAAACTAATTACTCGTACTAGGTAATCTAAGCGATGGGTGTGTCTCTCTGCTCGGTAATAACGTTAAAAAAGAATATTTTGTATTGACAAGGGTGCATTTTATTGTTATCAACTACAAGGAAGCATATAGAACAAGTAACGGAGGATAAGAGGGTCTTGAAGAAAAAGATACATTATTGGCTTAATGTGGAAATGGAAAAATAGGGAAGAGGGTGGGGTTTAACATGCAAGAGTTCTTGCACTGGTACATTAGTGAAGAGATAAATTATGAATGCAAATACTGGTTTACTAAATACAGTACTAATAAAAGTTCTAAATAGAATCTGACGAGCTCCAAAGATAATCCTCAAAGTTTTTCCATTTCATAAACAATAAAAGAGTTCTGGTAAGTCTAAATCCCCGCTTCATTAGAAAGACAACACGTCATCACTTGAGTCCGCACGTCTGCCTTTTTTCCCCAAGAAAGAAATGAAAATGTTTATTGCGATATTGTCCATGTTCAACACTTTAAAGGTTATTACCACTCAGTTTTGAACTTTAAGGGTTTGTATCAAGTGAAAATTTTAACAAAATTATTATTTAAATATTGGAGAAGGAGGAGAATGTTATCAATGTTCGCTTGCTAAAATATTTCAACCAGACGACACAAATACTACATTTTCCATCCTGGGTTGTTGTTTTCAACGGACTATCATTACCTGTTGGTGAGCGAAGACGAGAATGCTAGGGAAAATTCTGCATCTTCTAAGAGGCCTATCGTATTCTTCCTGGTGTAGGACCGTATGTGATTTTCTTTTAAAGAAAAAAGGTTTCGCCAAATTTTTAGCCTGGTTTTCGAAAGTCTAGATAGTGTCATTGGCAAATATAAAATGATTTTTAGTTCATCGATGAAGAAAATTACACCAACTACAATGTAGCATAACACCTACATAAAACACCTGATCTCTTGCGCAAGATCACTGAAAAAAGACCCGAGGTGTCATCTGCGAACGAATTCGGCATCTTCAGAGATTATCTCCAATTTTCAGTAAATTACGTTTTTAAGGCTTTTTCCTGCCGACAGCCGGTTACCTTTTACGCCCCATGTGGGCGCATATTCGACCATACACGAGACTCCAACACATTTGCGGGCTCCTTTAATCTGTGGTCAGCAGAACGGGAGGCCCTTCTTGACAACACTTACACACATGCATGAGATACAAGGTACAAACGACCATGCCCAAAGCAGGACTCGAACCCGTTACCTTTCGGTTCCGAGCCCAGAGTCGATACACCTTTTAGCCACCTCGCCCATCCAGGTCAGTAAATGTCTTACTTTTTCAAACATTACGCCTGGATAAACAATGCTCCTCGATGAATTATGTACTGGTACTATAAATATTCCTTTTAGTGGCTATGTGTCCTATTTCCTTTCACGATGACTTTTCTTAAAATAGAAAATATATATTTTTGTGATTTCTGAAAAAAATCTATATTGTCATAAGAACCCATTTTAGAACATTTTCATTGACAATAAATTACTAATTTTACAATATGAATTACCTGTTTATTATTTACGAAACCGTAAAATATTGTATATAACGTGGGAGAAGATTAAAAGTATAAAGAACAAAGTATTTCAAATACGTTTGCGTAAATATCCGTTTTTTATTTACTTTATTAGAGATACCAAACTGTTTGGAAGCATAACTAATCTACTCATTCAAAGATAAGTAATACTTCAAGATATAAAGTACGTTGTTGTCTTCCTGAATTTATTAGTTTTAATGACGTTACACTGGGATAGTCCATACAGACAAGGTTGGGTGACGAAAATCTTTAAAATTAATTTAGTGAACTTCTCTAATCAGAAAAATAATTTTTTATTAAACTATTTATTTCAAAATTAAATTTAGATACAGTTTA